>JAUMHL010000008.1:4848548-4879939 GCA_032362345.1 Sandelia bainsii | reverse complement strand
CTCTGGAATGGAAGGGTGAAACGTAGTCAAGGAACTAAAACAAGTCCAGTTGCCATTAAAAAAAACGTTTTTTTGAGATTATCTTTATTAATTTATCCCTTATGTTTTTAAAAAAGTAATATTATTGCATTGACCTTCCTAGTGGGTAGGAGAGGAGGACCTACTGTATGGTAGAGAAAAATGTCTCCATCATGTAGTTTTCTTTAGGATGAAACTTAATTAAAAGCAACCAGAAACCTGGAGGTTCTAGGTGTAAACTTGGGAATTTTCAGGTAAAGTTAGAAAGCTGATTCCCGAAACATGTCAGTCCACATGTTCGTACATGTAACTGGATCAGATCCACCATGACTGTCACATCTAGCTCTTGACTGACTTGACAGGAGACTCAGACAGGCTATTAAAACAGCCAGGAGAGGACAGGAGAGAGAGAAAAAAGTGGTACTGTGAAACAGGAGAAATAGAAAATAAAAAGAATTTGCAGAAGGAAATGCGGTGACAGCAAACATCTTATTGCTAGAAATAATATAATATAATATATAAGACCAGGTTGAAATATATTTTACTGCAGGTTTCATCAAAATTCAAGAATCAGTGGTGGCTGTCCATTTTTCTCTTCACTTGCTATTATTGGAAACATTTCAGTCCTTCTGGCAAGCAGGAATGAATGCACAACTTTAAAATATATGTTTAGTTTTAATTTACCAGTTCCTCTTAGAAAGAAAACCCTGGTACACTGATCGTTTACTAATCGACTAATCCTCCAAAGTGCTCACCATAGGAAAACGACATTCAACGTTGTCTGTAAAGCAGGAAGAATAGCTGGGGGGTTAATTAAGGTAGACATGGTGAATGGTCGCACAGCATTGCACTCTTGCAGTGTTTCATTTGAATAGGCTTCCCATCACCACTCATTCAACCTGTACACTGTGCAGACTGCACCTGGCACAAACATACACTGAGAGGCAAAGCTGTGAAACAGTGGGAGCGCTGCACTGGTTGTTACCATCAGTTATTAGCAGCTCTATCTGTCCAGGTCGGTCTCGTGGCTGTCTCTTTCTCTCACTTGCTCTCTCTGTTTCTCACTAAAGTCTGTTAGCCACTGCATACAAACTACGTTCAGCAAAGTCAAGTGATTCACAAAAGTTTTAGCAAAATAATTACATGACAGTCTTAACCTCCCTCAGACTCTTACATTAAATATAAGGTGTGTCAGCGAAACACTTCAGTGTACCATATGAAGAATTGCTTTAGAAAGGATGTGCGTCGGGCACGATGCACATCCCAGTGCACAGAATTTCCACCTGTGAGTGTATGTTTGTTTTGTCCCACAGCACATTAATAACTTGAATGGTTTTATAGTGACACAATTTAAACAAATCTCAGATCATTATCCAGGTTGTTAAACTGACAAACACCAGATGTCACAATCAAGATAAATAACAGATTTTATATTTAATGTAAATGATACTGTGATTTAGACAGTTATTTACCTGTGTGGCAGACCTGTGACTGATCAGTTGTGAGTGACGCGTTGCGATTGTGTTCTTGTATAAGTACCATGAATTTCACCCTCTGTCTGTCCACTTGTATATACAGTACAGTACACTGTAAACATGTAGAGTGGAAACAAGGAGGAGTATGTTGTTTCTAATGTAAGATGGTGTAGCTTTTGAGTGAAAGAAAACCAGAGGGCTTCCCTGTCATTTTGATTGTTTGTGTAGATGAATTATATAATTAACATATTATTAATGAATGTGGGCTGTGGAGACAGAGGGGCACCAGCAGGACAGAAGCTCTCCTTAATGAAGTTCTCTCTCAATCTCTTGTCTCTCATGTGAGTTTTTTCTCAGTACCAGTATCATTTCAAGTGTCAACTTCGATCCTACTTATTTAATATGTTGTCTGTGTGCGTGTACAAGTGTGCAGGCTCATTCATGCGACTGTATACTTGCGTGTGGGTTTTCTGATTTAATGGCTGTTGAAGTATTGAATTGGATTCCTGGAGGAGAACGCTTTCAATTCACAGATGCAAAGCAACTGTCAGAGTAAAAGGCACAATAAAGGTTATTATACAAAATGCTTTACTGCAGATAATCCTTTACAGTGTGTGTGTGTGGGTAGATGTATGTATGTATGAATGAATGTGTCTACACATACAATCTCACCTCTGTGTATCCCTTAACCCCATTCAAAGTCTATGCATCCATGTGTGTTTATGTGTACAGTAGATTGACTTAGAGTATCCTTAGTTAGGTTTCAGTGTTTGTGAGCGTGTTGATGGCTGAAGCCTCAGAGCAGCTGTTGCCATGAATCCTTCACCGTGAGTCAGCCAGTGGAGCGTTGTTAATATAAGATATTGCTGCCACTTCACAGAGGGGAAATGACAGACTACATACAGTTTTATTCCCCACCATCAGTGTTACCCAGAACTAATTATATTAGTTTGTTTATTAGCAAAGTCATAAGGCTTTTAGATTTATTAATTTGCTAAGGGAGAGGAGATGAGGAGCAGGCTACAAGGGTCTGGTAAGCTCACCTCACCATTTAAAAATCTGTACTCTTCAGATGTAAAGCTTTCTCGAGTGACATATATATTTCACACAACTTCCTCTAGAGCCACTAAAGACTTCATTTAACATTTTTACTTACACAGTACTCCCTTGTAAACCCATAAACTGATTTTCATAAAATTGGTGGCATTTCGTATTCACGTCAGCCCATAAGACCAGAATTTCACTCTGCATGGAGAAACGCTGCGCTTCTTAATTTACAGAGATGAAGAACATTGTGCATAGGGGACCTGTCCTGTTCTGCAGGTAAAAAAGCTGAATCTGGTCAGGATAGGCATTTGGTTCTTAACTTGCACAGTCTCTTCCATCTAAGCCGCAGAAGCTTAAACCTCCAAATGAGTTACACATACGTATCTTGTGGACTCCCTCATTAGTTCCCTTCTTGCACGGTCACTCAGTTTTTAAGGATGGTCTGCTATAGGTGGATTTATGCATGATACCATATTCCTTCCATTTCTTACTGATGCATTCATGTGTACTTGTAGGGATTTACAGAGAGTGGAAATGTTCTTGTATCCATCCACTACTTGTTTTTCAATAACCTTTTTGTGGAGTTTGTTGGAGTGTTCTTTTGAGCTCATGGTTTCTATTTGTAATTAATTTATTATCAGTATTGAAGTAAGCTGATGGTTGTATGAGATCACATGGAAGTGTAATGAGAGCAGGAAGAGCAGTTGCATATTGAATGATAACCCGAAGTATTACACACTACCTGGGTAGCTAATCAATACCTCTAAATACACAGAAAGGTGTACTTCAACAACAAAGTCATTGGCACAGTAGTTTATTTTTCTTATTGCTAAATGTACTTTAGCCATGTTTTTATTATTTATGCTTCCTATTCTGTATAAACCGACCACCAGAGGTCAACACTGAGGAAGGAATTACACACACATTGTATTTAAAGATATAATAATACCACAGCAGCATAGTATCTGGTGACTAACACATGACCAGTCACTCTGCAGGCTCACAGATGATGTACAATAAAGTCCTAATGTACAAACATCTTCTTTTCTAGGTGCATCCTGTCTGAGTACTCTACCATGACAAAACGGCAATCTCACATTTTCAGATTAATGCGAAACTGGCTTAGTAATCTTTATCATTTAGCTCCCTCCAGGGATTTCCTCAACTGGCACTGTTTTCATAAGCTGTGTGACTGCACAGCATTTTCCTGTGTTGGAAATACCATTTCCAGAATCTGTCTCAGTAAAACATGTGATATTTACAGCCTCATAAAATGAGTCACGCTTTCATTCTGGTCTGTGACTCATATTGCTGCATTGACTTGTTCGAAAAGTCAGAATCCAAGTAGCCTCCCAGGCCATAATAATAAATTAGTCTCTAATATCCTATCCTCATAGTGCAAGAGTGTGGAGAGAATGAACTCATCCAGTACAATCTGTGTCATAGCCAGTGCAAGTCACTGACCAAGCTGTGGTGCAGTTCTCGGAGTACCACAGAGGCTATGTAGCACATTTTATATCCCAGGTGGTAGCATGTGCTGAAAACAACGGGACAATCTAGCATCAGAGGTCACTATGAACCTTATGAGTTATCAGCCAGTTTTTGGTCAGTTGCATCACACCAGGTGACACCCAGAAGACAGACGGTGTAGGCTGTAGACTGTTGTTTCCTTTTCTTTTCATGTTGGTATAAAATCTTAATGTGGGTGCTAAAATTAAAGGTCAAAATATCTAAATCCTGCCATAGTGGCCTGGGTTTGATTAAATTTGATGGGATATCTACTTAAGAAACAGGTGCATCATTCTGTGGTATTTATGTTTTGTATTGACTAATAACATAAAACAGCATTGTTTTCAGCAGGTTTTCCTTGAGAGCACTCAGTCCTCCTTAAATCAATTATCAAAACCTTTCTCTAACATACAGTACAAGACACAAAGGTCAGAACAGTGGGTAACAAGAGTGTGAGGAAGGCACTTTTGTCAGTTCAGTTGCATGTAAGTTATTGACTGTAGCACAGTTTGCAGACACGACCCAGCTTCCTCTCGCTGCCCTTCCCTGGCAGACTCCCTCATTCTCTTCACTGCTGGCATTAAAGTTTAATGAGCCCAATCTGCAGAAACTGTCCAAACAAATAGTCTTGTTGACAAGACAAAGCTTGCCAGAGGGGTTATTCTGAGTACAGCAGTGACCACAGCTAGAAACAGAGTCTGTAATAGACTGTAGAACCCAGAAAGACCCTGGGTACAGCTTGTTTGGAAACAGGTTTGCAGCAGTTTAACAGCAATAGAGTTACCTCAGCGGTCTAGCTGTCTGTGTTTCACAAAAAGCCCTGATTGCTCTAGATGCCTGCTGTTTTCAGGCTTTTAAGATAAACTCTATATATATTTTTTTAATTTGAGTTGTTTTCTAAATCCATGTTGGTATAAAAATGCTGCAGTTCATCATTTAACAACTTCATCCATCCTTTTACTCTTAAATTTCCTTACTCCATCCATCCCCTGAATTATAGACAGGTGGAGCATATCCTAGTACACACTCCAGAGGGGAAGGGTACAGGTTAATCACAGGGTTTCACTTCTTCAAATCACTCCTGGAGGCTAATATTGAATACATGTTACAGCCTATGTACAATTTGCTGATTGAACTCTTTTTCTATTGACTCTCCAAATATTCGTACTTGTGAATTAAAAGGCAGAATTAACAGAAACTGGAAATGTGGTATTTGCAACTGTAAAAATAGTAGTGCTCGTGAAAGCAGTGGAAGTGTGATCGACCTTTGTAATGACAGTACAGTTGCTACTACAGAATGGTATTAAAACTGGATATAAAATAGTAGTAGTACTTTACTGATCTGAAAGTGGAAAATTCCTGCACCTAAATCCCACTACAAGAGGTAAAACACACACTGTAAAGCTGAGTCAGGACACACAGAACAGAATAAATCAGCAACATGCCCAAACATACAGTGAGCAGCTCTAAGTGTAATTATATGCAATATTGCCCCAGTGCTGACGTTTGCTGTTTAACTAAACACACTGATTTAGAGCCTATGTGTTGACACTCCAGACTGTTATAGCATGTCATATCCTTCTGCTCCTTTTAATTTTCCCATGGCAACCATTACCAAAGAGTTATGATGTTTACTCCACATTACAAGTGCCTTAAAAGTGCCTCACTGTGTGCTAACAAGTATTTTGACATGACTACAAACAAGCTTTGTGGCTTTTCTGAGGGCGTTCAGTTCCACTTTATATCCATTTACTAGAGGTGTTTATGCAGCACAGTGAGCCCTCATTAGCACAACTGAGATCTTCTACTTTTTCTGCCTAGTGGTATTGTGGTCTGTAATCACAAGCAAAATAGGGGGAAAAAAATAAATAAGATGTGGCATAAATGTTTATCACCTCATTGACAAGTAGATCAATTTTTCCCAGCCTCTACTTTGCACCAGAATTTGAACACCTGCATTGAGAAAAGAGATTCTGTGTATTCTAACCAGTGTCATATTTGTCCCAGGTGAAATACCCCCCTTTGCCCTTTCTGGCCATTAGGCTGGTAAATAGGGCCATGACCCAAGCTAGAGAGCCTGTTAATGGGTGCGTCTGTGGGGGCACGGCTTGGCCAGCTGTTACCCCGAGCGGGGCCTCTCTTCGTGAAGCTTTAAAATGCACAGAGATGGGGGCAGGGAGCTTCATAGACGTCTATACATCCTGCTGGTGCTGGTGATGGCTTTACTACAAACGGTGGTAAAGTGGGAATACGTTCCAGATGCTGCAGGGAAAACAAGCACATGCACCTGAGTGCACCATTTAACTGCGCAGGAAAAAAGGAAGCCTTACGCACACACTCGCACAAGTCTCTACCACTGTAGGCCCTGGGGAAGAGGAGTTTAGAGGATGCATGGAGAAAAAAGTTCAAGGGTCAAAGATCAAATGAGATCATTTGGTCATTACTCATAGACGGACACAGTTGTACATGTGTGGGCAGAGTGAATGTGTACACTCTATCCCAGTACACCCTGGCTGGTGCTTGTTATCTACACTGAGTGGGAAGAGACTGATACTATGCAGCCATATTGTTACCTACAAAGCAGCTGTCGAGATGCTACTTTAGAGTAGAGAATAGTCTGGGAACAGCTTTACTGTACTGTAGCAGGTGGTTATGACATTTTTCACAACAGGAACTCACGAAAGCCACAAAAAAGCCATACACAAGCCACCCAGCAGTGTTTCAAATATAGTTTTACACTGTATTTGAGAGTCATGATAAAGACACCTTTATGAAATCTTCAAACTACAGACTTTACTGTTTTCTTGTCTGGATGGACGGATAAACAGGTTTGCTCATACACCACTGAGGAATTCATGGCCCATTCACTCAACAGCCACCAGATACATTGCTGGTCCTGACTGGTTTGTCAGTTTGCCATCCTGTGGTTACTAACCAACGCTATCTATAGCTCACTACCATCATATATTTTTACCACAGCATGGTCAAAAAAAGGTGGAACTGGCACAAGTGGCATCAGGATTCTGTCGGAATCATCAGGATTATATTTAATGAATGTAGTTATTGCAGATGCTTAAAAAGTGTTCCAGTGTGGTAAATTAAAGAGGCATTTGGAAAAAACCCAGCAGAATTTAAAACGTATATCACCTGACAATTTCCCTTTTGTAACAGAAAACAAGAGCATAATGGACAAACTGGGTTCCCACACACTGCAAATGCTCCCAATATTTCTGATGAATTTCATTATAAACATTTGACTGGGCTTTAAAGTAAGTGCTGAGAAATCTGAGTGCACGTGCAAACTGAAGCCTTTAAGGTTTGAGAGGAACTTGAGAGCTGTGCTTCACTTCAGCTGCCATTTTTCTTCTCATACACACACATGCATGCACATAGTACAGTAGCATTAGGTTCAAGTACAGTAATCCACCAGCATGCAGAAGCAGCTGTGTATAAAGACACACACAATAGTGTCAGAAATAAAACACACAGCCTTAGATAATCCAACAGTTTTGAGACTATTTTCATAGCCCTAAAATTGAATTATGCAAAAATGTCCCAAATCCAACCAAAGCCCAATGTCTATAATATAAAAATGATCTAACACATTATCCAAATGACTTAAATCTTGCTATAGGACCTGATCTTACACACCTGCACATTACAATTACATCAGCTTCATAACATTTTAAGGGACACACAGTATTTGTCCTAAAAAGTTAATGTGAAAATGTTCTTGCTCTGCACGCAGGCACAGGAGTTTGAGTGTTCCCAGATCATGTTTTAAAGCAAAGTCAGATGGGTAACATTAAGATACACTATATTTTCAGATCTTCACAGCAGAATATCTACCATGATTTTATCACAACTTATGTATTAATATAGAACTCTGCTATCACCTAAAATATAAAATAAGCAGTTTTTTCCCTCTGTATGTTGTTATTTATGTTTGCTGCTTTTCTTAGTAACCTTTCTTTTTTTCCCTAATTCAGCCTTTTTCCAGGATTGCAGATTTTACAGATTGTAAAACCCTCTGATCCAAATCTGTGATTTGTAAATTTGGGCTATATATGAGTCAGTCTTTACTGTCTTACTGCTGCGAGACAGTAAAATACACTTGTACGCTGTTACATGGCCACAGGCTCCACTTGGTGTCATTGCGTATGGGTGTTTGTGTGTCTTTGAAGACAAGTGTAAATTGTGTATAACCCAGACACCACAGTGTTGACCACAGCCTGTGATGCTGTCCAGACGACAGGCAACTTGCAGACAGCACCACTGTGTGTGTGTGTGTGTGTTTGTGTGTGTGTGTGTGTTCCAGCAAGAGATGAAACACAGCTACAGTAGTAAGCCAGACACGAGACTCGCTAATATTCCATTACGTAGTGCTCTTTTCCGCAACAAGGCTGCAGGCTGCTCACAGTCACATCATACAGCAATGATTAAACATTTACTGTGTAGATTAGTTGCCTCCAGGGAGACAGTGATTACATTTACTTTACATTTTTGCTGACATTAATTTCCAAAAGGACTATAAGAATTAAATAAGATCTAATTTTACATTTGAGAAATGGCACTGAAGTCCTGATCCAGAACAGGAGTCCACACAGAGCAGAGTAGTTTATTCAGACTGTGGAGTGAGTAGACATTTAATTTGTTTAGTTTGAAAAATCACCACAGCATCTGATGTGTAGTGAAACCAAATAATCACAAAGAAGGTGAGAAATGTGAATCTCAGTCCTTTATCTGACACCTAAAATGACAAAGGTTTTGAGTAGCTGGAGAGCAATGATAACATCTGACCGCCAGCAGTTCCTCATGTTTGGAAGCATAAGCATAACAGTTTCCAAAATGGTGTCCAGCAAACAAGGTAAACGTAAGAGACATATGAGTGTGTTTAGAAGCTGTAGTTCAATTTTAGGTCTGTGTCATAAAACATAATCAGTTCAGTCAGACTGTGCTGGGCTGGACTTTCTGGCTTCAGTAAGTTTGAAATTGGCAAATCTCGATAACCAGTTTCACAGAGCTGGTTATAAACTGGCTCTGTTAACCCTGGGTTTTCTAATCCAGCTATGAATGTTTATCTATGAAAATAATAGCATTAAAATTGGTATTAAATCAATTAGGTAAGAACAGTGTATTTGGTGTGTGTAGAAGTGTAGAACTGACAAATGAGGTTATTGTAGATGTAAAGTAGAGTAAAAAGATGCATTTGTATTCCTGTGATGGACTCGAGCAGTAGCTGTTGGCAAAAATTATAGAAAACTAAAACAAACTATTAATAAGATTGTTTGATTAATATTTTATGAGGTCTATGTGGCTGAAGTTTATTTTCAGTAGGTACCACTTTTATGCAAAACAGTTTGAGAGTTAAATTATCCAATAAGTGTAAATGACTCTGCAGAATGACTACATCAGGGCATCATGAGCTTTAATTAATGGATGATTAACCTAAAAGTAGCTGGTAATGAGTGCGGTTTGTAAAATAAGGGCACTCATGGTATCTAATTTTAATGGAAATGTTAAATAAACACTACCTTACATCATGCAGTATAAATAAAAACCTCTCTGTAACTGAAATTCATTATCCAAGTTTATGATGCCAGGACTAACAGTGTGCAACAGTGTTAAGTCTGCAAATGGTTTGCTTATGGTTAAAATAGGTCAATTATTATTTTAATGTCTAGAGAGTTTGTGTATGGAGATTATTAAACCAATATAAAATACGAAGGTAGTGATTGCACACAGGTTAGAATAGCAGCCATATGACCAGCCATTCAAATCCTAACATTGACTTAAAATATCTGTCAGGGAAAATGAGTTAGCTTCAAAAACCACTTACACTTAAGCATGACACTGAATCTACTGTATATGATTGTGTGTGTCTTTTAGAGTAGCACAAACTATAAGAATACAGTAGAGTAAGAAGATTTTGCTGTACTAATTCCTTGTTTTGTTTTCTTTTTCTCTCTTCCTGTTTGTTCATATGGGGTCCATGCTGCACGATGAGTAGGCGAGTACTCCAGTCATTTCACACCCAGATATTGTACACACATAAATGCACAAAACAAAATGCTTGTGAAATGCAGCATGTGAAGGATTATATAATTAGTGTATTTGTGAAGTTGAATCATATGGTAAGTTGTGGGATCTCAGTGTGCCTTTATTTACATCTTTAAGAGTGTGTGTGTGTGTGTGTATGTCTGGGAGTGTGGCCACCCTAATGGATGGAAAATCTCTTTACACTCTCAAACACAAGATCAAACCATCCCTTTCTCACACTTGCATACACAAACACACACAAAGAGTAAATCTGCACACGTGCATAAAAGCACACCCTGCATGGAAACACATAATGTACTGCACTCGCTGTTTTCTCTCTTCTCCTGTGACTGTGTAACATTTTCTCAGATTCTATCAGTTCAACACGCACACACAAATGCAATCGCTTTTCTTCCTTGTCTCTTGCTGCTTTTGGCAATCTCAGAGAACACTGTCATGGTCCAAGTTCTGCTATTAATAACGTTATTTCAGCCAAAGTGCCTTATATTAAAAATCCGTGATGGTTTTGTTTTTCTCTCAGTCAGAGTCTCTGGCATGGAGCTAGTGTCATGGAGGATTAGCTTTCAAATTATTGAAAGTAAAGAAAGTGCTAAGCTAGTGAGGATTAGCTGACGTAATATCTGAATGTTTTACTGAAATAGGGTTAGAAGGGTTAATGTTCGAGCTTTTCATTTATGTTCAAATATCATTTTTCAGTTCACTGATTTTCTAGTTGATGTGTTTCTTTAGAAAAACAATAAATGTTCCAAAACACAAATTTCTTTACACAACAGTGACACTAGGGGAATTCCTCATAATCAAATTCTACAAAATTTCAGAACAATTTGGTGAGAATAATTATTTCTGTATATTCTTTGCCAGTTTCAACATAAAATTGCTACTAACATGTACTTCTCTGCACAAACTTGGCAAAACCTTTATAGACTGTGTCATATTGTCGAGAAACCGTATGCAAGTAGATTTGACTTTAATGGAACCCAATGGACGCCTGGAGGATGGAAAATCAATTGAAAAACTCTTAAGACTTCAGTATCACTCTAAAAAGCTTTCATAACTCTTTTTTTTAGTCAATACAGAGATGGTTAAATTTAATTTGTGTGGTGTTGACCTCCATTATACAGCTCAGTGCAATCCTATATGATTTACATTATATTATCAGTTACATAATGAGAGAATGGAAACAAACCAGTGTCCATCTGAGATGATTGCACATATTGGCAGTCATATCAGACAAGTGTAACTGTACCTCACACAAATGCACATTAGAGCAACACATGATCCCTTATTGTCCCAATACAAACTCCTACAAACATATGCACACAAAAGCATTAGTATTTCTGCAACACAATACTCAGTATTTATATGTCAGTATTTTCTATCATATGGAAGCACAGAGAAAAGCAGCTGCACTTGCTATTACAACAGGGAGCTCAGGAAATATCTAGCAGTCCTGGACACACACACGCACAGTGCTGGCTGTAGTCAGCGTTGTTGTCAACGTGCAACAGCTGGGCATAGCTTAGACGCAAGTGCAAAGGCATGTGACCACAAGGCTATCCAGTGCTTCTGTGTGCATGTGTGTATTTTGTGCATGTGTGCAGACCACCAGCAGCAGTGCTTAGCGAGGTTATTGTACACAGATACTTTAATGTTTCTTATACTGTATGCAGTGTGTGCTTTGTTGTTGTCCTGCTTCTTTGGCAATCCTGCTGCTCTGATATCCTCAAGAAAATCTACTGTTAGATCCCTGTTCAGTCAAGAAATGTCAAGAAATTGGATCATACCTAAGTGTTCCAATGACTCTGCTCAGGTTGATCAACAAGACCATACTGTATGGTTGTTTGCAGCTACATCTAACCTGAGGCTATGCATGTTTTTTGTGTGCACTCATAATGCTGTAAGGCACCGCAACCCTGGGGTTTGCAGACTACTGTCGACTGGCCTACCTATTGCACCACGGTCAACCCTAAACCACATTAGCAGAAGGATTGGGGTCTGTCTGATATTTACCACAGCATCTGATTGATTTATGAAATGGAAAAACGGTGGTGGTCACGATGGTGTTCACCATTCATCAAACTATCACTGGCGTCTCTTTCTTTTTGTTCCCCACTGGTCTTACTGTATCTCGGCGAGTTGAAACTGAACAAAAGATCATAGTGAAATCTACAGGACTCCGTCAGCCTTTTTTGGACATGGTTGTGTCAGTGTCCTTCAAAGTCTCTTCAAAGTGTTGGTGGCTACAATCAAGAGGAGTTTAGAAGACAGAAAATAACATAAATAACAGAGGAAGCAATAGGGGAAAGAAAAAGGAAAAGAGAAGCCAGGAGAGAAAGCTGTACAAAACAGAAGTGAAAAGGTGGGTTAGACAAGTAAAATAAAGAGAAAAGAAAGCTGCAAGAGATGGAATTGATAGAAAAAGACATACTGAACACATTGCAGTGTGTGGCAGTAATCAGGGTGGGGAAGAGCCTCTCAGGCTGCTCTTGATGGGAATTGGCATGCAATCAGCTGGAATAATGTTTGGGCTGTGACAGAGTCCTGTGGGATGGGGTTGGAGGTGTGTGCATGCATATGTATGTGTTACAAGAGATTGGAGACTAGACTCCAGCCAAAGCAAAGCATCGCAGTCATCACCAACTCTAAGAGGGGTTCATCAAGGTCTTGCTGCTTCTGTTCTGTTCCCCTACGGTGACACTCACCATTCAAGTTTTGATGCAGCGTTATAAGCAACCAGTAGTTACAAACCAAAAGTGAGACCCACACTATTGTGGTACCTTCCCTGGAATAAAAGGTGGTGCGATGTGTTTTACTGAAACAGCAGTCAGATATATTATCATCCTGACACCCCCGACCATTTTCTTACAGCAAACACTAATTCAAGCCTTCAAGGCAGGAAATGCCTGAGCGAGTACATAGTTTTTCTAGCTGTTTCTAAGTCGATCCCGCAGTTTAATGTACAGGCACACCTGTTAAAAGTACCTGTGAGGATGCTTTGAGCTTGCTATGCATGCGACTGTCCTTTCCACTTCTGGTGGGCTTTCTGGGTGAACTTGTGAGAGCACTGAAAAAGAGAGCAACAAGGGGATATAAAAATGAGGAGTACTTCTATTCAACAAACACATAAGTATTGTCACAGCATTGTGTTCTGGTCCATCAAGGCCCGTGTGGGCGTTGATAAACTGCCACCAGAACCTCCCATTTATTCAACACTGATGTTTTTTGTGGCGCTTCTCTACTTTCAAACCCCACTGTAGCTGCAAGAAATGTCAATTTGACAGTAAGTTGTTTATGACTAACCATTTATCCTCAGTAATATGACAACTAAAGCCATTGTCTCATGAACAATGTCTAGAGAATCAGGTCAGGATATTGTCTGCAGTTGCCCTCTTACACATGTAGCATACATCAAAGATCATCCATGTTAGACACATTCTCACTGGGGAAATGCTCTGTTTGATTTAGCTGAGAGGGCAGCATGGTGGTGTAGTCGCCTCACAGCAAGAAGGACCAGAGTTTCAATCCACGGGTCAGCCGGATGCCTTTCTGTGTGGACTTTGCATGTTCTCTCCGTGATGTGTGGGTTCTCTTCTGGTACTCCGGCTTACTCCCACCATCCAAAGACATGCGTGTTAGGATAATTGGTGACTCTAAACTGCCCATAAGTGTGAATGTGAGTGTGAATGGTTGTTTGTCTCTATATGTCAGCCCTGTGATAGATTGGTGACCTGTCCAAGGTGTGCCCCGCCTTTTGTCCAGTGACAGCTGGGATAGGCTCCAGCACTCCTGCGACCCTTAAGAGGACAAGCGGTTAGAATAGTGGATGGATGGATTTAGGTGAGGGGTGGCACCTGCGGGAAGCAGGACAAGACACAAAAAGTGTGCTGCAGAAATCGCAGTGCTTGGTTTACAGCACCTTGAGGCAGCACCAGTAGCGTGATAGAAACAGTATCAACACACCCACTCGCAGTGAATTCGCACACATGGGCTCAATTGGACATTACACGACTTTGTAATAGGGAGCTGGCTGTTTAATGTCTACGCCAACTGCTTTAGACATTTGTGTTAGAGCTCCACTGGGTAATATCTAAAATAAGTTCAGTGTTCCAGTGCATGTCTGAAAATAGTTTAAGGAACGTTAAAAGACTCAAATCAACTGATCATGATAAACTGATTAATCATATTAAGTAATTATAACAAATTTCTACCAAAGAACATGTGGAGTTGATACACACAGATGAAGTGGCAGGCTGTGTGGCTTACCACACAGGGAGACAGGATAGAAGCAGATGCGGTGTTATGCAGCGCATACACAAGCATTACACATATCTACACAAAACACAGACACATTGTGCACATCTCATTGATACACGCCGTCAATTATAACCAAGTATGCTGCACACATTATACACAAACAGACGAACACATTAGATTGCCTACAATTTCCCCACCAATCAGACATCAAACAGCAGTATGAGGGTTCCCTGCCAGAGCTTTTGATCTGGTAAAATGGGTGTCATTGGGGTACATGTTTCTCCCATCTCCCTCCATCAGCAAACACCAATTTGTCCCTATCGCTGATTATCCATCTTATCTGGAGGCCATCAGCTCGGCTGATTAGGACATTCCCAGAATTCCATCTTTTCCTCTCTGTTGGAATATCTGCATTTGTGCTGCTCATTAAAATATTGACTGCCTACATTTTGCCATACTTTTTTTATTTTATATTTTATCGAGTATTTTGTATTTTTCTTTTGTATTGTATGTTTGGTTTTATACTGCACACTCAATAAAACCAATATGTGAGAATGTTAGCTAATTCTAAAATATGTATTTATATCTTTTTAATTTGAATGAAACAATTATGGATATTTGCATTACAGTCATCAGAAAAACACTGTCTTTTCACGTAATTGTGTGTCTTTTTCTTCACACACTTTCTGCAGATGCTTTCTTTAACTGCTGGCATTGTTACAGTGAGTGTCCAGCTAAGTGGTGGAAAACTGCTGTATTTTACCTCTTAGTGCTAACCTTAATGATCCTGTCCAGAGCAGAGTCAAGCAGTTAGCACAGTCTGTATTTCACAGCCCGGCCAATAGCAGCGTGGATATTTGGAGCACAAAGAGTGCAGCATGCACAGTCAGGAAACGGAGTGCTATAATTTCCTCCAATTACACATCATTCCTCTTTTGTCTGCCACTCATGTCACTAATGGTCAGCAAGGCAGTGTTTCCTCCAACTCTCCTCAGAAGTTCTTCCATTACAGCTTCTTTAACGTGACCTGATTTCTCCCAGACAAACTTAAAACATCCACTAAAACCTTATTCAAAGACATATTGTTCCCTTTTAATATTCTTAAAGGTTAAGATTCCTTACTGTTACTGTTTCACCCTCTGTGGCTTTGTTCTCTGACTGTTTCGCATCTGAAATCCAACCTGGTTTCAACTTCTTTTAGGGTCTTATACATATAAGATGGATTTTCTAAAGCATATTATTGTTAGTTTTAGTATGAGCCCAGGAAGAAATGTTTAATGAAGTGATAATAAAAAATTCTGTCATACGCATTATCTGAATCTAAGTGTTACACATGATGTAAAACTATGTGTGTTTGCTTTGCTCCTATTGTAAAGCGTGTTTTGTTTCTCTGTCTCTCTCAAACACATACAGTAGTTTTCTTTATGTTTCTTCAGGAACAGGAGAAAATGAGACAATAACAGGAGGTACAATATAGCTGATTTCTGTCTTGCCTGCAGGCTGACTGCGTCCCATTTCCACCAGACTGGAAATGGAGAAAATCTCTTTCTTCCTCTCTGTCTGTTTCTTTTTTTTCTGTCTTACTTTTTTTCCTTCTTACTTTATCAAGCTCTCTCTTTTCTGTCTTTTTCGTCATTTCCTCCCTTTTGAAGCTCTATCATCATCTTCAGCTACATTTTGTGATCATCACTCTATTGACATGGAGACTCCGAATGCGTAAACACCTAAAATACTAAATTAACATGTAATCAAAAACAACACTGGGACATATCACCTACTTACTATTTTTGTTGATCTTTGATTGTTGCATGAAAAATATTTTTAGCACTCCTCGGAACAAAGCCAAATGTCTCAAGACATGACATGTTTCGTATTGCCAGCAACAGCAGGTAATTGGGACTGAATCGTTCTCTAACTTCATTAGTGGGAAATTAGAGGAAAACAGCGTCACTGCATAGGTCATGATGATCAACTAATAAATGAAGTGTACTGCAAAAAACAGTACAGTAATGAGAGCAGAGACATTTAACTTGCTCTGTCTGTCTAACTTGCTCTGAGTCCAACCACGGATTCATATACAGCAGTTTTCTTTCTATAGATCCAGCACTCTCTTTGCTCTAAACTTCACATATCCTGGACTCTGGAGGAAAGAACATAAGAAAGCACAAAATTGAAGCAGCAGATTACTAGTTTAACTCTTAAAAGTGGGTATATACAGGCATTGACACACTTCTGCTAGGACTGGGTGTAAAAAAATTTTGACATGCTTATTTTTGCACACAACTCTCAAAATGCCACAAGCAGCACATTCTGTGTATTTAATATAGATTCATATTATATAGACTCATATAATATACTTCCACAAACTGTGCTGAGTCAGCCTCTCTTTAAACAAGTTGCTCTGTCTCTGTGCTAAGGGAACCAGTCAGCCATCTGTTGGCCTTATGAGCTGACTCTACTCCACCAAAGCAATTCAGTAGCACAGCTTCACCCACTCTAATTCCCTTATCCACAGTTCCACAGTATGTTTGAGCCTCTCATCCTCTTCTGCCCTGTTCAGCACACAGCAGCAGTGTATTTGCTCACAGTTGTTCATTTTCTGCTTGTTTGTTTTCTTTTCATGTGAGCAAAGTTGAACTATCGAATTACCCAGATACAGTATCTCTGTGCACTACTTTTGTTTTCATCTTAACATCAGTTAGTCTTATAATTCAATACAGCATATTAGAAGACAGCTGTGATTCAAGAAGTAGACTGGTTGCCCATCAATCACAAGGTCAGTGGTTTGATCCCTGGCTCCTGTCCATGTGTCAAAGTTATTGGGTAAAATACTGAACCTGGTGGGTCAGACCAGTGCCTATCATGACAGTCCTGTCACTGGTACGATTTTGTGAGAATTGGATGAAAATGAGAGACAACATTGTGAAGTACTTTAGGTACCAGTAAGGTAGAAAATCACTATATAAATCCAGAACATTTATAACAGTTCAACGTACCAGATGCTGGATGAGCATTTCTAAGGAAGTGATTCATTAATAATGATAAATGATGTTTTGCCCCACAACAGGTGCTGTCATAAATCTGGTGAATCTCTAAATCTTCAAATCCATCTTGTAGTTTTTATTTTTTAATTTTTGACCTTTTTTCCCCCACAATATCAAATCCACCAGGTGGACTTATGTTATGCTTGATCAGTGTGCTGTATATGGTCATTTAGGTTGGAGGACATCTTGTTTCTTCATCACTAGATTTCATGCATGTACATTTTTCATGCAGTTTCCTGCAAGGCCTTTAGATTTTTTTTCCACATACAGTTTGCAGTAGTACTCCTCGGACATGGTGTATAAAAGGAGTCCTCATTTAATTGCCCAACATAAGTCAAGGAGAGAAAAATATTCAGCATCATATTATTTATCATATAGTGTCAGAAAACATCACAGAAATCACAGGAGGATCATGGCAATATAGATGTAACTCATCAAATCTCTTGAATCATCATGAGCAATAGATAAATGTAAGATAAATCTTTACAAACAAAACATAAAAGTTGAGATTGGAAAAGTGACAAACTTAAATTAAAGTCCCTTTTTAACCAAGCATCCAATTTTCATTCATTGGCTACTGTGCGCCTGGTTATCCCTCAGGGTTGTGGGTAGGCTTGATCCTGTCCCAGCTAACACTGGGCAACAAGAAAGGTACACTCAACAAGTAGCCAGTCAATCACAGGACTGGCATCCGATATCATAAAAGACGAATATCATGCTGCAGTGAGCAGAGATACTAACTCATGGCGAGTATGTTTTCAAATGCCCAAAAGCAAATTTCTAGCATACACTTAAACATACATTACAGTACACACAAAATATACTAAACTCAAAGTATTAAAAAATTAAGGTGTTGTTATTTACAGAACTGAGAATGACTGTAACACTCCCTCATTTAGTAAGAAAGTGACTAAACATGCTTCAGAGAATTCCTTGCTTGCCAAAATACAGACGAAAGGGAAGAATAGATTCCTGACAAACCATATTTTGGTCTTGGCTCAGCTGAGCTCTATTAAGCTGCACAAGCATTGTACTCATTCAGTCATAGCTCTCTTTGGATTGTATCAGCAAGGTCTGAGTAATGAGCCTTCATACACATACTGCGAGCTCATAGATAAGTGGCATTAATCAAGGCTGCCCACTAAGTCTAGTAGATATAAGACATAAAAGGCACAATGCCTTCTCCCATTATGCATACAATATTGCAGTCTAAGCTTAGTGGAAAATGGCACAGTTTACACCACAGAAAGGAGAGGGAAGAATGTGTATTTGCCAAATGTATATGGCCAGCACAGAGTTTGCTGCGTGCCTATGAGTTGTACCAATGATTTCCTTTCCTTTGAGCTACCAGGCCACTGGTAGCTCAATCAGACTGGGATGCAGAAGGTGGCAGGACCGAATCCCAGCCTAGACTCCCATCCCTCATACCAGGTGTGTCCTTGAGCAAGACACTCAGCGCTAGCTAGTGTTCTCCGGCTACCTCTGTCTCTCTCTCTCTGGCTGTCTTTCACTTTCTCCTCCTCTCGCTCAGTCATTCTCTGCCTGTCTCTGACATCTGCTGCACAGCACTCAGAACAGGAGTCTTGGAGTGGTATTAGTGCTGAGATTGCTGCTGATAGCAATCTGATGTATGGTGTGTGTGTGTGTGTTGGTGCCTGTAAGCCAGTGTTTTTATGAACCCTGTTGGCTTTCTTCAATAGTATGTCAGTCTGCATCTATTTAGCGAGAATACACACACACACATAGAAAGCTTTCTGACTGTTCTCTCAACTGTCACTCATCCTCGGTGAATCCAACATCATGGAAAATTGGCTCCTCTCCTGACTCTCCTCACTTCACTGCAATCACATGGCTCCTAGATGCTTCTTAAGCTGTTCTACTGCTGCTGTCATGCTTAGACTTGCAGTCAGCTCGGAGTTCCTCTCTGCTAGGTGCATCACTTTGTGGTTAGTATCCATGAATTATAATGAAATACAATTTATTTCCATTACATAATGAACTTAACGGTAACACACACCATACGTACGGTGTCATCATCTGGACTACAGATTTATACTATATGTGTACTCATATACTGATGTTCCCAGCATCAAATTGTATCTGCTTCTTCAGAGAAATCACCAGTTTGAACAATTTTATCACATTTGCTTTCTGACTTGGCACATCCTGACTCACTGCACCTTCTGTTTGTACAGTGCTGTGCGCCTTGTACATCAAATGAATCACTGAGATGCATTCAGTGTGTGTTGTTCAATGAATTGGTCTCCAAAGGTTTGTGTTTTTTGAAGTCAACATTATTTTCTGAAGTCATTTGACCAAAGATAAACATCCAGTGCACAGAGTAAGTTTAAAAGCCTTAACATTCAATAGCTGATAGCAGATGGGCCGTACTGAAGCTTTCTTAAGACACACAGAGATATTTCCTTTCTGACGTGATTTCAAGAATCACTGTTATTATGAGTTAACTTTGCTTTTGATGGAGGCAACCTTTCAGGCGGGTGCAGAGAATACTGGCCTGTGCAGCGCTGTGTCCTTGGCCCGGCTCTGTTTGGTCAAGTAGTTGCTTAGAAATAAACCCATATGTTTTATCACTGCCATCATCAGGTAAGATACTGCACTCGACTTTATAAACAGAAGGATTAACTAATAGACTGTTGGCAAGGAGTCGACCTGGCTCCATTGCTCTTTCTCACTCCCTCACTACCTCCTTTCCCTCATGCTTTTTTTTTCTTCTCTCTCTTTATTGACCAACATGTGCTTTCCAACCTTCTTTTTGCATCATACAAGCTTGAAAATAAAGATGTGACAGAATGCTTAGCACCCACACGGCCTTGTAAGATTAAGTATTGATTAGAGTAAAAACCTAACCAATGCAATAACAACTGACAAAGTGAGACCCACAGAGAAAAAGAAAGATGAGTGAAAGACACTGGAGAAAACAAGAGACTTCATCTCTGTCTGTCTTCCTCTCTGTTGTTTTCCACCAGACCTTTCATAAGAGGAGAAATTATTATTATTTATAGCTAAGCTCAATCTTTATCTTCCATCGCAGCATCCTGTAGCCTTGTAGCTTTCATCCAGGAAACCTGCTGATATCACCCCTCCTATAGAATTTGGTCATTTAAATTCACAGGATTCTGCATTTTCTCTTTCTCAGCGCCATGGTGCTCTTCTATTTAGTGTGTGACCCTCCAGCTTCTACTGGATTAACAGTTGTTTTGTTACCTTGACATTATGAAATCCAAAGCAACTCTGAGTTTCTCGGTTTCTCTCTTTTTCTTCTTTTGCTCTCTGTTTCCGTTCCCTCCGTCTCTCTTGATTGAAAGGGTATGCATGACTGGCACAGAAAGAAAGAAGGAAATAGATAATAATACCAGACAGTATTGTGTGGAAAATCCTGACCTCTCACATACCCAATTCATTACACATCTTTTTTACCCATCCTCAGATGTGAATTTATTATTTAAACACAGAGTAAATATTGACACACTGTTTTTGGTACATTCAAAATATATGAATGAATGAAAATGTTGAGCAGGTAGATTAGTTTGGTTAAGTTCCACTTTTTCTTAAAGTTAAATAAATGACACCATTTAAAATTCTCTGAAATGGAAACTCTCATTTTTAGTGTATACTACTGATGCTCGTGTGCATCTTCTCTATCTCGTTTGCATTTTAAGACGACAATGCTTGTAATGAAACCGCCTTGTACGCCCGGGCTGCCCAGGGACCTGATTACACACATACTCAGGTTATTCAAGCGTCTTTGTCAGCTTGTAGAGCAGGTTTTTGGCTGTATATGGTTTTGTCTGCACATCCTCAGGTTATTCATCAGCATTAAGTAAGAGGCAGTTTGTCTCCGCCGTATGCAAAAAAACGGGCACTGTCTCACACCTGCAACTTGTCCAGTGTCCTCTGAGGATGTCAAGCACTAACTTTAGCAGATGTTGTCTGACAGCGTGACGTCAGAGCCCGTGAGCAGAGATGGTTAATAGAGGTTGGCATTTAGAGTGGAGCAGCCACATGTCCTGAATAAAGTGAACTAATATGACAGCTGTTAGTCAGTATTAAATATCAATAAACAGCTGCCACACTGTTAAACTCTGCTAAGCATCAATATCAATGTACACCCATCTCATTCTACTGGGTATTTACAGCACACACACTTCTGTTCATACTACACACATGTGCACTACAAAACATGACATGAACAAAATATGCATCTGTGGACAGTAACAGTAGCAGTAAGAAGTGGTTCTTTGTTGATTTGACTGGACACAATGAAACAGTGAAAAAGTGAAACACATGAAACAACATGTGTAACCGCTTCACAAGGACGATTCAGTTTAATTCAGTTTATTTAGCGCCAAATCACAAGAATCATCTCAAGGCACTTTACACTGTAAGGTTAAGACCTTACAGAATTATATGGAAACCATATACAACTATATAGAAATCCCAGCAAATCCCCCTTGAGCAGAACTAGGTGACAATGGAAAGGAAAAACTCCCTTTAAGGGAAGAAAACTTTATCATAACCAGGGTCAGGGTGGGCAGCCATCTGCCTCGACTGGTTGGGGTGAGTGGAAAGAGGAGGGAGGAAAAAAGAGCAATAACAACTAACCGACAAAGGCTGGTTGGTAAGGCCGATAACTGCACACAGGAAAGTAGACAGACAGACAGACAGACAGACAGAGAGGAAGTAGCACAACTACAGTGAAAAACGGCAAAACAAGAGACTCTGCCTCCCATTTTATGTTTGGAGACTCTAACCACAAGTAGACCTGTAGTCTGAGAGCAAAGTGTTCTGCTGGCATAATATGGTTATGGTTTTCATTAAGTGCTTTGTATGTAAGGAGAAGGTTTTTAAATTCTATTCCCCCTTGTAAGTCGCTTTGGATAAAAGCATCTGCCAAGTAAAGTAAAGTATTCTAGATTTTACAGAGCCAGTGGAGAGAAGCTAATGTAGGGGAAATACGATCTTTCTTGCTAATTCTAGTCAGAACTCTGACTGCTACTGGGACATCCTGTTAGTGAATTGCAGTGATCCAGTCTTGAAGTAATATATGTGTGAACTATTTTTTCAGCTTCACTTTGAGAGAGGATGCTCCTACTCATAGTCCTGACCGTAATAGACTGGATTGCATAACTGTTTGCATGTGTCTTAATCAGTGAGCTTTAGTGGTGTTGGTATGTAGCTGTTTCCCCTACTTTCAGTCTGTACTAAGCTAATGGTTTCAGCTCCACACTCGATGCACAGACATGTGATTGATGATGAACTGTCTGAAACCAAAGGGATCGTTCTTTATGGGGCTGTGTATTATTGCCAAAATAATCTATTTTATAACACAACATTGATTCTATCAATTATCCAAAGTTAACTGACAACCTCACATCCATACACTTAATGCACGCATATCACCACACACTCATCATTCTCAAGCACATGCACACAGACTTGGATCTCAGTTCACCAGAAGACTAATCAATGTTATAGTGTTATTGATCATGTGTGTCATCACGCTGCCATCAATCAATAGCAGACTCTCATGTATCACTCATGTATCTTCTAATGACATAAATTATAGAGACATTTACTGTTATCGTTTCATCTGATGATTGGTATCTGGCTCCATGGGAAAAGTAAAAATGCTGCACACAAAATGTAATTTTAAATAATAATGCATCGTTGAAATATAAATTGCAGAAGCTACACAATTTCAAATGATGGACTGATGTCTGTCAAGGCTATAATAGAAGTCTCTGAAGAGAAGCAGTGTTCTTTTTTTTCAGCATGTTCAGGCACAGAATATTCAGTTTGTAGTCTTTCACTGTAATTCGTTTTTATTTCTTCACTCAAGGCCTAGAACTTTAGTGTGAATAGAGACATTAAAAAGACAGAAACATGAAGAGATTTTATTTCAAGCTGAGAACTTGAGAAAAAAACTTTGGCAAGTGTGACTCACAGATGTTTAATTTCACAATTGTACTTACACACACTCACATAGCCTGGGCGACTTTATACTTTTTGACATTTGTACAATGACATTCAACTGAGCTTTTCTATTTTACTACACTGAAGTCTGTTATTTGTTAGATGAAAAGAAAAGACAGGAAATTCAACTTCAACTTTGATGTTTGTTTTTGTAGTTCATGCTGTACATGCACATCTATCCTTCTACGCCTGCACCTGACATCATAGACACCTAGGTGTTTTCTTTATTGAAAAATACAATACAGAGGAATGAACGCTTTTTAAGTCCTTTATACATGCCAGAAAACTGTTGCTTTATCAAGCTTGGGTTGTGCTTAAAACAAAATAGTTAGTGTGATATTTCGAAAGGTAAAGTGTTTAGACCTGATCAGAATAGCACAGCATTGTGTAAATATGGGGATAATAGCACATACTTGAAGTCAGGAGAAGCTACAAGCAGTTCTCATTATCAGAGAAAATCAAGTCTGACATGAAACTATTAGAGAAGGAGCAGGTATCAGATGCAGATGTGGGCTGAATTACACACACACACACACACACACGTGCACAATGTTCTCTCCCTTCATATTCCTCACGGATCCCATGGAAAATAAATGGCGGCATCAATCATGCAGGAGAGCC
The DNA here is from genome assembly GCA_032362345.1 of Sandelia bainsii. Taxonomy (NCBI): domain Eukaryota; kingdom Metazoa; phylum Chordata; class Actinopteri; order Anabantiformes; family Anabantidae; genus Sandelia; species Sandelia bainsii. The sequence goes on along the minus strand of JAUMHL010000008.1, from coordinate 4,855,917 downwards.
AGAAGAATGAAAAAGACAAAGTAATGGTGAGCGACTCAAGAAAGGGAGAGAGATGAAGAAGCAGAGACAGAGAGGTGGGAGAGATAGATGGGAAACGAGGACAAAAGTAGGAGAAACATAAACCGCAAAAGATGAAATAGAAATTAAGACAGAAATGTCTGCAGAAGAGAGGGGAACAGAAAACAAACACTCGAAGCTCTGTAGAGAGGAGAAGACCATTCCAATATCAGAAAGACAGATGGCATCTTAAAAAAAAAAAAAAACGGTTCAGAGATGCTCTGAAGAACAGCAGGCTGGGGCTGATAGCCAGTGCATATGTTGCCTGGGAGCTGCCTTATGAATTTTAATTTGTATTTGCTCATTAACCAACTTACCATATGACTTACAAAGGATTGAGTGGTTTTCTTGCGGGCAGCAGAGGAGGGGCGTTTTGGGTCAGTCAGGCAGTAAGTAGTGCTTTGATATGACTAGTGAATGTGAAGACTGATGCGATCTGTGTTCAGATTTTTATTGATTAATGTGTATCAGCAACACATGTTTGATCACTTACCTCTATTGTTATCCATCAGTGATAGATTTGGTTTAATGTTCCTGAGTTTTGAGATATCAGACATGACGTTGCTTGATTGCTTGAGTTGCAAGGTTCATACCAACTCAATGTTAGATTTAAAATTAGAAGATCATGAGTTCAATCCATCCAGCTGTGGCTTTTCTGCGTGGACTCTGCATTTTCTCCCCATGGTTGCTTTGTATTCTGCCAGGTGCTCCGGTTTCCTCCGTTATTTGGTAGCTCTAAATTGCCCAATAGGTGTGGGTGTGAATGTTTGTCTGTCTCGATGTGTCAGCCCTGAGATACGTTGGCAGTCTGTCCAGGGTGTACCCCGCCTCTCACCCAGTGACAGCTGGGATCAGCTCCAGCCTCCCTGCGACCTTTAACAGGATAGTGGCAGAGATGGATGGATTTTAAATTGTCACCAGTACTGTGCTTTCACACAGAGGAAGGAGGAAAGAGGAAGGAAAAATGTCCTCAGTAGACATAAGATCCACTGAAAAATATCTGCATAGATACTGTAGAAACTAATTAAAATTAATTTAATTTAAGTGAACCGATGTTCTATGAAGCGTTAGTGTGAGCAGTGTGTGTGTCACCTATTAACTGAAACTGTATCACAGGCAGTTGTTACTCAGGTGGAATAGTAGATCTAGACACTTTGAGTCAGCAATGATGGCAAAGGAACACGCATTTAAATTAGCACCATAAAGGAACTAATTTTCTCTCTCCAGCTATATGTGAATAACTGGACTACAAATGTATCAGATGCACAGAGACAGATTCATATACATCAGAGCGTGCAGCACCGGGTAAATTTCTTGTTCAGCTTACTGTAAGAAGGATTTGTTTGCTTTTAGTCTATTTATTATATAAATCAGCTGAAATGTCACTGAATTATTCACATCATACTGCAGGTTCACTTTAAAATTCTGTGTGAGTGTGTGTACAACTGCAGTCGTACTGTATCACCTGGACTAATGAACTAATGAACCAAAACCTGTTATTTAGTGATTATGTCTTATTACACATAAATAGTGTGTGTATACTTTGCCTCCACAGATTCATCCTGGTGTTTGGATGTCTGGTTCTCTCTGTGTTTTCCACCATCCCTGCGCACCAGGAGTTCTCCTCACACTGCCTGCTCATCCTGGTAGGACACGCACACACACAAATGTATGCATACATAGAAAGATACATGTAAAAACACTCACAAGTAAGTGTGATCAATCCCAGTGAGAGCTTACTGAGTTCCCATTATTTCAACACTGATGAATTATGAAAGTGTCATGGTTAAATTAATACTACTGACTGTTTGTGTGTGTGAGTGATTCTCATGTCTGTATCAGAAATGCTGATGATGTGAATCCTCAGCACCATAACAAACTGTAACGATTGGTTCCCCGCTACTCAAGATCAAAATCACACTGTTACAATTCGATAGACGTTAAGTCTGTGATTCAGATGTGATTAATCAGAAAATCATCAGTCAGGGCGATGTAGCACAAATAAACTGGAAGCAGGTGTGGAATGAGCAACAACACATTTAACTTTCTCCACCTCATGTGGTAGCATTGTAAACAGGTTTGTTTTCTTTTCTCACTATTTTGAGATATGCCCCTGGATTACTCAAAGCAGTGAAAATGTATATACTCCATATTTCATTTATATACTCCTTTTAAATGAATAGTGCAACATTTCCTTGCATAGAGGTTGACGTTAAGACTTATACCACTTTAGTATCTGTACATTAAACATAAATCTATAGTTAGTAGATGGGTACCTTAGCTTGGTGTAAAGACTCTTCACACAAAAAAAATCCACCTACCAACACCTCCAACACTCAATAATTAACAGGTTACATCTTGTTTGTTTAATCTTTTAAAAGAAACAAAGCTTAAAATGACAAGTTGTGGTTTTACAGGGGCTGTGTGCAACACCATTTCTTAAACGCGCATAATAACTTCCGTTTTTTTAAGATTAGCTTTAGAGCAGCTATTTTTTGAACTTGTGACAAAGCAACACTATTAAAGGAAGGTTTTTATTGTCATAGTTGTGACTAGTTAAGAATGAGTAAACCTTTCTCATTGCAGCAGCCTTCTTAAACTGTCACAGCAGCAGGAAAAGCACAGGTATAACTAATATCACTAACAACGGCTCTGTTTCATTGAAGCATCACAATGAGTCAAGTTAGAGAGCCAGTATGTGGAATAAGATCACCGTGGAACTGGCACACCTAAATGGAATAGACATGTCAAAATGTTTAGAATAAAAAGGCTTATTGGTGACAGACTCAATAATACATAGCATTGCAAAGCTAGAGCAAGGAGAAGTTTAGCACCTTCTTCGACTCTTTGCTGTGCTGTGTAGCATGTAAAGGTTTCAGTATGTGTTTCTTTTTTTGTATGTGTGTGTATGTCCTGCAGGAGTTTGTGATGATTGTAGTGTTTGGTCTGGAGTACATCATCAGGATATGGAGCGCTGGCTGCTGCTGCCGCTACCGAGGCTGGCAGGGACGCCTCCGCTTCGCCAGAAAACCTTTCTGTGTCATAGGTACGTGTGTTTGTGTTTCATATTGTCAGACAAATCTTGTGAAGCCTGGAATCTTCGAGAAAATTAAAAAATGCATTTTAAAAAATTCCCCCGTCTCTTATGTCAACCATACATTATGACATTCAGACTTGTTGACTGAATGTACACAGTAATTGGCTTTTGTAATTGGCTAATTGTGATTATGTTACTGTTTAACATCAGCAAACACATTCTAATTGTATTGTGATTCATCTAATATTTTCCAGACAGCATCAGATTAAATTATTATTTTTTTTATTTAATATTTGCAATATCATTCTGTTAATGTAACCAAGGCTTGTACTAAATCTTACAGAGCATTTTTACAAGATTATCCTCAGGTAATGATGTTATTTGCCAATATAGATAAATGCTGTTTTCAAAAATTCTGGTATCAAAAGAGAATATAAAAACACATCTGTTTAGAGAATAGTGACTCTCTCTTCTTCTTTTGTTGCTCCTGCAGTGAGGAAGTCTGCTGGGGAATACAAAAGAAGAAAAAGCAGATATTTTAGGGTTGTAGACAGAATGACAGAGGAAGAATAATAGATAGATAGATAAATCTAAATAGATAGAGAAGGCAACAAGGAGCTTGTAGTGAATCAATAGTTGTCCACTCATTAATAGGTGATGGGTGGACAGGTGAAAGTAGGTGAGCCAGCAACAGTTCCTGTTTCTAATATTGTCCAACTTGTGACCTTTAATTTTCGCTCTTTGAATCCCCAGACATCATCGTGCTCATTGCCTCAGTTGCTGTGGTTTCAGCTGGTAGCCAGGGTAACATTTTTGCCACCTCAGCGCTGCGTAGCCTTCGTTTCCTTCAGATCCTGCGCATGGTGCGCATGGACCGCAGGGGAGGGACCTGGAAGCTGCTGGGCTCTGTAGTTTATGCACATAGTAAGGTAGGCCACGTTATATGTCTGTTTAGTCAAGGTGTATATCACTACTCATTCTAACCTGTTTTTCTATTGTGTTTTCCAGATAGCTGTTACACAAATACATGTAGTAATAAGGATAACCAAGAAACTAGTCACAATGTGTCACATTTGCATCGCATTACATCATTTACAGCAAATAATTAAGGTGTTTTTCTTTTACTGTAAATAAAGTTAGAAAGTAAAGTGCAAACTATCACCAAACTGTGTGAAATACTGTGTAACACGTTATGAAATATAATGATTTTTTATGTTCCTGTGTGTTTTATAGGAGCTGGTGACTGCCTGGTATATTGGGTTTCTGGTGCTAATCTTCTCCTCCTTCCTGGTCTATCTGGTGGAGAAAGAATTCAACAAAGACTTTGCCACCTATGCCGACGCTCTGTGGTGGGGCACGGTGAGCACACACACACACATGGTTTGAGTTGACCTGATATACTTTAAACCATTTGATTCAGTGATTTGATTTGTTTTATGGTGAAATCTGTTCCATAGATCATGCTCATTTCTTCACATTATGAGTTTTTTTGGCTCAATCCCAAAGTTCATAGCATTTTGAAGTGTTACTGTTGCTGGGAAGGTTGGAGAATATCACAAAAAGCCTAACATAGTATAATTGCTCTGTTTAATACCAAGCTAAATCAAATGAAACAACAAATGTCACACTTGGCTGGCTGCGCTACACTGTTTCCTTTTACATCAAAAACCCATTAGACCTAAAAATGTGGAATCAGACAAACAAAAACAAGAAATTGCCCAATCAGTATGTTAAATTTTCTCCTGCAGCCCGGTAAAAATGGATGTTAGGTTTGTGGGAATGACACTCGTTTGTTTGTGTTGGTCACTGTGTTCTGTGAGACTTGCAGCATATTTATTTGTGGTAGATACTTAAAGCAGTTGTGTCACTTTTTAGGTATAGACTCAAACTTGTATACTTCTATGATGTATGAGTCAACACAAAATCTGAGAAAGAGAAAACTAGGAGTCATCAGCACTGGGCAGAGATTTGGTAAATACAGTCAATCAGAAGTCGCAATATTCTACACTCGATATTTGTCGAGTTATTTGTCCTCTGTTTGTGTGTGTATGTGCACATAATTTATTTATTGTTTTTACTTAACTTCTAAAATTTTCAGTCATGTGTTAAATAGCACACAGTGCACTATTCATCATATAGTCCTCGGCCACTGCACTATATTTATTGTCTCCCATTTTATGTCCAAATGTTTAAATGTAGTGAAACTATAGGGATTCAAGCCCCAGTTATTCTCTTACCCTTCAGATCACCCTCACAACCATCGGCTATGGTGACAAGACCCCACAGACGTGGACAGGACGTTTACTATCAGCTGGCTTCGCTCTGCTGGGGATCTCCTTCTTTGCTCTGCCAGCTGTGAGTCAAACACACAACACTAAAACTATGACTTATTGCATTTATTTCCTCACACTTCCATAAAGCTAATGCTAATAGCATCTTTGGATAATTTTCTGCAAGTTTAAAACTCAGTGTGTGTGTGTGTGTGTGTGTGTCTGTGTGTGCGTGTGTGTGTGTGTGTGTCTGTGTGTGTGTCTGTGCGTGTGTGTGTCTGTGCGTGTGTGTGTGTGTGTAGGGCATCCTGGGTTCAGGTTTTGCCCTGAAGGTGCAGGAGCAGCATCGACAAAAGCACTTTGAAAAGAGGAGGAACCCAGCTGCCAGCCTCATACAGGTAAACACACACATGTGCAGAAACCAAGATCACTTCGGATTTTTTTACAGCACCTGGGGACCAGTCTAACTACAAACTATTTTTCATTGTTTTATGTGCAAGTTTTCACATATTTTCTTATATGTGTGTTTGTTTTGACCGTCTCTAAGCCTTTCACTGTGTGTCTCTGTGTTTAAATAAGTACGAGTTCATGTGTGGATTCTTTTCCCTTTGAAAAGTGTGTTAGTAATATGCTAGGTGTGTGTATATGTGCTTTTACCACTAATTATCAAGGTAAATGTGTCAAGTAAAGGTGTTTAAGACTGTACTGAATGTGAGGATGTGCTTTGCACATCTCTGGGCTGTCAGTGTGTGTGTGCGAGTGTGTGAGCCACGCTGTTGTCTCTCAGGTCCAACAGCAACATACACTGCTGGGATTTATGGTCTGTTTCCATGGTGCTTATTCCCTGGGCAGACGCTCCTCCAAACGTCATTTATTGTAATAGACAAGACCAGCAGCATTACTTTCTAATGAACAATAAATATCTACTGTCTCTGCATGTCTGTGTGTGCTGTTGTATGCTTGTGTTTCTATGTGAATTACATGTTCTGTATGTGTGTCTCTATCTGTTCTTCTATGTGTATGTGTCTGTTCTCTAAATTATGAATGACTTTGACCTACTTCCTGAAATTTTCCATCAAGTAAAGCACACTAGCTTTTATTTTAGTCCTAAAGAAAAATAATTTTCTAAAAAATCCACTCTGAAATCGTTACACAATTCTATATCAGTTATGATGATGTGAAACCGATGGATGTTTCTTTTGTTGAACTATGGGGAGATAGTAAGAAATCAGAATTTAGATTTTCCAATACAAAGAAATTTGGAAGTGGAAACAACCTTGAAAATCTGAATTGTTTACCCAAACTGTCCAAACTCTGACGCTGCATCCTAATGAAGGGGTTTCTAGACTGAATATATCACAGCAGACTGACGAGGCCTGTCCCTTTTCAAACCCACTTGGAGATGCGGCCAAGAAGTGAGACATTTTTCTGCTGTCTATATACCATAATCCATTGTGTCAGTTGTTTAATGAAGCAATCAGGCAATCCTTGTCAACTTGTAAACCAAAGAACTGTAACACAATAACGCATATACAGCACACTTAAATTGTATATATCACTTAAATTGTAAGTGATATATACAATGATGCACCAATGGAAAAAGTCACTGCAGGCTGTAAATAATGGAAAACATAATATTCACTGTTCTGTATCTTGTTAATCATAGGGTGTTACAATGAAAGGAAATTATATAGATAAATGTGCATTTTTAACATCACTTGCAAATCCATCATGTGTGCAACTTGTGGTGTCATTAATCTTGCCACAGTGTCACAGATACTTTGTCAGTTTCATAGAGCTGCAAATCTTTACTTTTTTGACCTACTATGCTTATCTTAGTGTTGGAAATGCATGCATTAATCCATTGCTTTATTATTGTATGGTCCTGATTAGTTTTAGTGGATGAATTGAATCTAATCAGGACCATACATTAGTAGAAAAACTACCCTCGTTGACACTACACACCTTCGTCTGAAACAAGGCCTTTGATCTGTGCGCACCGCAT
>JAUMHL010000008.1:4825206-4842945 GCA_032362345.1 Sandelia bainsii | reverse complement strand
AACAAATGCATGGACTAGTTTCTCAGCATCACTTTGAGACAGGATGTTTCTAATTTTAGAAATATTCCTAAGGTGGATTTGTTTTCTATATGTTCCCCTCTGTGTTATTAGTGGTTTAACAGACTGTCTGCGGTAGGTGCCGCGGTAAGTGGATGGTGGTTTTTGTTTAAGCAGACTTGTAAACACCAGCAGTAGTAAACATTAGCCACACCACAAAGTGCTGCAGCGGACATCATGCTGAGCATAAGTGCTGTGGATATTGGCAACAAGAGGCAACATGAAATAAAAGATAACAGGGGTTTAATCTGGAGTTTATGAGTGTAGGCAGGTGTGCATAGGTTTAAGTGTTTGTACTTACATGTACAAACAGAGTTTAATTCATATTAGATGTTAAACATTTAAATGTAGCAAAAAGAATCATGTTTTTTCTTTAGTGCCAATCTGACTACTTTCATCCTGCGTGGCACTATCATTTAATCATTTAATGGTGTATTGAAATCTAGAGATTACATCCCTTGCTTCCTTATCAGAAAATCAGGAAAGATTTATTCCAAATTATGCTGCACTTACATGTGTTTTTTTTTGGTGAGAGTGCTGTGTTTAGTCCAGAACAGGCATCAAATAACAGCATTCACACCAAACTAAGCAAACTAGACTAAAGTGACACTCCAGAGTTCACCAAATTAAATATTAATACAATCTTGAGTTTCTTGACCAAACTACTTTTTGTTGAGAAAAACTTTAAATGACACCGCAGGCACACAGACAGGCATAGTCAGGGAATTTGTTCACCACATGTTACAGAAAAATTGATGTGCTGTAAAGACGTGATGATTTCGGTGCTTTCGGTTTTGATTCAGAGGTGTCCTGCATGATTGAAGAACCAGCAAAAATAAGTAGTTTCACACTGAAGTGTCTGATGAAAGATGTATAAAATAAACATGCTGGGGAGTCCATTCTGTACTGATGTAATGTATTCTGTGAATTCACATCATATATTTGAGGGAAATCTGAGTTCAGGTAGCTAGCACTGCATCCGTGTTCACCTATTATTATTTATCTGTGTATTTACTGTGGATCAATATTGCCAGGAGAACATTTCTCTTCTCCTTCCTGCGTTGAATTTAACTTTTAATCTCCTCACTCCTCTTTCCTCTCATTCTCCCTTCCATCCGTCTATTCCACCTTAACTCTAGTAAGGGTCTAAGTAATGGGAGGCTCTTCAGAAGGTATACTCGGAAATATAGGAGGTACCACCTGTACATTACTACCCAGCATCCTCTCTGCCCTGCCCTTAGCCCAACAACCTGTGGGAATGACTAACCAATAGCATGAGGAGAACAAAGAAAACTCCCTCCTCAATCCCTTTTATCCCACCAAGGATTGAGACGACTAGTGCTGCCTGCTGCCTGTCGAATGTGAACAAGACCTTGTCGCTGTGTTACAAATTAAAGGGGAATTCTGCCACAAACTGACATTTACACCATAAAAGTAGACATGGTTTTAAAAACGATTAGGAAATTAAAACTAAGTTTTATGGTAAGGGAAATGGCTCAAGCTTTTACTGCATAATTATTATTATCACCAAACTATTGTTAACATTTGCTGCAGTCAACAAATTGCATGTTGTAACTGTATTATTCTAGTCATAAGTTGATCTTTTGATACTCCTAAGTAAAATAAATGTGAGTCCGTTTTTTTTATTGCTCTACTTTGTCAGTAGGACAGCATACAAAGTTAAAAAAATTGCAACATAAAAATACAAAGTCTAAATTCCCCTTTATTAAATTTTTTAAATTTCCATTTGCCTTTAGCTCACCCAAAACGTCCCTTAGAAACTGAGTCCAGCCACACCAGTACTTTGTTTCTTCCTTATTCTTCATGAAGAACTATTGATTTCTAGATTCTTCGGACCAGTAGTTTCTAATTTTTAGAAGCAATAGTACCTTCAGTTGTAAAAAAATAAATAAAATGAAATGGTTCTGTGGTAATTTCGTAAGCTGGAATGGAAATCAAATGATTAATTCATGTGGCTGGAATCACTTTGTCTTAAATTGTCCCCCAACATGTCATTATCAGCCTTTCAGTTCCAGGCATTGCAGGGCTTTTCTTCATTTTACTGCATGCTCCCTGCATTCCTGCTCACTTGACTTCTCTTTTCAGTCATTGATGGAAAAAATTTTAATAGCTAATATCATTGTTAAAAGAGTTATTTAACCCCATTCACCATATTTAAGGAAGAATTTGTGGTTGTTACGTCATTAATGGAAGGTGTATGGGATTTTAAACGGAAACAGAACAGAAAATGCTCTCTAATAATATTCAGTTGTGCTTGAAAATAGTTAAAAATGAGTTGCCATGTGCTACAAGGTTACAAATCTGTGATTGTAACTAAAGTGCACAGGTGTCTAAGGTGTGGAACAATGGCAAATCAATAAAAAATAACTTATCAAAGTCTTTAAAAGTTTTAGAATATGCAAGCAAAACCTATTGTTGAAGTGATTAGAATACTGAAATTCATGTGAGACAGAGATCTGGAAAAAGTATGAAATTGTGGCATGGAAAATGTCTTGGAATCCTGCATTTCTCTCAGTTTCCTCTTGCATTGCATGCTGGTCTCTTTGCCTTAGCAACATGATAGTTTACTGCAGTGAATCTCACTGACTAAGAACTTTCTGCACCCACCACCCTGAAAGGTATCACATGATACTCAACTGAGACCAAAACAGTGATTCTGTTTTGCAAAGTGAAAACCACATTACTGATAAGTCCTTTTTGTTCCCATTGGATCATTGCATGTTTTGCTCAGAAAGATTTGTGTAAGAAACGTTCCCCTCCAGAAGTCTGACAATGTGAAACACCATGTTGTGGCTGTTTTAGAGGTTTCTCTCATTAATGGTCTCATTTGTTTAAGGTCGTCTCAAAAATGATGAAGTGATGATGTATTGGATTTACAAATCGCATCGAGTCTGTTTTGAAAAGTGAATGTTTGAACCAGCTGATTGGGTACGTTTTGCAGCACTTCAGATTCCAGTATTGAGGTTTTGTTTTGGTGCTTTGGTGGGCAGTCTGGCTTTGTTCTGGCGTTTTGGGCATGTCAGCTGGATGGATGATGTTTAGTCTAAAGGAAAAGACAGAACGCTGCCCTGTGTCTGCGCCCTGAACTCTTCTCAATCTCTGAGGGGAAATAGATGTTGACAGCATCCCTGTTTTTCTCTTTTTATGTCTCTCTATCGACCCTAACCTCTGTCTCACACTTTTTCTCTTTCAATTCCATCCTTGACTCACTTTCCCTCAATTTTCCTCTTGATCCCTCTGTCTCACCTATCCCTCTATGTTTCTTTGAATGTTTCTCTCCTCTCTCCCTATTTCTGCATCCTTAAATTCTCTTTGTCTCTCCTCCTTTTCCCTCTATGTTCTTCGTTCCCTACCTCCGTCCCTCCCTGCAGTCAGAAGCTGAGCTTTAAGGAGCGAGTCCGGATGGCAAGTCCTCGTGGTCAGAGCATGAAGAGCAGGCAGACATCCGTCAATGAACGCCAACGCTGTTCCCCCGGCAACGATGTGTGCAGTGCTGATGGGTTGATGGGTGGGAGCCCAGCCAAAGTACAGAAAAGCTGGAGCTTCAATGATCGGACGCGGTTTAGGCCGTCGCTGAGGTTGAAGAGCCAGACTCGCACTGCTGTCCCAGATGGTGAGTGGGACTATGTGTGTATGCCCATCTTACAGTAAATGGAAACCACTCAACCAACAGAACATCTGACAATTGATCCTTTTCAGCACATATACTAACTCTATTTCATTTCTTAAACCTCAGTGACCTGCCAGTAGAACAATCACTGCTAACACATGCCAAGTAGCCAATATTTGTTTAAATCCACAGAAATGTATCTTATATTAAGGTTGCAATCTAGAAAAGTTACCAAATCCCAATATGTCAGGCTGATTTTTTGAAAAATGTTTATAACAGGAAGCACAAAAAAAGAGAAATTAGAACTGTGTCTTACATGCAACCACACAACCAAAAAACACATGTTATGTGTTTAAGGCCCTTGAAAACTTTTGAAACTCTTTCTCTATGACTAAGTAACCAACCAAACAACTATCATCTTATTTTGAGTCAAATCATGACAGATACATCGCAGCACAAGGTAGTGTACAAGGTGACGTCACTTTGAAGTGATGTGCACTTCAAATCACTGTAAAAACATTGTTCAGGAATTGTTTGTTTGTCTTGAAACATGTCACTCTTACTACGAAACTGGCTCAGAAAGTAGGTTTTCACTGACTTTTCAGGTCAGCCTTTCTGCTTGGATATACTTCACATTTCGATCAGAGGTTTTCCAAAGTAATCCTCACATTTTTGCATTCCTGCACCTAGATTTTAGCCACTGGTTCAACTTTGGGCTGCTTGGGGAAGCGCTGAGCAGTCAATAATCTAGTGTGAATTTTTAATGGGTTAAAATATGCATCAATATGTTTTTTTAATTATATTCTCTCACTTTCTATATATTGTCTGTATTTACAGTGTTTCATCCTTCCCTGAAATTGCTGTTTTAATAGCACCTCTGTTTCTCCTCTTCTCCTTTGTATCATTATTTGAACTGATGTTATAACCTCTTATGCATTGTATCATTATTCACTTGTGCTTTTTGCTAGCTCTTTCCTTTTTTCTTTCTTACATAGCTGAGCTGGCAAAATGCTGTCCATTTCTAAAGATCCCATCCAAGTGGGGCATAAATTTTCACCTCCTAAAAGCCAAAATACTATCAGTTTGAAACATTCTTGGAGACTTCTAACGAGATCCACTTTACAGATAATGTTTTATGACTTTTAAGACTGGACATGATTTTTCACGGGGCTACATTTGTTGATTAAATAACAGTTTGTCTCTCTCAGTGGACACAGGAATGACTACAGAGGATTCCGTTGATGAGAGAGGCTGCCATTGTGATGTTACAGTGGAGGATCTATCAGCTCCCCTTAAGGCTGTCATCAGAGCTGTCAGGTGAGCGCCTTCTGTCAGAATACTACAAGGACATTTATCCTTTTAGAGTCTCATGCCATAAACAAAATATGGCATGTTGATTTGTAAAAGTGTTTCCTACTAGTTGGTGACGCGCTGCAGCTTTTTCTAATAACCACAGTGACAGATCACTGAACTCTAGAGTTACCATATTAATGTATGAAAGTGAGGTCACTGAACTGCCTCCTCCTTTTAGGATTACTTGCTTGTAGATTGGATACAATAGGTTGTGCAATCTTTTCTGAAGTTGCCGAAGTCAGGTAAATATTATTATTGACTGGTCCTCAATCTTTCTCTATACAGTTAGAACTGAATCTATTGATTGAAAAGTTCATGAATGATTTAGAGTGCATGTCTAGAATCATTAAATAGAAAACTTCAACATTAAAATACCACAACCTAACAGAAGGGTGAGGGTTGATAACATAGACTAATGGCTTATCAAAAGTTATGACTGTTGAAGAAGATTAGAAACATGTTGCTGTTTTTTTTTAATATTCATCATTATATGTATGTACTGTATAGGTTAAAACAGTCTGTCCTCATCTATCCTCTCACAGTGCTACAGTATCAGCCTCTTGAGAGTGGATAAAAATGTGTTTCTCCTCTCCACAACATGTAATTCAGGATGGGAAAATATGCGTTTGCACATGGGGTTCATGCTTGTCCCTCTAAAGTGATGTTTTTTAAAATGTGTTATTCTATTTACTTCTCTTTTTGTGCCATCCATCTGTTTGTATGACCTACTGCAGAATTTGAGGGGGTTTTGAGTAGCTCTCCAGAGTTGTGTGTGTAGGTGTGTAGGGGTGTGTGTGTGTGTGTGTATGGGTGAAGGTGTGTGTATGCATTTTAGCAGACTCTGCTTTCTTACACTGGCACCAGCACCCTGTGAGCAAATGTTTATCCGACTGGCGCCGGCTGTTTCTCTCACTCTACTGCATCTTCTCACCCTCTTAATATTTTCATTGTAAAGATCTCCATTTTCACCTCACAATACAGCAGGACTGCCACTGAAAATTTACAGGTTGGTGAGAAATGTGACATCTGGTTTGAATAGGATTTCCCTGCTATAATTGTCTGCAGCTTGATAAGAATTCAGATGTTGCTATCCTGATTTTATACATTCTAAATCTGACCTTTCACATATATCAGAATTTCTAAATAGATTCCTGCATTGTTTACTGTTATCATCTGTTTAAGGCTAATAACAGTACAGTATGGAGATTGAATCATAAATGTAAATATCTGACACCACAGACATGTTTTCCTTACAAATAAAAAAGATTGAAATTATAATATCAGATGAAAGTTCAAGCCAGTGCCATTATGATTTGCAGTTTTATGCATATTATTCCTCCTATAATGTCATTCATTCCAGAGTCATTTCAACACTTATCTAAAATGTTTTCTCATGTGTTATTCACTCCAATCATCCTCATGTTTTCACTTGTTTTACACTTAAATGATTTGTCTTATATAGAATTTACCCAACTATTAGTACATATTTACTTATAACATTTTCTATAACTAGACTGTCTCACCAGCACACAGTCTGCATTTACACATCTTACTAAACTATATATATGTTTTACGTTGTGGGTGTTAACGTATTTATATTTCCCGTTGTCAGTAATGCAATTTGTTGTCATTACTTGTAGCAGTATCTTCACTCCTCCTGTGCTTATTCCTTAATCCTACATCCAAACATTTCATATAATATAACTCTTGTGGGTACACTAGACTCTTGTCTGTACAGTATAAGAGTCAAGTGGGTATTGTAGTTTTGAGTTTAGTTTTGTAGAGAACAAGTTATGTAACAACTTTCAGTGGAATCTTTTTGGAATCCACTCGACACAAATCAAAGATCCTTTTTTCTTTTTTTTTTGCAATGTTCCCTCTTAAATACTGGTTTGGTAACAATATCCAGTCAGCCATTTCTTCACTTGTTTTATATTTGCAGGTCTGAAAGATTTCATATTCAGCTACTTTATCTTGCTTTTATTTCTTTGTAAAATTATGTCTGTCAGTCCCACTCCATCACCAGCCCCTCTGTTCTCCATAGGAGTCAGACACGTACATGCACACATGCAAACACAGCACCATTACTACTCAACCCCAGCCAGCCTGCCCACCCAGCAGGCCTCCTCCATGGGCAGCAGCAGCCCAGGGCTTTCCCAGGGTGTCGGATTGAGGGTGGGTCAACCCCTCCCCTGTCGAGACTGTTATTACAGAGGGTCATCTGTCACCATTATTTCCATTTCGATAGTGAGAAAAACAGGCATCATTAGACAAGTAGATGCCAGTGGGGAATCTAAACAAACCAAGAACATAGATCACCTTTCCTGTATCAATATTATTGACCCAGCAGTGGCTCTGTTCACCAAATAGACAGGGAAAGAAGATTACACTTAGGTTTCAAAGTTATTCATTTCACTTATTATGGATTTGACTAGAAAACCAGAGCTTTGGGGCCTGTTAGATACTCACTGAGGTATTTGAGATTTTAATAATGTTCAAGTGAGATGTGACAAGGATAATTCTGTGGCTCTCCCAAAGTTGCTGCTACCATCTAGTGGTTGAATTTAGTAATTACAACCTTTTCACAATTCTTAATTCTTGAGTCCTTGGTATTACATTACTCTGAACAACATCTGTGTCCCACTTGTCTCTTTCTTCTTATTTCTTATGCATTTGATTGTGTGGATATTTGTGTTTGTGTAGGATCATGAAGTTTCACGTAGCAAAGAAGAAGTTTAAGGAGACGCTGCGTCCATATGACGTGAAGGATGTTATCGAGCAGTACTCTGCAGGACACTTGGACATGCTCTGTCGGATCAAGAGCCTTCAGACCAGGTCAGGACACATTTTCCTGGATTAAAAATCATAAGTTTATACATATTTGGACATTCTTCATGGAATTTTGAGTTTGGTCTTGTTGTTATATGTGCAGAGACTTGCACAGGTGGATGTTGCACCAGATGTTGTTGCAGTTCCTTCTAGTTGTGTAGTTATATATCATTTCATTTAGAAATGAATGATATATACTTTCTTTAGATTTATTTTAAAAAGCACTTTCAGCTTGATCTTACCTGCAGCTATGTTGTTCATAATAAGAATCTGTGTATCGTATGTGCTATATGTGTACATGTGTGTCCCCTCTTTCTCCCAGACTAGACACTGTAGTGGGTCCCCTTCCAAGGCCTTTCAGCAGTCGCGCCAAGACCTTTTCCTCTCCTTCCCTGCATTTATATTACAGCCAAGCCTGGAAGAAACAGCCTGCACCAGGGTTAGATTGTTAGACCTACCCTGTCATTGCACTGACTCCCTTACTAACCCAAACTGTCATACTTGGGTCAAACAGCATGGTTTCACAGACTGTATGATTGATCAAAAAAGGGACATCCTGCTTGTAAATTATGTATTCATGATGGTTTATTGATGAATAATAAAATAATAAACATTAACTCTAAATTGTACCAAAAATCTAATTGCAATATCAACTTTTTCACAAACCTCTCCAACATTCTTCCTTTTAGACACAAAAACTACTATTAAAAAAAGAGTAGCCCAAGTACACTTTCCTGTGTCTTCCTATTGTTTACCAAATTGTGTGTAGGCAAAAAAGTGTAAAACGTGGACAAGTGTAGAGAAATGGCTTCCACTTAAGTGCCATTTGACCCATGTCTGGCTTTAGCTTAATTTGTCTACATGTGTTTCAGCCCTACTGAGAGGTCTTTGGGAAGTTCAGACACTGAATTATGAAGGTTTATGTAGACGTGGTGGGTAGAAAGTATCGGTTGGGCTTAGAAGGCCCACACTTTTTAAAATGTTCCAATAAGAGCAATGCTCATTTAATGAACTTTTTTTAATTGATTCGTCTTGACAGACAGTATGCAACATATGTATGTAATGTATGAAATATATATGAATAATCCTGATTTGAGCCACTTGAAGACCTCATCTAGTTTAATTCTTAGGTGTCTGTAGACGTAATATGAGCTATCTTGACATTACAGCTGCGTTGGTCTACTTTGAAAAGCCCCCTTCCTAAAATATTTAGAAATTCTGTGGTTTAATAGTCTATTTTGTTCATTCCAATTAAGCTTTTTCCAGCTTTTGTATTTTGCATATTTTTACTTCAGCCTACATAATAATTTTTAGAGGCTTTAATCTTTTTGTCAAAAGTGCTGGCAATTAATTTGATCATGAAAAAATGTCACTTAAATTACAAGCAAATTTGAAAGATGTCTCAGCAGGGGGCACCATAATGCTGTTATGGACTGGGACTTTTACAAACCATTATTCTTCTAAGAGGAAGTTTGTTTTTAGCTCATGGTACACGTACTGACTGACATCTGGTGTTTTTGTCATGTTGAATGAATAGCTGCATTGGT
Source organism: Sandelia bainsii (assembly GCA_032362345.1). NCBI lineage: Eukaryota > Metazoa > Chordata > Actinopteri > Anabantiformes > Anabantidae > Sandelia > Sandelia bainsii. The sequence goes on along the minus strand of JAUMHL010000008.1, from coordinate 4,833,528 downwards.
GTTGTAGGTAGTACTTCTGGGGAATAACATAGTACTGGTTTTGTGTAGTGTTGTGAGTGTTAGTATGAAGGCTGACAAAGGCTGTACATTCACACAGACCACCTGGATTCATGGTTTTACTCTCTTTGGATAATTTGTAAAATTTGTATTTTAACACCACAATCGAAACTTCCTTATGTGATGAGGATAAAGTGTGAGAGAAACATAAATAATAGTTGTCTATTAAAGATTATTGTTGGTTAAAATACTACAAAATCAAATAATTGACTTTCTGACAGTAAAATAACATCAATATTGCCCTTCCAAAACCCACACTGAGCAAACATTAATAAGTTATGTCATCCTTCTTCTCTGTGTGTATCTAAATGCTACCGTTATTTTATACCAGTGAACAAATCATTTATTAATTTGTGCAAATTCAAACTTCAGTGTGTATGTGTGAATGAGAGAGATGTATCTGACCAGGTCTTTCTCCTGTCTTCAGACTGGCCAGTGCAGCAGGCTCTGGTCCCAGCCTGAGTAGCCAACCCAGGAACATGTCCTCTCCTGCTCTGCACTATTATTACAGCAACAACAAGAAGAAGCTCCCTGGCTCAGGGTTACTTTTATTTCACTTAATTTGACTTCTACCAGCAATAGAAACCAATTAGCTGACCCTTTGGTGACCGTTTCATTCCCAGTCCCCATAAACGAGCAAACAGACAGGGATGCAAATAGTCACCATTTGTATTAACTTTCTTACAGTACCAGATGGTTGGAGTTTGAACTACAATATGCAAGGAGTACTAGAAACTTTAGACAATCATATAAAGTGAAAGTGAAAGTCATACTATGCATTACAGTTTACTCAAACTTACTAAATCTTGAATCTGTTTTACTCCACCCAGTTGGTACAGCTTTAATTAACCCTGTCTAACATATATAGACATTTGCATTCATTGTAAATGTATTGTAATGTGTGTAGGCATGTAAACATGCGCACAAATCCAATCCACACATCCACCACATTAAGTCTCATCTATATTTCCATACATATAATTTGCCCCTCTATGTGAGAGTGTGTGTTAGTGGCTTCTAGGAATTGAATTTATGTAGTTTGGAGAAGAGAAAATACAAAAAATAGTCTTATCTGTGGTATCTGTGCATGCTGGGGTCTACTAACGCCACTAATTTGATATTATTTTAGACTAACAAACAACCTCATTTGATCATCAAAACTCTGCCATTGAAAAGCTTGGTTACAGATTCATAGGTAATTTAAATGCAGCACTGAATGAATATAAAATGAATATTTATGTGTAGGATCTTTATCTTTTTTTCTACCTTGCTGAATGGAAATGAAAGGAAATTAATTAAATAAATAGTGAGTGATGGTCTTATACATACACCAACACTGTTAAATAAAAACTTGTAATTTTAGTATTTGTATTTTTCAAGGGATAATCCTGTGTGGGCTGTGAACTCTTTTTTAAGTCCTGGTTTGATTAATGGTATTAATCAAAAAATTATTCATCCATCAGCAACAACATGAGCTTTCCTGTGAGCAAGCTGTATAAGCCTAATTTTGAGATGTAATGTTAAAAAATTACTTGTATTCAATTTATGAGTTGTTAAAATGTTCTCAATGTATGTTTTAATTTTTTCAGTTTTTTGTATTTAAAATAAGAGCCCAAACCCAACAGTAGTTTGCAGGCTTTGAATTAGATACTGTGTGAAATGCAAAATGGAAATGTTTTTCCTGAAAGCCTGTAAACACTGACATTTTTGGCGATACAGGGTTTTTAACAGCACAGATACAGTCAGGCCATGTTTGTCTCACTAACTCTAATCTTAACATCCTACTGTTGCTTTAGGTTTGTTGCTGCCTTGGGATAATCTGAAATGAAGTTCAAGTGCCAACTATTTTACAAAATCATCATATTCTAATATATTAATGCCTGTGTGTGTGTGTTTGTATTTGTGTGTGTGCTTGTGTGTGTATATCAGGGTGGATCAGATCCTGGGAAAAGGCCAGATACCAGTGGATAAGAAGATGAGGGACAAACTACACCCAGATGGAGACTCTCTGGAGGGCATGAGCATGCTAGGACGTGTGTGTAAGGTGGAGAGGCAGGTGAGTTCATCAGTGAAGCGGAAAACTCATCGGCACTATCATTTTAAAAATGCATTTGCAAGATTTTATTTCCCAATGAAGTTATTCATATATCTGCAAGATATGAACCTAGTCTATTGATCAGTATCAGTTCTGGCTTCAAAAACTCACTTTCTGTTTCAGAAATAACTGCCAGAAATTTGTCAGTTTCCTTGAATTTTCACTGTCTTCCTCATGTTCTCAACCTCTTGCTCTGTGCTTTTGCTCTCAGGTAACTTCTATTGAGTCAAAGTTGGATTCTTTGCTGGACGTTTACCGACAAGTCCTACAGAAAGGCCCCTCAGCGCTCACCCTATCATCTCTGCCTCTGTTTGAGCTGGACAACCACCAGCACCACAACTCAGACTACCAGACCTCCATCATTGGCAGAGATCTCCCATCTCCACAGGGTGGTGATCCAGTGCGAGGCAGAGGAGATAATAATGGAGGTATATGCCGATCCCTTAATTCCAACTCAAGAGGTCTGCGTCTCATCCTTGCACCTGCAGATGATGATGGTCCCCCAGATTCAGCACCTCCATCCTACCCCCCATCTACAGCCTCACTTTCCCCATCACCCCTGCTGCCCCCTGATAGCCCCTACCCAACCTTGGTCACCCCCAGTGGCACCTCCAAAAGAGCACACTTCCCTGACTTGCCACCCCCACCTTCCTCAACTGGGGGTTTCACTCTCCAGCTGCCCCCCATGGTACACCCCTCTCACCTCCGATGTCCCACTGAGCCTGTCCCAGATGATGTGGCAGATGGAGTGGTGGCAGATGAGGGGACACTGGGTCCCTCTGTTATTGTAGGATCCAGTGTGGATGCTGACCAGGAAGGGGACAGTGAGGAAGGATCTGTCCAGGAAGGGGTGAGGCTGCGGAAAAAGACCGACTTGAAATCTGAGGAGGTCTGGAGGAGGCACATGAGCCTTGAGGTCAACCCTTTGCTGCTGCTCCCAGATGTGAAATCTTCAAACTGGGAAGGCAGTCTTGGGAAATCCCACTCTGTGCACAATCTCAGCCAGCCTTTGACCAACCATGCCCCTAGCCTCTCCTCCGTGCTTCACAACAGCAGCAGCAGCAATGGTAGCGAACCTGGCAATGCCCATGGTGACCTCAGCAACTGGGATGGAACAGAACTCTTCATTAATGAGTGTAAACTAGAGCCAGCAGAAGAACATTTCAACTTCTTGTCCAAGGGACCTGATAGCGACCCTTCAGACCTTTTACAGACTGTGGAGGAGGTTGAACCTCACCCCAAAGGAAACTCAGAGTTTCTCAGTCAGCCCCCACATATACAGCTGGCATAACACAGTGACACACTCATTCACATACTGTACACACCATTGCTGGGGAAGCCACCTTTAAAGTATTTTTACAGGATACTACATGGATTGTGTTGCAGATTGTACAATTTAAATGCTTTGTATATGGACAAACAGTCCATATGGACTCATGGACACATATACTTTTCTATGTGGTATATGGTAGATTACCATGTACAAAAAGAGAAATTGAAAGTATAAAATTACAATTAAATGTGCCTCTAGGTGGTCATATTCATGTATGACAAAATACACAAACAGTTTACAAATATAATTAAACATTTCGTTAAGAGAAACTAATTTGCTTTTTATCTAAAGTTACAGTATAGGGAATAGGTCATTTTTGGGAGTAACCTGGTCAAGTTTTTTTGGCTCTAGTCCCAGTCCAAGCTGGGTATCTGCAGATACCTTTATTGGGGGGTTTTAGGGAGCTGATTGATCAAACTGACCATGATGTCACATTTCTGCAAGTTTACTGTACATTTGTTATGGTACGTTTGTTCAACACGTGTTGAATTGCTTGTACTGTCTCCATTACTGGCAGATTTTGTTGCACACGTGGTTAATGAGCATGGGGGTTCACTCAAGTCTCCTCAGCTGCAATCTGTACCCCTCCCATCACCCCTCTACACAGAGAGGATGGAAGGCAGGTTCACTCCAGAGGAGAAGAGAGAGATGAACTAATGCCAGTGGAGAATAAATAAAGGAGGATCAACATTTGATCAGCTTTATGTTGGCAAATATCAATAATTTAAAATAGACCTTATTGGTCTAACACTTAGAATTGGCTCTAGTAATTTTATAAATAGATGTTTTTCATATTCAAGATTAGATATTAGAAATTGAAAGTGAGTATGACTTGAAGATCAAGGAAGGAATGTTAACAGTGGTGTTATCTGATTTATGACAACCTCGACAATTAAGTGATTAAATACTGTACATTTCTCATTGCTTAAACTAGTTGCAAATTACAAAAGTCAAACGTGTAGCTGAACCTCAAATGTATCACTGCGGTCAAATTAGTATACACAGGTACATGCATCCACATACACCACTCTTTCACACACACAAAACACAATCATATATAGAATCATCAAGTACTCTGAGATGAGGCAACTGACTCATGACTTCATATAAGTGCTTGTATTGAGAATTTCTTGGAAAACGAGGAGACTCCTATTAGAGAATCTATGGAGAATCCTTATTCAGTGTCTATCTTTGGCAATCTAAAATGTCGTCTTTTACTTTCTTTCATACATATCACTGCAATATCACTTCCAAAAACACATGAATGAAAGGAGAATAACTGGTGAGGCCTGATGTGTGGGAATAGCTGAATTATAAAAGGAGTTAAAGATCAAGCCCTTAGCATGTATTCAGATTATTCTATTCATTTTTGCAGCCACAGAAATGTTAATTAGTGTTCATGTTGTTGCATAGTTTTATCTGTCAGCAAGTTTTCTGTATAATAGGATGCAGCAAACCGATTGGGAAAATGGCCTATCAGCAATCACTCAAGACACGTTTTGGACCATGTTCTATTTAGTTTGGATAGTAGCCTGGTGAGTTAGTTGTTAATGGTCTGAATGCTGAATTGCAACAGGCTTCTCAAGTGGGATTTGTCAGCCAAGCATGAGATGCTCCATGTCTAAGCTGCAGCTTACAGTCAAGAGCAGTCACATTCTTGCTTGGCCTTGATCTGCTCTTCTGCATGTTCAAATAATGTTTTCTCCAAATCTTTAACAAAAAGGTACGAACAAATTCTGCCTATATGAACTCTTTTCTATTCTATTCTAACTTGAACCTATTTTATAGTAGTTAAAACCTTTACTGCAAGTTATATTGATAACTTATTTACTATTAAACTTTATGAAAAACATACAACCTTTAAGGTCATGTAATTTTTTTTGGACAAACCCAATCTTTTACTGGGTGCTGGTTGCACCATGTACATCAATAATCCCAGATCAGAACATCAGATGTAGTGTGGTGTTATGAGGCGAATGCACACACTGACTTTAAACATGCACTGTTGCTGATCAAGTATACATGTTGCCTTACCTATGTGTCAGTTCTGTGGCTTAATTTGTTAAAATGAATGCATGCACTTCTCCTCACCACATCAATTATAATCACAACACAGTTTTTAACCATTTAGGAATTTTGTAGTAACTTTAAAATGAATGTGGACACATTTATATTTTGATGCTTTCACTCCATATTCAGATCGAGAAGTTATGTTTTTATTAGTCGATTTATGAAAGTGTCTTAAATGACGGAGTACATTTGACAGAGGCATTGTTTTCATTGCTATCCCGCTTGTACATGGGTTGACTGCTCTTGAATGTGAATTCTGCACAAAACTATGTCAGCCATCTTAATGTTTGTTAGCCATATTGATTTGTTTTTGCACGTCTTAATTTGTATGCTGTCACTGTAGTTTTAAAACATGTATTTTAATGTTTAAAATGCCACCCTTTGTTCCTCATTATTTGTCAGTATTCCCTTTGTTTTGAATGGTATGTGCATTGCTTAGCAAATCAACATTATATAGTAGAATATAACAAGTATAATCTTCTAACAAACACTTGTAGATTGATTTTGAAATAGTCTTCAGCACATGCAGAAGATGTTCTGGTATGATAAAATTTATTGTCAGTATAGAAAGCACAGCTGTTTTTAGTGAGTTTGAGGAGCCTGAAAATGTGATGTTAGTGCAATGCTTAACATTGGAATAGATTTGTTGTAGTTATTCATTGGGTTTTACTACTTGAGGCCAACCAGACCGTTATGTTACTTGGGGCAAGATCAAACACATACTGAAAAACAAAGAAAGGCCCTGACCAGTTTACGCATTGGATGGATTATTCCCCTCATTAAACATGCTTGTTTTTAGCAATGTGTACATTGCTTAAGGGTGCCTTTCTTGCATATGAAAACTCTTTACTTTTTACTTCATAGGACTTTATAAGTCTAGTTTGCCTACAGCTGAGCATACTGTATAGTTAAGGTCAGTGATCATTTTGTGTTTGGCATTCAGTTCACTTAGGTCATGTTGCTTTAGCCACAGACCTTATATGGCTGTGATGACTAAAAATACCATTTCTGTACTGCTTGAACAGTAATTTATTACATTACACAACTGGCCTTAAAGCTTGATATTGTTAACATTATTATTTCTTTTAAATTAATTTATTAAAGTTCACATTATGTTCTCTGGATGAGAAATGCAAAAATAATTTTATTATTCATTAATAAAGTACGAATTAAGTAAACTGTTTTGGTTTTGTGTCTTTTTTTTTCTTTGCTATTAATATTTCATACGTTTCAAAGTAAAAGCATGGTCACACAAGGTCATGCTGCCTTTTTGGAAATGAGGATTTTATAAGTTCATAGTGGTGGCTAAGGGGTGTCAAAGGTATGGTACTAGTAAGTCGTAAATGTTAATCTACTTTTTCTGCCACCGTCTTATGCTATACTTAGAATATCACGTTTCAAATTAAATACAGTCCAAATCTGTAAATATCATAGTCATGTGGTCAACATCCATCCAAAATCGCACAGTCGGAAGTTTGGAGCTTCACACAGAGGAAGTGAAGGCAACACAGTGTTGATTGACAGCTTGACAGTTAATAACGGTTAGCTAACTTCCAGGTGCGGAGCCAGATTTAAAATGTCCGACTGGGAGGATGAGTACGACGCGGACGGTGTTGCTATTCATAGTCCTGCAACAAGCTCAGCTCCGGCTCAGTGGAAATTACAATGCGATGACCGTCAAAATGTGTTTTTTGGTGTAAATGGAAACGGGTTTGGAGCCTCAAGAGAGGTGAAAAGTGATGGTGGCGACGAAGGAGCTGTGTACCAAAGTTGGAGAGGTGGAGGCCGTCAGTTTACCCGGAGCACAGATCGTGGAGCCCCGGGACGACGGACTTTTAACGATGAAAAGTTGGACTCTTCCCCGCCTGTGACTATCACAGTGGAAAATGCTTCAGTTGGGAGGGTAATAGGTAGGTTTCTCAATAAATAATTTTCAGTTCAAAGACGCATATTACTTTGTTATCGAAGTTTCCTTTGACTAAGCTAGGTGTTAGCTAATTTTAGCTAGTTATGCTAACGTTAGCTAAAGATCATAGTTTAACTAATGGCTTCACATTGAATTACTATACTTTTTTAGCTGTTTTGTGTGTGGTGTTGCTCTGTACATTAGCTTGGGTCATTGCTGAGAGATTGAGGACAGATTATAAACATTTTTTAAATTTTATTTAACGTTTAGGTCGTGGAGGAGCCAAAATTCGTGAACTTGAAGAGAGCACCGGTGCAAGAATCAAGGCAAGTTCATGTTAAAATACTACTAGTATGTCACATGCATGAATAGATTTCTGGTGCCGGGCAATAGAAACTGCTGGCATACTGCTTTTAATTCCCATGTTTTCTTTTATTGGTGTGGATATTTTCTCTGTAAATGTCTATATATCATCTGCATATTTTTTAGTACACAGCAGTGTGATTAAATGGTATTTAAATCGGTAAAACAGATTCTTCATGTACAAAAAATAGGTTAGTCATGAGCAAAGAGTCAGTATTTATTTTTTTATACTGGCTCATGTGTGGGTCTCTTACTCTGGTTTCCTCCCACAATCCATGCAGACATGCAGTTGGGTTAATTGGTGACTCTAAATTGCCCCATAGGTGTGAAGGTGCGCTTTAAAGCTTGTCTGTCTGTCAGCCCTGTGATAGACTGTCCAGAATGTACTTTGCCTCTTGCCTAGTGACTGCAAGAAATTCAATTCAAATCAGTTTTATTTATATAGCGCCAAATCACAACAAAAGTCATCTCGAGGCACTTTACATTGTAAGGTTTAAG
>JAUMHL010000008.1:4814732-4825106 GCA_032362345.1 Sandelia bainsii | reverse complement strand
ATAATTAAATACAGAATAATGTGGAAAACCCATCAGTCCCACTTGAGCAAGCACTTAGACGACAGTGGTGAGGGAAATGGCAAAGAAATGGCTCCAACACCCCTGCAACCCTAAACAGGATAAATGTTGGTGGTTTAGATAATGATTGTAACTGTGAAAAGAGCATAAAAAGAAAGCTAGTTTTATGTTCTGTGTTTTTTCTTGTTTTTTTTTTTAGATAAACAAGGGAGACTATGAAGGTGAGGTGGTCATCTTAGGGTCCTCTGTTGCCCAGCAGAAAGCCAAGGAGATGATTGAAGACCTGGTGGCAGGTGGCAGCTCTCGATTTCGCAATGGTATCGAGTTATTGTTGTAGAGTATGTTGATTTTAAATGGACCCCTAGCAGTTGTCTGTTTTTAAGGCAAACATCGTAATTTTGTATTTACACTTGTCAGATCATCCTTTTGTGTCAATGAAGTAATCGTAACTAACTAAATGCACAAATCCCATTTAGTGTTTTAAATCAGCTTTTTGTGAAAAATATTAGGGATGCACAATTCCAATATTATCGGATATTGGCCCTGATGTTGCCTAAAGAGCTAGATCGTTTATTGGATAATTGGGCCGATCTATTCACTTTAATTCTATGTTTGTGACGCCTGCTGCATGACGTATTATGGAGGTACGTTATTTCACGCTTGCAACATTGACAAGTTCGACTGCTACTTGTAATAGCTGCATAGGAAATGTAGTGAGGGGTAGCAGTTAATTTTGGCAGATGCACTGCAAAGATGTGGGAAACTTACTTAACTTATTTCAATATCAGCTGCTATGTTATAAACTGTTTTCACGGGAATTCATAATATCGGGAAAATAAGTTATTGAAAGTTCAGCATGAGTTGGATGCGTTCTCACACAGGGAAATGCTCCGTTTGATCTCATTTTTAGCGAGGGAAGGGGATGCTGTGTACAGCATGTGGGTGGAGGGACTTGACAACAGGGCTCACAATCTGACATTACCTGGACTTTGTGCTAGGAGGGCTCGCAGGATAACCTCCAGGTTGTCTGACTCAAATATTAAACTTCTCACATGCAGTTCACTTGGGTAATATCTAGTTGTGTTCAGGGTTCCACTGCATGTCTGATGAATATATTGGATTTTGAATCCCTGTTTGCACTAAAGATTGACAAATTTTATTCTAATTATTTTATTTTGAAGGTTGTTCCAAGGGCTGCTGTGCACAATTATTTAATGATAAAAATGTTAGTTTAATAATGAATAATTACAATAGATTTTAATAGTAACAGTAATAATTATTTTAATAATAAATAATAGTTCAGTAGATTTCTATGTTAATTTGTTACATTATGTTTTACAAAGTCAGGCAGGCAATATTTAAGTCAGGGCTAATGCCTTCAATGTCATCCAAACGTCGAGGTATATAGTTTATTAATTCAAGACTTGGACTGGATTGGTATCAGGGATCGGCTGAGCCAGGTGTCAGTATCTTAACTGAAAAAGTCAGACTGGTGCATCCCTAAATAATATTTTGCTGCATGGGAGCAGTTTTTGTTTTTAGGCTAGTGCCCTAGTGGAAAAATAGTAATAATTTTATTAACAGTATCACAGACAGGGGCTTTAACTAAATGACAAATTAACTTAGGATATGGTGAGAGAGCTCTAGTATCCTTCAGTTCCTGGCAGCCTGTCTGTAAACTTGGTAGGTGTAGTAGGTATTTACAAAACACAAACTCTGCAAACTACAGTTATTAACATAATTTTTTACTTGCTGACACATGGTTACACTTCTGTACTATAGTTTATAAATTTAAATGAGCCTCATGCAACATAGTTATTTATTTCTCAGGTCCTGGCAGAGGAAGACATTGTGGAGGAGGAGATAACACAGGCAAAAATAAGTCTGTCTGGTCTACTGCAGAATTACAGGCTGCGAATGTTGTTCCAGCCTGTGAATCCATAGACTGGAACACAATCCGCAAGAACAAGGCCAAGTATGAAGAACTCAAGTGGAAGGGTATGATCTCATATTGTCACTGATGGACAATTTGGCCTGTGTGTAACACAGTGAATTTGAAATCAAACTATGACAATTTGTTAAAGAAGTGGTGACCCTGTTCTTAAATGGTGTTTTCAGGGTGTTCACATTCAGTATTGTCCATGTTTCCTATTGAACAATACTGTTTAACAAATGTTAAAGTGGAGAGTCATCACTTTATTTATTACTATTTTAAGGATAGCGGGCTGAGTACAACGCCCAGACAAAACTGTCCTATGATGACATTGCTTTGTTTTTCTATTTTTTTTTCCTGTTACTAGTTGATGTTGATTTGTATAACCTTGTGATATGAAACAAGAATTTTATTTATTTCATTTCAATTTTTTTTTCCTTCAGATCTTCCACCCATGACAAAGAAGTTTTACACTGAGGCAGAGAGTGTATCCAAGCTCACAATGGAGGAAGTCAGTGAGTGGCGGTAAATTTGACAGCGAGAAACGTATTGTCTGCACGAGTAACCACACAATAATTATATGGTAGATTCCAATATTATTTTAAAAACTATTATGGAGTTTATAGAGAGAGTAGAGGCAGAATTAAACACTACATGCAACTATTAATAGCCATGATTTAGCAGGTAATGATGGACAGAAACCATGGTTTGAAACTGACTGTGGGTTTCATTGTTGGACATGCAAAATCTCAAACCCAACTTTTGCTGAAAATGTCTAAAACCAGTGCTTTTTCCTTAAGGTCTTGTTGTAGGCAATGTTCTTTATTACAGCCTTTGAAAAAGAATTTAGATCATTTATCCAACTCTTCATGTATCACCTGAGCAGGACTGGCTCTATTACTATAGAAGCCTGCAGGCCAGACTTTTTTCAGTAGATCTCAGTCCTCAGAGCATCACAACACGGAGTTGACAGTCAACCAAATGTGTGTTGTACAAAGAATCCTGAGTTACGCTGATCTGTTGGTCCTTTTACCAACCTGTCCAACTTGTAAACAAAGAATTAAAAAATACAACACAGTTGACAGATGCAATGTGGTGTTTATTATACAGACTAGTTTTGGGCCAAATGTTTGTTTCTGAAACATATACTATAGCTAGGTGATTGTCTTAGCTAGCATAACAGTGTGGTTTGGAATCAGCCACTACCCTTTAAACCAGATCTGCCATGTTCTTGTTTGTTACATTTGTCCACAGGAAGGAGAACAACAACATTTTTGTGGATGACCTGAAGGAGGAAGGAGAGAAGCGGCTCATTCCTAATCCCTGTCGCACTTTTTTGGAGGCTTTCGAAATTTACCCAGAGATTATGGAAAATATCTATCGAGTTGGTTTTGTCAAACCAACCCCCATCCAGGTATGAACATGGCACAAATTTTGTTTGTAATTTATCATTCCATTTATATTACTGGAAAATGTATTGACAATATAAATCTCCCATCAGATAAATACTAATAGTAGCACTGTTTTCTGAATGTATAAAAGGCATCTTACAAACATAACCTGCTCAGTCAGAACATGCTAATGAAAAGTCTAACACACTTTCACACAAGATGTACTGTAAGACAGCTGCTCAAAGTATAGTTCAGAAGTTGTGCAGAAACACTTGACAAGTTAATGGAGTTAAAGCTATATTATGCCACTTAAGCTGAGAATGCTACTAAACCTTATTAGAAATCCTTGCTATTCTAATTGATTAGGAGGGGGCGCCTCACTCAAACACTTTTAGAAGCAAATAAATCCACACCATTGCCAGGCTGTTCTGTGAAACTGTGTCCCAGGAGGCTTCGAAATCACCTGTCCACAATTTATGGAGCATATTTTCCAAAAATATTCGGAAAAAACTCTAGCTTTAATTGTTGTAATATTTTGGGTTTTATTACTGTGTAAATGTATTTTCTTGTCCTCGAAAGAGATGCATGTTACGATGAACGACTTTTTATTGCAATCCAGATTACCTATGGGTATAAATAAAGTAACCTGAACATTGCCCTTATTTGTTTTAATTTTTACTACAAACTAAATTTTATTTTCGAACTTAAATTTACATCTTACTGCAAGGACAGATGTACCTGTAGTGTCCCATCCTGTTCGTTATGTCCGTTGCCATAGGTAATCCCCGTGATTTACAGTGACCCATATTTGGAAATACCCACGTTAATGAAAGTCTTTATGGTAAAAATATAGAGCCATTCCTATTTATAAATCTATGGTTGTAGTCCCTCCAAAAAAGCAGAAGTGAAAAGAATATTTTTGCAGTCCTATAAAACCCTTCATGTTATGTGAGACATTATGTTGAACTAATGGGTGAAGATGAGGAAGCCAACACAGTCTCACTACCCAAGGAAATTAACCATTACTGTTCAAGAAAAAGAAAGTTGCTGTTTAAGCATACAGAAATGCCACAGTATCCTCCACAAAGTGTGATGCTGATTCCTTCCCACCCCCCCCACCCTCATGTATCTTAAAGCATTTTTATGGTTATTGTACCTACTTTAATCAGTCAGTTGTGGCAGCAGCAGAGATGTAAAAGTAAATATCAAATTCTAATGTTGGGAAATCCTTATTTCACCTGGAAACAAAAGAAATTCTCAGTTGTGAGTGAGTCTTCTCTCTAGAAAAAAGCTAATTGCTAGTTAGGTCACTTAAAATATCTGCACTCTAATAATAAGCAGTTCTCGGATACTAAACAAGTCATGCATCACTAAATATTGTTACCTATTCTGTTTTGTTTTTTTAAATATTTTTTGAAACCAAATGATGAGAGACTTAGTCAGTTGGTCATGTTTTTCTAAATTTAGATGAAATCTGTCATTTACCATAGAAGTAAAATGTCATATTAGCTTTTATCTGTCTCAGAAGACAGATGGAGACGGCAGCAGAAACGGTGACATACAGAGATTGCTCAGGAGGGAAACGAGTGATGTCTTCATTATAATTATAAGTCATTAGTTCTCATTAGATCATGTTATGGAGAACGATGGAAGTCATTCCAGTGGTGAAGATCAGTTAACAGTGGTTATAGGTTTCAACAATCTGTAATCTCAATACAGTACATACTGAACCTATACTACAGAAGATGGAGAAATTAAGATATTAAGGTGTGTGTGTGTAATATCTAAAAATAAGTTGCATGAGTCACCTTAGATCAGCGTCTTGTAATATAGCATGTTGTTATTCCAGTAACAGTCCTGGACTCATGCTGGAAGCATTGGTCTTTATATGCATTTCAGTGGAAAAAGTAGAAGAAGAAGAAATGAAACCTCATCGTCTTTTACTCCAGTTTCACTTTCATTTCACAATAAAAGGCTTGATCGAATGAATTACATCACCAGTCTATTCTAACACAACAAAGCCTGCCAGCCTTGTATAATACAATTGAAAGTTGGTGTAGTTCTACACCCTTTACGTTGGTGCGCCTTGCATGTCTAGTAATACATGTTTGTCTGGTGCTGTAAGATTAGTATCTGTTACAGCCAGTTCAGTGATTGATTATAAAAAAACACAACGTATGCCTGCATAGACATTCTTGCCGGGTCATGTCATATCTTGTTTATGCGAAATTACGTTGAACATGACTTAAAAAAGCCCTCTGGAATGGAAGGGTGAAACGTAGTCAAGGAACTAAAACAAGTCCAGTTGCCATTAAAAACCGTTTTTTTTTAGATAACCATGACCTGGATGACTGAGAATCTTCACAGATATGGCCTGACTCATACTTAACGTAATGAAACATGCAGACATGAGTTATATTGATTGTTCCAGTGTATTTCCCAAAATGTTTTTACACTACAATAGAAAAAATTATTACATTTCATCAGTGTGAATATATGCAGTAAAATTTCAATATGAATTGTCCCATCTGGTTTTAACTCTTTAAGTCTGAAGAAGCTCATGCTGAAAGCCAGGTGCTTGCTGACAGACAAAATTTAAAATTGACTTAGCCATCAATTTTTAAGTGACTTTTTGTTAGGTCCCCAAAAAAATATAACTTCTCTTGATGTATTGTTTTTAGGAACATAGGTCTTATTGAGGATAATTAGGCCAGTTAATTGGCGTGCAATCAGTTTTGTTTTTTGTGTATGAATGCATGTGTTTATTCACTAGTCCCAGGCATGGCCGGTGTTGCTGAGTGGGGAGGACCTGATAGCCATTGCTCAGACTGGAACAGGGAAAACCTTGGCCTACCTGCTGCCGGGATTCATTCACATGGATGGACAACCTATGTGAGTACAGGATGGGTTTCTTACTTTGTAACCTACTTTTTTATATTTCCTGCACTCTATCACTTTCAGGTGTTTTGATGCTTGTTTCAAAGTAATTTTGTCAAACAGTGAAAACACTGCATGTCGTTTCTTTCATTTGTGTGTATTTGTCTGTCAAACTCTGTCTTTTCTTCCTCAAAGGCCTAGAGCTGAGCGCGGTGGTCCAGGCATGTTGGTCCTGACTCCCACCAGAGAGCTAGCCCTGCAGATTGAAACTGAGTGCAAGAAGTACCGCTATAAAGGCTACAAAAGGTCCAGAAATTGAATCTTATAAGTTATTTAAAGAACTTAGAACCAATAATTGACTGTGATGTAGAGGCAATGTAATCATGATTGTTGTTTTTTGTACCTTTTCTCAGTATCTGTATCTATGGCGGAGGGGATAGGAGGGGCCAGATCAACTTGGTGAAGGGTGGGGTGGACATAGTGATCGCTACACCAGGCCGACTAAATGATCTGCAGATGAATGAGCTCATCAATCTTCACTCTATAACTTACTTGGTCAGCTGTTGATGGATGTTTTTCTGTAAACCTTTTTCATTTTTAGGCTCATTTGTACATTTTATAGCAACATCAGTGCCTCGCACTGTGAAATTCTGCAGGTCTTGGTTGTTAACCAGTGTACCAAAACTTTGTGTTTAGTGTTTTGTTTTTCCTGATGTTTGGGGAAAGGTGCTGGATGAAGCTGACCGTATGCTTGACATGGGCTTTGAACCCCAGATTATGAAGATTCTTCTGGATATCCGCCCAGACCGTCAGACAGTCATGACCAGGTATTGGTCTCATCAACACTTGTGTCCTAATGTCCTGTTCACTTGGCGACAAAGTACTTATACTGTAAGGCTGCATATGCAGACCTAGAGTATAAAAAAATGTCCAGTAATGAGCAGCATATGTGAGTGTGTTGCAATGCAAGCTGACAATGTTTCATCATCTGGGGGGAAAAAATGTTTACATGTCAAGAGAGAATTTGGATGTTGTGTATCACAGTTACTTGTGTATCACAGAAGGTGAACCTGTTGTTAAAATAAATGAATAAAGGAAAACCCCTGCATTCATTTAGTTTGTTCCCTACTGAAATTATGTGGAGATTTTATTTGAAATGTTGTAGGATGTACAGTATAGAATTTGGAATAATCCTTTTTCCATTGTAAATTGTCTTAAGTGCTACCTGGCCCACTGGTGTGAGACGATTGGCTAAATCATACCTAAAGAATCCTATGATGGTTTACGTGGGCACCCTGGACTTAGCGGTAAGTGGTGATAATTCCAATTATTTAGTAGGTGTGTTTACTGGGTTGTTATAGTCTGTGCATGTTCTTACTTTGTCCCTCCTAAAAACTGGTGTGTGTCTGTCCAACTGTAAGTCAGTTAAATGAGAACACACCTCAAATTTTACTTGTTACTTAAGAAATTTTTAAACGCCTCAGAGAAAGTAAATTTGATATGTTGAGTGCTTTCGTCTACATGTTTAAACTCTTTTTTTCACTCTTCTGTCTCAGGCAGTTAACACAGTGCAGCAAACAGTGGTGATCATTCATGAAGAAGAGAAAAAGTCCTATGTTTTTGACTTCATCAGAAACATGCAGCCTGAGGACAAAGTCATTATCTTTGTTGGCAAGAAGCTTGTGTGAGTGGGTGGTTGGTCACTAACATGCTTGTAGACAACAGAGTAAATTGTGTTTTTTAGCTAAACCCACAGTTACTGGTAAATACTAGAATTAAACAGATTGACATTGGCAGTGCACACCACCTTCAGTATGCTAACAGTTTCTTGTGTGGATGTTTGTCTCTATTTGCATGCAACCTCAGGGCTGATGATCTGTCCAGCGACATGTGTCTGCAGGGCTTGGCTGTGCAAAGTCTTCATGGTGACCGTGAGCAGTGTGACCGTGAAGAAGCCCTCAAGGACTTTAAAGAGAGTATGTAACAGCAAGCAAAATGTGGCTTAAAAATAGGCTTTGCCTTCTGCCTCTAACAGATGAAATGAAAATGTTGTTAAGCTGGTCCCTTAAGTTAAAGCCAATAAACTACCTGAGGATTATGTAAACTTACCACAGAATAAGTGTTTTATCAATTTCCAGGTCGAGTTCGTATCCTGGTTGCCACTGATCTGGCATCTCGAGGGTTAGATGTCCTTGACATAACACATGTCTTTAATTATGACTTCCCACGTAATATAGAAGAGTATGTTCATCGCGTGGGCCGCACAGGCCGTGCAGGGTAAGGCTCTGAGGTATATGTCTGCTTACAGATCACTGCATTATCCTTAGGGGGACTTTGGGGTGTTTTGGGGTTTAGTTTGTGATGATGATTCATTTGTGATTCAGACGTTCAGGTGCTGCCGTTACCCTGGTAACAAGGGAAAACTGGAGAATGGCCCCTGAACTGATTCCCATCCTGGAGCGGGGAGGACAGGTTAGCACATACACATTGTGTGTCTGTGTGAGAGAGAGACACACACTAGTGTTTCACTTTCAGCATTAAAACCAAATGGCTTATTTCATGACACACTGCGTATAGGGTCTGACATTAGTTTTAAAGAGAAAATGCTCATTGTACTAGGTCACGTAAGGAAATAATGCTTAGTGCACAAGTTGGATTTGCAAAATGAGATCTTGGATGAATAGCGTAACTAGAAATGATACTTTTTTTTCTTTTCTTTTTTAAAAAGGGATTCAGAATCTACAAAATCATAAAGTACACGTAATTTTTGCACATTCTTTTGCAGGAGGTCCCAGACGAACTTGTGCTTATGGCAGAGAGATATGAGAAGCACAAGAGGGAGAAGGAAATGTGCAATCCAAGGGGAGGACAGGGACGAGGAGGTGGGGCAGGAGGGAGGAGAGATGGTGGAGGGAGAAGAGGCAGGGATCGAAGCCAGAACTGGGGATTCTGATGCAAGGTTTCCTACACAGATCTTCACTGGAGTCGCAGTTTTTGACAAGAGTCAATGAGACAACACAGTATTAGACAAATTAAAGTTGTTTGTTTCCCTCAACAGGGTGCAGCAAGATCTGAAACCCTTCTATTCTGTAATTTCTTTTGAATGTACATTTTATTTACTTCATTTATTGATTTATTAGATTTTTTGGGGGCTGGATTAATATCAAAGAGGCAGTTAGACACAAATGTGTTTTTTTTTTTTTTTTAAAGGTTTAAAATGCACAACTGACAGTTTTCTTTAGTTTGTAATTCATTAATTACAGCAGTGTTCCTTATCACTCTGAATATTTTGTTGTTATTTTGGGGAGGCAATCTGTTAAATAAATTTTCCTTTTAAAGAGACAAGATACCCAGTGTTTTATTGGCTTGGCAACTTGAATCTATACCATATGGTACAGTGATGGTTGAATCTTCTTGACACTATTTCCACACCTTGACAATCGCTGAGATACGGTTAGAAGATATTAGACATAAGGCTGCATGGACGTCGTTAGGCCTATTTTAGGGCAGCTGAAGCCAACGTTAACAACGTTCCTCAACAGAGCGAAGCGGTCAGAGAATCACTTCATAGTCTGAGACTGTGAGTAGGTGTCAACGGATTTTAATTGCTTAACTTTACTTACGTTTTTAAACCTTAAGGAAACATATTATTTATGGCCCGGAACGGACTGGGATAAAATAAATCAGTCCTGGCTGAGTTGGGCTCTATTACCGGAGCTAAAGGTTCGAATCCCGGCCGAGACAGACAGATACACGAATTCAACAACTGCCTAATAATACAGACACAGGGATGGAAAAAACAGTCTTTTTCATTTGTTCACTCCTGTGAGGCTTAGATTTGGTTATAATGCCATTTAAAATGATAATTTTGACAATGAAAATAAAAACATTATCAAATTTGGCCCTCATTAAAAAAAGGTTTGGACACTCCTGAAAGAAAAGGTGATGTTGTTGGGTATTTTAACACTAATTTAGATTAAGTTCAGCTGCAGCTGTCCATCTTTCTTCTTGTATTTTGACAGTATATTAGTGCTGCATAATGCTGCTGTTATAATCGGTTATTAAACTACTAGTAAATTAATGATTGCAGCACACCATTATGTTATCTTCTGTCTTCAGTTGCATAGAGAAATATCAATGGTAGGCAGAAATAAA
>JAUMHL010000008.1:4791202-4814632 GCA_032362345.1 Sandelia bainsii | reverse complement strand
AAAAACAAACACTTTATGTCATTAAAATATTACATATTTGTTTCCACAAATAGGCCCATTTTGAAAAATGATTCCTCGATAATTTGTTGGGTTGAAGGGGCCAAGTTCTGGGCCCCCCTTCTACCGTGGGCCCGGGACAAGTGACCCGTTTGTCCCGTTTGCGTGCTCATGGACTCATTTAGACTGTTATAAAAATTAAAAAAAGGTAAAAAACACATTAGACATCATAAAGACAAAGGAAACCAAAGGCAGGGGACCTTCCAGTGAGCCAGATAACAGCAGAATTGCTGTACAAGAGATAATAAAATTAATGAAGCCTATTTAGGTTTGGTGAAAATTTTTTAGCGCTCGCTATACGCGCTAATACCTTCCTACAACCCTGGGGGCTAAGGCCCCCTTGTCTTTCAATCCTAGTAATGTCCCTGATATAAGGTAAATGGTATTTTTATTATCATTCAAATTTGGGAAAGCAAATATAGTAATTTCTTCTCATCTTAATAACCAAATTATTGTACCACAGGTGGTGATGCCCTGCTTCAGGTTCAAGCGCTAAGTGTGGACTGTTTATTTTTCTACAAGGGAGGAAAAATAAGCAGGAAATGCAGGCAAGAACAAAGCAGCACATTTCACAACCATCACAATTTTATTTTTATTTTTTTCAAATTTGGTAAATTGCCTTTTCTGAAGCAGAAAGACATCAAAATGTTAAAATTGTGTGTTATGTTAAAAAAAAATCATACGTGTTATATAATATATTACAATACATATAATTTATTATTTACATCATTGCTCATTATTTTTCAGATTAGTGATTTGTTTTAGATTTTGAATGCATACTTTTTACCCACCAGGCAGCTATTGGTGTTAATTTCCACATAATGTGAAAATCAATATTGAAGATACTTGGAGTGTGCCTTCTACACATCTATTACCAGTTTTTTACACCCTTGTTGCATGGAAAAGCACAAGAAAGAAACGTACGTAGGTCTAGTGCAGAATTTTTCAGTTTCCACTTGCTCAGCCTTTAAAAGTTTTTTTTTTTTTAATTTCTGCTAATAAGAACTAGCAGCTGGATAGTCATGTTGCTTTTCGTATTTTACATTAAAAGTTGATTTGGTTGTCTCATCGATCAGCTTCTCTGGTCTGTATGGATCACCATTACCTTGGCCTCAGGTAGGATGCAATTTCAAGACTTATTCTACCAAGATAGTTACAGTAGCTTTCAGTCTGATTAACTGGGAAAAGGTCAAAACCAACATTATGCATGTATGCTGTAAAGTTTGGTAATATAGCTTACAAATCCGTTTTCATGCGATGTAAATGTCAAACTTGCATACTACAAGGCAATAATAACTGTGAAAGACAAAAGGCTTCATGAAACTTTTGCTTGTGGAATTTGTGAGGTGTGTAATAAAGCTGTGTGATCTAATCTATGCTTATCAGGATACATTTTCATTTTCATTTTCATCATGTGTATATACCACTATGACATCTGTGTTCAATTAAATGAAAAGATTTATAGTATATTATGCAATTGATACCTATATTGTCCTTTATATAATGACTAAGAGTTTGTATGGCTTAGTTAAGAGTTTGGCAGATTATCTTCATATATCACTTTCCTTGATTTCACTGTAGTCCTAACAATGATGATGTTTTGTAGTATTTAACAACAACAATTTAACAATAGTTTAAATAGTTTTTTTTAAAGAAAAGTAAAAATAGTTGTAGATAAAAAAAATATATTTGGTAAACACTGGAATTACATTATAATAATATTCTATAAAGGCAATTTTTATTATGCTTTCTTGATTGAAAGATCACCTTGGGTTTAGAAGGCATTTTTTTATTACTTGTATTTGTATCATATTTTTTTCTATTTGTTTCAACTGCTATGTGGCTGCAGTAGTCAAAAGTCAAACACTTCCTGGTTGTTATGAAGTTGTCACTTGAAAATAGGAAAGCCTTTGCCACGTTCCTCCCTAATACAGCGAGCGAGACTTTGGCACTTTCTCAGGTGAGCACCAGAGAGCAGGTTCTGACTTGGGATGAAGAAATTGTGGAGTTCACCCTTTTCAAGGTAGCTTATGAAGTCCTCTAGCAGCAATTGGAAACATTGGGTCAGACTTGAAGCCCTCCAGTCACTGTCTTTAGTTCGAGAGCAGCAGGCATGTAACAGGGTGGTCTTGGCATGGTAAGAGCAGAACTTGTCTAAAGAAGAGTCTTTTTCCTTCAGCAGACTAAGAAGATGCTTTAGGAGCTTCAGACAGTCCTTCCTGTTTATGAAGAGAGAGGATCATAATGTTAGTTTATTTCTAACTTTGACAGCAATAAGAGTGTCTGCAGATCTTAAAAAGCCTTTAAGCAATGAATGTAGTCCTCAAAAAGACCTGAGAGGGGATTAAAAGGTTAAATTTTCAAGAAAATGTATGCAGGTAGATTCCTCCAGAACCTCCTGGATTGCTGACTTACTGACAGACAATTTGTACAACTGTAGGAATGTGTGTCTGAGTGGATGGTCAGCATCACAGGAGTACCACATAGCACTGTCCTCTCACCTTTCCTCTTCACCCTGACATCCACACCTATAACTCTCAGCACAACTCAGTCTTATCATCTGTGTAGATTCACATATTACTGTGTCGGTGGTGGTGGCGGCAGGCAGAGTACAAAGGCCTGGTGGACTTTTTTGCGGGACAGTTTGGAAACAGTCACCTGGTCTTAACTGTGGCCAAGACCAAGGGGATGGTTGTGGACTAGAGGACTAGAACGCCTATAAGAAACATTTTCACCTCTGCTAGCTACAATAGATAGGACCTCATAATTTCATATTGGATGGTGTTTTTGTCTTTTTGATCCATTCATTCTTTTTGGGTCAGATTAATTATATCATCAGAAAATTTTGTTAAACTGTTGAAAAGTACAAATCTATTTCCAGAGAAGTTGGGCCTTTATAAAATGCCATAAAAACTCAAATGTGATTTGTCAACTGACTTGAACCCTTATTGGTCTTATTTCAAAAGTAAGAAAGAAATTAGTTTTCAGTGTTTTCTTTGACACTTTGTTGTATTTTGTAAATCTACAGATATTTAGAGTTTGATGCCTGCAACTTGCTCAAAAATGCGGGACAGAGGCAAATTAAAACTGGACTTTTTTTTTGGAATAATCAAGTAACACTGCTCTGGATGGTTCCAAAATTATCAGGTTAAATGGTGATGGGTGGGATATTATGATTGGGTATAAAAGGAAGGAATCTCATCACTTTGTGCCAAATTTTGTGAAAGAATCCATCAGTAACACATTTCAAAATAGAGTGTTTTAAATCTTTCACCATCTACAGTACATAATATTGGATTGATGGACTCAATATGGTGTATATTGGGATTTTAGAGACATGCAGTATGCTGCCATTAATGCAACCTCTTCTCCTGGAAAGAAACCTGCAACAATTAGTACCTTGGTTGTGCATATGATTAAAACGTGTAGTTGATGTAACACAGTGGTAAACCCAATATTACAAAATACATTAAGTTGGTCAAATTAGATGAATGACTTCTTGTACTTTTGTCACAAAAATAAAAGTTCAATAAATTAACAAAGATTTTAGTTTTAATTGCATTTTAGAAAAAAAAGTCCAAACCTTTCCTGAAATGGGTTTTATACTCTCAAAATAATACCCTTGGAAAATATTGGAACAACAAAGCGAATGTGTTTGCTTTTGCTGTACAGTGAGACATTTGAGTCTAAGATCAAAAGATGTGAACCAAAAGTTACTAAATTCAGCATTTATATTTATTTAGGTGTACAGCAAAACAAATAAAATTAGCCTTGCCATTCCAATACTTTCAGATGGAAGTGTAATAATAAATCATTCTAGGCCATGTTGTTCATATTGGGTTTCCATCATTCATATTTTTATATTTTGCCCTATATGATTGTAAAACTGGCATTTTATTGGATTTGAAATTATATTGAAAAGGTCTCAAAAGTTCTTATATTACTCACCTAGTTAGTGGACTTGGATTAAAGAAAAAGGGTTTATCACATCAGAAAAGAGTCAATCAAAAGCTAACCTGCAGCAGCGTTCGCCGTCTTTTTCACAACATGTTTTCTCTGATCCGTGATTCTTCAGAATGGCTTTCTCAATGTGAGAGAATGAAACCCGCCAAACATCTGTGTTGTAGAACACAAAACAGTCAATGAGCAGGGGAACTTGTAGCTTCCTTTTTTCTAGTCTCCATTCATGAAACGGCTCATGTGAAAACCTCAAAGAGTAAATGTTATTTTGAAATGCCGTGAGTCTAGGCATGACCTTGTCATAAAATGGTCATTGGTGTTTGGCAGATCTCTGATCTGTGGCAGCTAACATGAATATACAGTAGTCCAAAAAGTCCAAATCACCTTCTATCGCCTCTCAGAATTTAATTTTCTTGTGATGCTGTATCACTTCAATATGAGACAAATCTTATTGAGATGTCATAGACTTGTGTATATAAACACTCAGTGGGCCATTTCTGTTAATCAGTCTAATTGGATTTACCAATTGAGAGAAACTAGACTTACCCTTTGCAAGGACTCCGTCATGTTCCACTGTACCACTGCCTTCATATTTTGGGACAAGATAATATGGCTTTCGCTTGTATTCTTGCTTTACTTTAGTTCCCAACCAGGCCTCTATTTTAAGACCTTCATTAGTGAATGTAGGCCAGCTTGATCTAACCATAAGACAGAGAACAACATCCAGTGAAATGATTACTGATTGTATTTCTGTGGTCAGCGTCACTGCAGGGCAGCCTTTCTTCTTTCTCGTCACTGTCCATTCTGAAAAACAAACATGATACCATACAGTATTAGACATTTTCACTTTGGATCTTTTTAATTGAATATTGACATATGTTCCCGTCTTAAGACGCAAAGGTTGTGGTAAAGTAAACAGCATGTTATGTATAGTGAATATATTCACAATTCAAGCTCAGGTACTGTGAGATTTTTATTGCTACTTCAGGTCCTACTTTACGTATGAATATACACAAGATTTTAAGCACAAACAACACAATCTTGAAAAGGATGTTGCTGTTTGAGCACAGGGCCAGATTGCCTCCAGTGTATTTTACCAACTCTTTCTATTCACCAACAGTTGTCTTAATTTTGATAATCACCTTTAAATGGCTTGACACATTTCTTCACTTCTTCCCTGAACTCATCAAGCATTTCGCTGGCAGATAAAGTGTAGTTCTCCTGAAATTTCTGCAGAGGGCTATTGCCACGTTTTAATTCCACGCTATAAAAGGCACCATCTTCTCCAAATTGTTCAGTGTTCACTCGGTCAACACGAATGGGCACCATCACATCAAATTCATCAGGATTAGAAATCTGTATGCACAAAAATAACATGGTGTAATACACCATAAAACAGATAATTATATTATTGTTCAAGATACAAAATTGAGTCTTAACTTAGTGCTGCACACCCCATATTGACCTTAAGGAACTAAATTGACTTACCTTGACATTTTCATAGTAACTTCCAGTACATAGTGGTTCTTCTACGTCTTTAAAGCTCTGAGTATTCTCTTTTAAATGCTTGAAAATATATTTTTTTATGTCATTGATTACTTCTGCTGCATTTGCTCTGTCATTCCTCTTAATCTTCAGTTTTTCCAGAGTTGTGTAGAGGATGGTATCCACTGCAGGATTGGCTTCACATCTGTCTTGCATAACACAAACATTTGTTGTGCATTTGGGTGTCTCTGGCTGTATATTTACTGACTCTTCTGTGAATTTCTCTGGTGATCTGACTTTGCCAGCACACATTTTTCCCTTTGTGCTCCTAATGGAAGTTTTTTTCGTGTTCTTTTGTGTCTCTGGCTCTGTTGAAACAACTAAGGCTAGTTGTTTCGGTGATTTGATCTTACCATTAGAGGTTGTTTTTTTTGTGATCTGTATAGAGTCATTTGTGATGTCCTTTTGTGTCCGTGACTGTGTCCTTGTTGTTTCCTGAGCAAATTCTAATGGTGATTTTGGGTTGTCACCACATGTTTTTGCTTTAGTGGTTTTTAAAGAAGCCTTTGTGGTGTCCTTAGGTGTCTCTGGCTGCATCTCCCCTGAAAATTGTTCTGGTGATTTTGTATTCCCACCACATTTCTTTGCTTTTGTGGAGTTGGGAGAATCTTTCGTTGTGTCCTCTGGTTGCATCTTTGTTGTTTCTTCTACAGATTGTGCTGTTGATTTGTCTTTGATTTTGACTTTTGTCCTTTGTACAGGAACCTTTGGGTTGTCATTAGGTGTCCTTTGCACTATGTTGATCTCCTCTGCAAAATGTTTTGTGCTTGCTTCTTTCTGCATGCTCTGTACAGATGTCTTCTTAGTGTGGTTTCTTGGCTTTCTTTGCTCGTATTCCTTTAGTTCTTGTTCCTTTGTCGTACCATTATGCTTCTCTTCTGAAAGGGCTTCCCCTCCATATCTGGGCAGAGATACTTCTCCAGGTCTAGTTTTGCTCTTAGCCTTGCGTGGTTTCCCTCTATCAGTCATCGTGGTGCAATGAGAGGACTGAAACTGCTTCTCACAAATATATTCAAAGCATTTCCAGGTTTGGTTATGAGACCACGCCCCGTAACTATTTGGGAGACTGCCCCTGAACTGTTGCAGCCTGTGAGGTGAAATTATATTGAAAAATTTTTTGTCATATCCTCCTGACTACCAGGGAAAAAAATTGCCCTTTCATTATTTCCCACCCCTACAAATTTGGTTTCAAAATAAAGTCCTAAATGTTTTTTAGAGAACAAAAGTTAACATCAGTAGCATGCAGGGGGTGGAATATTCAAGTTTATAAATGTCCTCTACAGAGGACAATTTTAAGCTACAGGTGGTCAGGAGGATGTGACAGGTAAATATAATAAATCCATTTATATTAAATATACAGTATCTATATGATATCTGTATAGTTTGAAAGTCATTCACAACTATTTTATTCCTACTCCAATAGCTACACCTTGTGGAAAAAGTGTGTATTGAAAGGTTGCTCTGGTTTTAGTCAAGACTTGACAAAATAAGATCTGAGAGTTGAACTTCAGTCTTTAGTGCATAGCAACACACACACAAAATGAGCCCATAAATGACCACAGACCAACATTTTGGTTGAAACGCGTTTAATGTTGCAAAAGGCCCATGCCATCTTACAATAAGGTGCAATAGCTTATACCAATTTAAACTGCTCCATTTTAAGTGCAAAGTTAGCAGAATGCCAATCAAAGTGCTTCCAGAAACAGGTGGTCTACTTGGAGTCCCTCAGGAAGGACAAATTCGGACCATTTGTTTCAAGTGCTTTTAAAGCTCACACACAATAAATAAGTTCTACTAAACTATTACTCAGAAGACCATAGTGTGAACTTCTTACCATAGGCTCCTACAGAGCACCATGTAGTTGCAAACAAACACAAAAAGCAAGACAACAAGTACCATGTAAAGAGACCAGTATCTGCACTCCAGAGAGCTAGAGAGATGATGAATTAGAGTACCTCTATTAGCTTAGTGTTCTCAGTATCACAGAAAGGTATTGCCACAAACCAAATCAACAGTGCACATTTAAAACTGTTTGATATTAGCTTATATGTAATGATAATCTAACCAATGAAATGGAGTCAGGAGTGCTGCCTCAAGATCTAAATGTTGTTCTTTCCTTCTAATGCTTTTGCGATGCATTGTGATGATTAACCAGTCTTTGATTATTAAGTCGAAGCAGCCAATTGTAGGATGGAGTTGGATGATCGATGTCCTGCCCTGTGAGACTTTGGGATTGGCAGAGTAACACAACATTCATTTGTTCCTCTGGGCCTTCTGGGCAGACTTGGTAATTTTACCGGTGGTAGAGACCTTCTTCTCCACACCCTTAATCACGCCGACAGCCACAGTCTGACGCATGTCACGCACAGCAAAACGGCCTACAGGATGAACACAGATAAAAGATAAAGCTTTCAGGTGATGGTTTCGTCTGGCATTACTTACAGTGGAGCTTTTGACAGGGGTTGAAATTAAACAAATCATCTACATTTGATCTTACCCAGTGGAGGGTACTCAGAGAAGCTCTCAACACACATTGGCTTGCCAGGAATCATATCCACAATAGCAGCATCTCCAGACTTTAGGGCTTTGGGGTTATCCTCCAGCTTCTTACCGGAGCGGCGATCAATCTTTTCCTTGAGCTCAGCAAACTTGCAGGCAATATGAGCAGTGTGACAGTCCAGCACAGGAGCATAACCAGCACTGATCTGGCCTGGGTGATTAAGGATGATCACCTGCAAAGCCAAGGGAGAATATGGATGGCTTACTAATGTTTCCTTCATTCAGTTAAATTCGCAGCAAGTAATCAGCTGCTGGCTTATCTGTCTGGTTTTTGATGCCTTCCCCTTGTGCCAGCCTAACCTATACAAATCTTCAGTGTGAAATTAAGACTGAGCTATATGTATATAATCTCACTTGTGTTTCATTTCTGTAAATAGATCCCTTGCAATGACTACCTGAGCAGTGAAGTTGGCAGCTTCTTGTGGTGGGTCATTCTTGCTGTCGCCTGCCACATTGCCACGACGAATGTCTTTGACTGATACATTCTTGACATTGAAGCCCACGTTGTCGCCAGGGAGGGCCTCAGTTAGTGCCTCATGGTGCATCTCCACAGACTTCACCTCAGTAGTTACGTTGACGGGGGCAAATGTTACCACCATGCCAGGCTTTAGTATGCCTGTTTCCACACGGCCTACAGGCACTGTTCCAATACCTGAGAAAGATAATGTCAGCACCCAGGATGCACAATGACATCAAAGTAATTCAGTCCTATCCTCTGCTAAACACTCTAACCAAGCAGTATGTCATGTCATGTTTTAAGAGTTTATTTCACAATAACACTATCCCTTATTTCCACAGCTTTTAGGTTTTGTCTGTCCCAATCGTTACATGCCTCCTATCTTGTAGACATCTTGCAGAGGCAGACGCAGAGGTTTGTCTGTTGGACGAGTGGGGGGCTGGATAGCATCCAGAGCCTCTAATAGAGTCGTCCCTGATGCATTGCCTTCTTTCCTATTGATCTTCCACCCCTTAAACCATGTCATCTAAAGAAAAGATAATGTGCCATATTACAAATTTGAGAACAACTGCTAATTAGTCCGTTTTTCCTTCACAGTATAAGTTAAGTAACTAATGTTGAACAAAAAGCTAAATTGTTGTTATTAAAACAAACTTTTTAAATGAGTGACACAGTCTTGCTCTTATAAATAAATGAAAAATTGAATTCAGAAGAAATGAAATGCACTTGTCCTCAGTTCAGTAATCTCACAGGTTTTGTTGCCTGAGCCATACATGGTAGAGTAGCTTAGGGTGGTTACTGTAAGCTAGATATTACTGTGTTACTGACACATTGTGGAGTCTGTTAGCTGTTGTACAGTATTTTTGTTTCCTGGTAACAGCCACTTATGGATCCTGTTGAGCAAATGTTACTTTTCCACTTTTTGCAGAGGAAAATGAAAAGGGTTAACCATAGTCTGAATATTTGACTTGAATATACAATATACACAATCTGTTAGCCTTTTGGCTACAGCTTCCCATCCCTGATGCCAGCCATACAAATTAGTATTCAAATTCAAGGCTGTGTACATCTTATTAATCCTTTTAGAATTTGCATTATTATTCTGTGTGCTACTTACATTGGGGCTGGGCTCAAGCATGTTGTCTCCATTCCAGCCTGAAATGGGTACAAAGGCAACAGTGTCTGGATTGTAGCCAATCTTCTTAATGTAGGTGCTCACTTCTTTCACAATTTCCTCATAACGTTTCTGGCTGTAGTTTGGCTCAGTGGAGTCCATCTTGTTAACACCCACAATGAGCTGCTTTACCCCCAGAGTGTAGGCCAGGAGGGCATGCTCACGGGTTTGTCCATTCTTGGAAATACCTGCCTCGAACTCTCCCACACCAGCTGCCACAATCAGCACAGCACAGTCTGCCTGAAGATGCAGTAGAAGAAACATTAGAACAAATACAGTGGCTGTGATCATTGCACTCATAAAATCATGTATTGAAGGTTATTGTGTAATTGTACTAGACTAGGTATATATGAGTAATGTCCTGAGAGTTCAAAGTTTCATCAAACATTTTTTGATATCCATTTTAAGGTGATTTAAAAACATTGCCAACTTTTAATACAACCTATGAGCTACATAGATCAACTACTATGTCAGCTACTACTGACTGAATGCTGTTAATTGTGACTTTTGTGGTTACTTAAGCCCGTTCTACTTTGACAGTTGTGACAAGTCGCACTATGGATAAGCGTGTTGGAAAGAAAACACAGGAGGCTTACAAAATGACTCAACAAAGCAGCCACACAGCACGTAATGTTCTCTGGATATCTGAGCACTCATATTACAGACCTGTGAGGTCCCAGTGATCATGTTCTTGATGAAGTCCCTGTGGCCCGGAGCATCGATGATGGTCACATAGTACTTGCTAGTTTCAAACTTCCACAGTGAGATATCGATGGTAATACCACGTTCCCTCTCTGCCTTCAGCTTGTCTAGCACCCATGCATACTTGAACGATCCCTTCCCCATCTGAGGAACAAGGCAAACAGGATCCTTAGAAAAGTTTTCATCTCTTCTGTGTCTTCATGACAAGCAGCATGATCTGAAAATAATTTATTTGACCTTACTGAAGTCATAGTGATGAGTCTCCACAGTGTTAAATTACTTATTCCTGTTTGTTCATAGTGTAGCTTCTATCGTATGGTCTGTGTGTGTGTGTATATGAGTGGGGGAGGGTATGATCTTGAGGAAAGACATTAGCTAATTCTAGATCTCTTTACCTCAGCAGCTTCCTTTTCAAACTTCTCAATGGTTCTCTTGTCAATGCCCCCACACTTGTAGATAAGGTGGCCTGTGGTGGTGGACTTGCCAGAGTCCACGTGGCCGATCACAACAATGTTGATGTGCAGCTTCTCCTTTCCCATGGTGGCTGGAGCTGGCTGAAGTCACAGAATAGTCTGTCTGCTAAAGCCAGGGTTTAAGTCACAGTTGGTATGGTATGCAGACAGTTTGCAAGGTAGGAAACAGAAACCTTTAATTCGCTAGTTACTGTAAGTGATGGATATTGAAATGTTTTGTGTCAGAATCTAAATATATATAGGTTGGAAAAACCAATTTGGTAACTAATGGTAATTGAATGGCCACTTCACCTGGAAAGTCAGTAAATGTATTGTAGAGCTATGAATAAAAACACAAGAGGACTGCTAATGGCTCCCTAAGTGACTGGCATAGAAAGACATGAATCCATATTCATCATTTAGTTCATCCACCCTTAAATAAGCTGACTGAATGGTTGATGCTGGATGGTTTTAAACTGAGATTACTCCGACAGTGATTGCTTTTAACTGGTAATAGATGTTTTCTTGAGTGGTGCACAAAGGAGGATGGTATGGTATCAATGGCCACTGAACTGCGCCAAACACAAAATCCTGTGCCCCTCCTACTCTCTATTCCTCCATCCATCCACACCGCTGCTGTCCTGTTTCACATCCAGCTTACTCTCTTGTCATCACTGCTTCGCCTTGGTGTCACTGACACATCAAGGCAACAATGCTCTGATGTTTCTTAGCACCGTCCTGCTTTCCAGACTTACTACAGCTTCACTTCAAGCTAGAATCCACCATTTTGTCTGGTTCTATCCTCTGCCAGTGTAGCAGCCATTTCTCAGGCATTGCAGATTGGTTGATGCAGAACACAGGACACAATGTTGTTAACTTTAAGAGGGGGGTTATAGTGATAAGCCTGAATATGAGGATTCACAGGTGCACTACAAGGTTTCCTTTTGTGTATTCAAGTCAGTGGGGATTCAGATAATTTAGTCTGAGTCTAGTCTGCACCAGGTAGAAAGGCTAGTAGCTTAATCCAACTGTAACATGAATCCCCACATGATCTTGGCCAGACTTGTTCAGGTGAACTCAGTGTCAGGACAAATAATAATTTACAAACGCCTATTTAACTCATCCCGTATATATATAACGTCACGACGGCTGCCGCAGTGCGCTTTAATGTCCAAAAGATGACAAAACAGCCATCAATAGTAGTGCAGCTATTGCGGTAAATCTCGTGTCTGAAGGATTTAACGGAAACGTCAACCGTCCGCCATGTTCTATCATCTGTCCGCTTACTTACTGACGCCTGGATGCGTATTACCTAGCAGCCGCCTGCCCTCTTTTCTGCATCACAACAATATTCCCAATGCACTTCCTGGAGACCGAGCCGCTAAAATAAAACGCTCAATTAATTTTCCTGATAGCATCAAACAGAGACTCCCTTTACTTCATTATTTCATGTACTGTGTCGTACCTGAGAGCTGGCCGGTGTCAAGTTGGCTGCAGGACAGGAGAGGCTGAGGAGACGCTGATCCGGCTATTGCTCACAGGACAGGGGGGTGGGGGGGGTGGGTGTTGAGTCATTGCGCGCATCCGCTGCCGCACAGCATCACAACAAGGGACCAGGATAAGTTACCGTAGACAGGTTTATCATAGGACATGGAAACGTGCGAAGCATCAGTTGTCGCTCATAACCACGTATGGATAAGCATTTTTATGTTTTTCAAATTGATATCAGGAAACTTAAACGTGTTTAGTCAGACTGTATAAACATTACAGTTTATTCTCCAACTTATTTGAGTAGCCTCGTCCTTGCGGGTTTTCGTTAGTCGTTGATAATTTGTGGTCTTGTGGGAAAAGGAAACTGACATTTGAGCATTATTTTTGGCTTGTTAGGCTCCGACACACAGACGTGTGACGTTACACGCACGATCACATCTTACAGTAGAGACGATAAAAGAAAGTTGTTTCTAATTCCCATCAGAACGCGTAGGATTAGATGTTATGGAGAATAATCACGTGTGTCTCTTTATAGAAGCTTTTGAAATGGAAATATTCAGAGATGGTTTGTGGTCATGTGGGAGAACAAATTAAAACCTGCAGTGTGGTGAGTTTAAAGCAGGTGGCTTAAAATTATTATTATAAATATTAATAAAGGTTACTAATTATAAATAAAATGTAGGACTACTGAGAAAAAGCAGTGAGGCAAACAGGGTGAAAATGAAATCTTCCTGAGAAAGACTGAAGAAATATTATCTACTTTCTGATAGCCCATTTGTGTCACTTGCCTTTTCCCAGTAAAGACTTTACAAAAAGTAGTTTAGGTTACTTCACT
Source organism: Sandelia bainsii (assembly GCA_032362345.1). Classification (NCBI taxonomy): domain Eukaryota; kingdom Metazoa; phylum Chordata; class Actinopteri; order Anabantiformes; family Anabantidae; genus Sandelia; species Sandelia bainsii. The sequence continues at coordinate 4,801,400 of JAUMHL010000008.1, read as the reverse complement.
ATGCTAAATGCACTATAATCAAGTTTCATTACATTTTTAAACATCCGAGGATGTAGGTTAGGTTGCTAAAAATATCTGTTCGACATCTGTTTTCATTACTTCATAAATAATTATTTGCATTAGATGAGTCTACAGGTATGTCCTCTTTACATACCTGAAAGCGAGATTATATATTTATAAATGTTTGTTTTAAAATAGGTCAAAGATGCTGTTATCAAAACGCCACTTAATTTGATTTTCTCTTGCACATTTTCATCAGATTAAAAAAGGCCATTAGAACTGTAAACATTAAAAGTACATCAGTTAGTTAGTTACAATGAAATAATAACTCAACACAATTTCAGATTTGAGCACAGCTGTATATGATGTATGATGAAGTATTTACAATACATGACAGTGATTTAAGACATTTCTGGAATGTTTTCAGTGAAAGTTTCCACTGATTATCTAAATATGATACAAAAGTCCCTTTATTCTCCTTATGTAGACACAAGCATAAACCTGATTTTTGATAAAAACAAATCTTGTGAAAACCTATGAGGCTACAGTCCTGAATTGTCTTAACCACATCTAAGCTAATGCAATAAGGCACAAATACATTACATTTTAACTGGGGTGATGATGCTACTTGTTGACAGAAAATTGAACCAAGACAAAATGTTGACCATGTGGCTTAATTTGATTAAATTCTGTATATTCATTATGTGTAACGGAAAAACATCTATATAGTATTATATACATGTGACCTGAGAGCTCAGAATTGATGGAAAATTTACATTTAATCAGCTGGTCACAGTAATGAAAGGATCGTATTAAGAGATTTGACTACATATTCTCAGTCATTAACCATGCTATTTGAAACCATTTTCATCTTATTCAGTTGATGCTTTAAAAAAAATGAAGACACATACTTTAGTGTGGTCCATCAAACAATGTGTAAAAAGTAAACCAACTTCCCTTTTAATCCTTGTATGACATAAGAAACCTGAGAATTGACACAGAAAGTGCAAATAATTTGATAGAAGTAAGGCTGTTCGTCCACCAGGAACCTCTTTAAAGCACTTTTTTTTTTTACTTTCCCTTCTTTAGAAAGGTAGCTTAGCATCTTCTTAGTGTTACAGACTGAAAATGTAACCAGCCCCATTCCATATGCAATAGTTAAGGGCTGCTATCTAAATTATAAGAGGCACCTGATGGACATAACCTGACCTACATACATAAAATCCCTTAACTGCATTATATGGCAAGTACGTACAAAAAATGTCTGTTTGCAATCACATTAAAGACAAATAGCTTTAAAATCATTTAAAGGAGGCTTCACTGTGAGGCGTTTTCCCAAACAAGAGCTTGTGCATGCTGTGCAGTCACAATGTCCTCTCAAAAAGGAAGTTATCTGCTACATATGTCTAATTTGGGATGATACGTTGTTTTTGGGGCAAACCTTTAAAAATAACTTATACTGGCACTTACTTGCAACTTGCCTTTTTCAGCAGAAATACTCTGGAGGCAAGAATAACAGTTGAGCTGAGGCAAACCAAAAAGTAACTACATGCGACAAGTTGTCTTTCTTAGCCTATTTACCATGGTATTTATAATAAACAAGGCTTTCAGCCAGTTGACCTGTAAGATTGAAACAAGAACCACTAGTCTGTAGCTGTTAAACTAGCTATAATCTCTTGTTTTCACTCCGTGTGCAAAGCTTCATAGTAATAGTCTTAATATTTTTCACAGATGCATATTATGTTTTTTGGCTCAGCTCAATCTTTATTTTTGGCCTCATAAACATTTCTCCCTCTGACGAATATTTGCTTAACTGAAATCTTCTTTTTTATTACTGTGTCTGCAGGTTCTTCTGCAGACAGACTGAAGTACCCACAGTCGCAGCAAAGAATATCCTTGAAGGTATGGCTGTTACTGTTAGTTATCCATGCTTTGAGATTTATCTGCTCAGCTGGGACACATCTCACTGAAATTACCTGTGTAATAAGGGCATGATTGACTATATTGATTCATCAAATGGACAAGTATGCCTCATCTTCTGCTTCAGTCTCCATGAGAGTAGGATGTGTGGACAGCCCAGTGCTGCACGGTGCCGCGACCAAACAACGTGTAGAATATTGCTCCAAACAGGTTGATAGCAGCAGCAATGTAGAAGACAGTCTGCCATTCTTGTATTGTGTTCTAAATGACAGAGAGCACAGTTAATTAGTATTAACATTTTTAATCATGCACCTTAAAGAGGAAAAAGTAGTTACAATCAGACAATTACATTTATTTACCTTACTGATAAGTGGGGCTGACACTGGATACTTTTTACATGTTAACATTCATAAATACACATATTTGAATTTTATGGTGAAAGTGTTAAAATTGACACTCTGAAGGTCAAGGTTAGACTTTTGAAAAGCTAAATATTCATTTTAAAATTGTCCCATTAGGTAACAAGTTTTAATAATTTAAAAGACTGTAACTGTTACTTATATTTGAGTTTTTAAATCTTCACCTGTCACGAGTGATGTCTAAAATATTCCTAGTTATTCGACGAAGAAACAGTTTCTCCTCAGGTGTGTGGGAAAGGGTCAAGGCCATAATCTAGTTATTTAAGTGTAGTGTATCATGGAGTCCTATCTTCTTATTTTGTTAAGAACATCCTCATAAAAGATTTTACTTTACATTCAAAATTACACTGAGCCAAAGTAAAGGTAAAAGTAACTGCCATCACCCTTTCCAGACAAAAACACTGTGGGTGTGATGGTTATAGAGGACCATTGATGCCCCCTGGTGGCCAAGTGTTAATTTGCTAATCCTGAGGTAAACCAATTAGGAAATGGAGCATCAAGCCAACGTCAGGATAACATCTGTTTAGCCAGGACTGGAGGTCAGGTCACCCACAGTGATCTTTATTAGTATGTGAGCAGCAGCTTATTACATACTGAAAAACAATGACTATTCAAATTGCATCTTTTTCTGATGCATCACTATGGCTGAAACAGAAATACTGTTTGGGGTTGCAATCATAGTTTACACAAAATCTTAACTTGAGCTTTGAAACACAGAATCAAACCTACTGTGCAGATTAATTAATGACAGTGTGAGTGTACATGTGTTTCTTACATGGCTGGTGAGGGCTCTTGCTATGACTGGTCCCACCATCCCAGGAATGGTAGCAAAGGTGTTGGTGATGCCTAGTAGAATGCCAGCATACCTGTAAGGATAAATACATAGATTGTCCATTAATAAAAGTATTTATTACCTTGCTAAACTCACACAGTCAGTTTTATTGGTACATGTAACAGCACAGATCCTTTAGGATATTATCCTACCCTGGACCTTATACTGTAACAGCATGCGTGATTATGGTGAAAATCCTGTTGATCACAAGAGGCATGTGCATATAATATGTTTTAACATATGCAAAATCGTATTTTTAAATTTTAGTTTAGGTTTGCTCAACTTAGCCTTCAGTTATCACTCCTGCATCTTTTACATTTATTGTCAGAGGACAGCAAGAAAAAAAAAAAAGGTTTTGTTCGAGTTGGTCCAACTAAGAGCTGTTATGTCCAGAATGGCGGTTGATGTGCAAGGAAAACATCCAGTCATCTATTTCTAGACTATTTTATTACTTGTATATGTGTTGTATTTTTTTGCCTCATATTCTGATTTTTTTTTCCCCCTCCCTGAGATAGTTTTAGTGAAAGAAGAGTCATTCTTACGAAGGAGCAATGTCAAGGTGGTTGATGTTGAAGCCAGAAGCTGATACTCCACCCAGAGAGGAGGAAATGGTGAGGAACGTCACAGCCAAGGTGTAGTTACAGCCTGTATATCCTACTGCCACGAGGAACACTGCTGGCCCAATCATACCTACAGAAAAAAACACAACATGGTGAAAGAAAAACAAGCACTTCATCAAAGAACTATCTGTGATTCAGCTGTGATATTTCTGTTCCTTACCAACAAGGGAGAAGACCTTCCTGACATTGACTGTGGGGTAGTGGCAGGTTTCCCGAAGATAATCAGCAAACTGGCCACTCAGCACAGCGAACACAGCGCAGCCCAAGTAAGGCAGAGCTGACAGTATACCGTTCTGTTGTGGACAGGACACAGTTTTATATTCACACGATTATTACATGCACTTTAACGGCGAGAAGGCATTTGACACTTTTAGTGCTTTTCTACGTCATGGTGCCGACTCGACTCGAGTCTACTCATCTTTTTAGTTTTTCATCAGGTAAAAGTTGTGGATAGTACCTGGTACTTTTTTGTATCACCTCTGTCGAGTTTCCAAGAAAACTGAGGCAATACCAGAAGGTGATATGAAAACACTGCAGACTACTGATTGGTCAGACAGAAGTGTTACTTTCACAACCACTATCGTCTCATTGTTTTTTCCGAACTCTCTGAAACAAAATTTGTCTCTTTGCTGTGACAAAAAGCCCCATACAAATAAAGAAGAACAGCATTCCTTCAGTATCCTCCATTGTTCCTGTATGTTCTGTAGTTTAATGTGACAACTAGCTACACTGAGCGTGTTCTTTTTGTAGTGGAAAACAAAATACATGTTACCAACAGCAGATAGAGTTGACTCGAGCCTTTACCATGCAGTGCAAAAAGGCAATTTGACAATGTAGGAAAAACAAATGTGATGTTCAGTGCAAAGAGTTATTTAGTGACAAGTGCTGAAAATGACTCATTGATCCCCATTATCTATTTCTACCTTAGTTACTTACACTGTTATTATTATTAATGTATACTAAACTAAATAATATTAAGAAGACCAGTGGATTAACATTCAGTTTTTATTTGTGTTCTATTTTTTTTTTTAAATCTAAACAGCAGTCCGCATAATTTCAATCAATGGCTCAATTATATAAAGTTTAATTTAAAGTAACTTTGAGTGATGAACTTTTTGTTTTTTAAAATTTATCCTGATTGCTTCTTTGTCATTCTGGCCATTAAAACATCCCTTCCTAACACACTTTCAACATAAGTGAGTGGGGACAAAAACTCAGTCCTCAATTTGTGCAAAATTACATTTCACAGTTCATCTAGTTATCAAGTTAATAAGAGACTTCAGCAAACTGAGGTGGACAAGTTAAGTCAATTTTTTCTTATGCTATATCTTTAGTATCAAATACGTCAGGTGTACGTGCAGCTTAATCTGACAAAGAATGCATATGCATCTGTGTGCACACAGTTATGAAACAGATGTTTCTAAGCATGAATGAAATGCTGTGCGTGATGTTGACCAAACCTTCTGTATGCTGAATTGCAGTATGTCACTCATGTAGGTCGGCAGCAGGGTGAGCAGCGTGTAGAAGGTCCAGTTGTAGGAGAAGTGAGCCACGACGATGGCCCACAGCGGTCTGGATGTCACTATAGCTCGCCAGGGGATGTTGCCTGCTGAGGTGGACAGCTGGGCCACACAGGAAACATAGAACAGCCAATAAACTGACAAGGGAGTTCTTGATTAATACATCCAATCCATCTTTGAAGACAGACAACTTTGGTGAATATATATATTGTAGTCTTCTGTGAACATATGGGAAGAGGGGTGACAAAACAGCTACTTTAACGGTGTAAAACAAGTTTTTTTGTCCATGTTGTCCAGCTGTGTTAATTTGCACTGAATAAAGAAGTCCATTCATATCAAATGATGTATCTTTTTTCTCTAAACTGAAGGTTGGTTTTTTTTTTGGCAGAAAATGCTTGTTTTCCCACTTGATGATTTCCTGATACGTTTATAGGTCCAGAGTCACATTCACACATAAGGTGACACTATAAAAAAGATGTAAGCATCTACTAATATACTATATATATTTAACAATTTAACAACCAAAGTGCTCCACACAGAAGTCAAATATGCTAGCAGAGGTAGGTCCAGTGCCCAGCAGAAATGCTGAACCCTGCATTAGTGTTACTGTGAGCACGTCTAGCATTTAATCTGTCATTATGAAGTGGAAACTCATGGTGAGTGTTGTGACCTAACAGCTGATTGAGAGATAAGAGAACAAAATGCTGCAACACACTGAGATTATGTAACACTGATATCAGATAATTGTACTGGAGCGGAAATGCCTGCAAGCGCTGTGCTGCTACAGTCTTAGTCTCATTTGACAAAATGAAAATCAGGCATATCTTTTACAATTTCACATTATTAACTTCTATATCTATCTATCTATCTATCTATCTATATCTATATATATATAAGCCTTTACTTTTTTAAATTTATAGTCAGATTTCTGGTGTTACCTCATTCTTGAGTGAGTTCGTAATGTAGAGTCTCTCCTGCTCCGATATCCGAGGGTGAGTGTTTGGACTGTCAAAGACTAGAAAGGCCCACAAGATGAACCACACCAGGCCCACAGCACCTGGACACAAATGAAAGCAAACGAGCCATCATTTTACCTCCATGTTAAATCCCCCATCACAGGGGAAGTTGTTTAGAGATGACGATTCAACAAGCAAATTAAAAAGCAGAACCTCAGCAGTGGTTCTCTCAGTAAGCACATTTTCTTCTTAAACATGCTAAGTCGTTGTTTCCACAGGGCAAAGAGGAACAAGGGAAGAGACACTGGAAGCAGATGATCTTGGAAATGCTGAAAAGTGTGGTTAAAGTATTAAAGGGAAAAAAAGTCTATAAATAATAAATGGAGAGGCCACTTAAGGCCAGAAAAACATCTGAGAGCTTCTGAAATACACATTCATAGAGCACTTTCACTGCCTAAAATATTTCTATTGGAAATCTATGGAATATTCTAGTGGACCACCTGTCGTATCCCTCACCAGTAACACCCCAGCTCTATTACCAAATATATAGAAGACGTAGGTCCAGTCCATGTAGAAGCAGATTTCACCAGACAGAGGAAGAGATATAACCGTCCCCAGCTGGGCTCCTGCAGTGGAAAGAGAGAAGAAACACACATTTGTATCCCACAACTGTCTCAATACATCAGTCAGCATAACTGCTGAATGATGAACATACAAACACAAATTAGTGTAATTAATTATAGGACAGATAATGATGCAAGATGTGTCTAAATTCAGCTCCTTAAGTACACAAGGCTGGATTTGGGATGTGACATATTTGCATAGGTGGCTAATCGGTTCAGGCATCTGGTCAGGATGCCCCCTGGGCGCCTCCCTGGGGAAGTGTTCTGGGCATGTCCCACCGGGAGAAGGCCCCGGGGCAGACCCAGGGCACGCTAGAGGGATTATATCTCTCGGCAGGCCTGAGAACGCCTCGGGGTCCCCCCAGAGGAGCTGGAGGAGATCGCCAGGCAGGCTTCCCTGCTTAGGCTGCTGCCCCCGCAACCCGACCCCAGATAAGCGGTTGATAATGGATGGATGGATGGTTAATCTGTTAATGAGTCATTCCACTGATGTCTTCAAATTGCTCATTTTGTTGGAACAACAATTGAAATGAGCTAAATCAACACATAACAATGGATATGTAGCGTTTCTGGTTGGTAAATTAGTTGATTTAACGACTAATTGATTCAACATTCATACATTTTTATTTATCAACTATCTGAGGAATTTGCTTTTGTAAAAAGGAAGACATTTTGCTGACATTTTTGCTTATTTACATTGTAGGTTTTGTGTCTCACCAATGTAGGAAATTGTGAGCAGTCGGCTCCTCTCCATCGGTGGGGCCCACGCTGCCCACATGGTATACATTGCAGGAAATGTGACTCCCTAAAGACAAACGCAACAAGAACATGAACAAGAGTATACAAATGACACTCAACTGCAACCAATTAGTCGTATATTCGATACAAACCATCTCTGTGTTGGTTTGTCTGGCTGTCTGTATAACTCCATTAAGCTTAGGTAAACAAAGTGGTTTTTTTTGTGTGGCTGCAGTATAACGTATAGTTCAAAAAACATGCTTGCACAAATAATTTAGACTTCAGCCACCTCTCCTATCCCCTCCAGGGCCCTGACAGCAATGAGGTAGCTAGCACCAAGATCAGCAGCCACAGGTGTGAGCAGCGTAAACACTACAGTTCCCAGGATTCCAAAGCCCATCAGCCACTTGGGTCCAAAGCGACCAGCCAGGTAACCCCCAGGGATCTGTGTCAGGATGTAGCCGTAGAAGAAGGAGCCCAAGATCCAGCCCTGTGTCTCAGAGTCCCAGTTGTACACACTGGCCTGTGAAGGAAGGGGTTGAGAAATACATTACATCAAATATTATTAAAAAATCTTACTGAATAACGACAGACTGTTTGTGATTATTTGGCTGTACCTTTTTACATTTGTTTTATTGTGTGTTTCTCAGTTGTCAGTAGTTCTGTCATCGCCTTTCTGTGCTTCTCTAACGTGCAGTGTGTAAACATGACAAAAGCTACCACACACACATGTAACAACACACACTGAGGTACAGTAGAGGAGGAGGAGGAGGATAACCAGACTGTGACTATTACAAATAGTAACTCTCACCATTATTAGTTTACTGTGTTTGGCATGGTTTTAACAGATGAAGAGCATCAATGTTACATATCTCATATCTAAAACTATCACTACAGTAGTAAACAAAGATTTCGGTTGTGGATTGTGTCACGTTACCTTTATGCAAGCATGGTGGCCCAGAAACAAACTGAAAAGACATGTTCAGGATTTTTCCCACGGACACAGAATGCATTTGGGAAAACATGGCTGTGGTGCTATTTTACTTAACCTCTCACTGTTTTCTTTTTTTTCTATAAATACAACAATAAGTTTCGCAATCTCAACTGAGGAACACACATAAAAACAGTGAAATTAAGTACTGAAAATGTGACTTCTTGTCTCAGTGATATTTATCGTGTAGAACGACAGTCCCATTACTCAGCTGTAGTCATGCTCTTGCTCACCGTGTGGTTGTGTTTAGGCTGGGGAGGGTTGGTATCAGCAGGACACACTGAGGTGCTGTGGTTGGTGCCGGATTGGTGAGTGCTGTTAAGCATGTCTACCATGGCCACACTGAGGTTCACCCGCAAGGAGTAGACAACAAAGAAGCCATAAGAGGAGAGCAACGCCAGGCCATAGCGGGATGAACAGCACACTGGGGCTAAAGAGAGAGAGATTACGACAATGAGACCTGTATGGCAGGTGATAATGTCTGTGTGCTCTCTTTACTTGTTGCATTTCATAATATGAGTAATTTATCAAGTAGCATTGTGAGGTAAGTGTCTGTTGCAATGCAAGGCAAGACTTAAGAGGCTAATTCAGCAGCGTAAAGTTATCTCTGTATCCTTCAAGCACAGCGACAGAAAATACACTTAATTTAAACCTTAAAATGGATCTGTAGCTTTTTAGAAACAAAAGTGTGCTTTGTTACATGGTGGTAAACTTAATACTCTGAGGATTCAGCTGTTGCCTGGACAAAATAAGGTATATGAAGGAATACCTTATTTTGTAAATGGATTGAATATCCTTCAATCTATTTACAGGGTATTGTTTCCACAGGTATTGTTTCATTATTTTCTGAGATTTTATGAATAAAGCAATGAATTAATTGAGAAATACCCATCAACACCAGTCTAGTTAATGCTACAGTATAAACTGAAATGTTTAATATCCCCACTAAAACTACAATTAGCTGATTAGTCAATTGACAAAAAAAATGTACTGCCAATTATTCTGACAAATTAATCATTTTCTGGTCAGAGCTTCTCAAATGTGAGGGAACTCTATATCCTTTTCTAAATCTAACATTATGAAGAGGATTTTCACTGTTTTCTGACATTTTATAAACATTTTAAAACCAAAATGTCAGTCTTTTATGAATGTTATAACAAGTTATTTTCCTGTCACTGATCTAGAGTGAAGCCCGATAAGTGTTTGGATTTTGCATAAACATAAAAAACAATAGCACATTAACCTCTAGTGTCCTTATCTAGCAGGGTGCCACGTTTACTTACTGTAGCAAGCATAAGTCATGTTTAAACAATGGAAAAGGACCCAACTGTATTCTTAACACACACACACACACACACACGTCTTTAACGTCGAGACTGTTAAACCAACATTTTCATCACTCTGATCCTAGGTAAATATTAGCACAGTGTGACTCATAGTTCAGGTAGGCCTGTCATATGATATGAGCTCAGAGCAGATGTCCCTTAACTCATGACTCGGGCTTGTTAAAAATAACTAATAATTGATACTTTATTGATCCCCTTGGGGAAATTGTTGTTTGGACAGCTGCTAGACCTGT
>JAUMHL010000008.1:4775937-4786119 GCA_032362345.1 Sandelia bainsii | reverse complement strand
GATAGCTAAAGGCTCTGCCTCCCAGTCTACATTTAGAAACTCTAGGAACCACAAGTAGACCAGCAGTCTGAGAGCGACGTGCTCTGCTGGGATAATAAGGTTCTATGAGGTCTTTAAGATATGATGGGGTCTGATTATTTAGTGCTTTATAAGTGAGGAGAAGGAGAATTTTAAACTCTATTCTAGATTTTACAGGGAGCCAATGGAGAGAAGCTAATCAGTAGAAACCTGCGTGATTCCATCAGGAGACACTTCCTGATGCAGCTCTGTTTACAGTGAACGGGAGACTCTCAGACTTTTACGTAACGATTGACATACAAGGAATAAAAAATGATGCTTGTTCTTACGTGTAGATATGTGAATCTCTCTTCTGAGGAATAGCACTTTCACAGGACTGCTGAAGCTCTCTGATACACTGAGACACTGACCTTGACATTTGTGGCATAAAACGCTTGCCATGAGCCCTGATGCTAAAGATTTTACCAAAACATCACACACAGACACAGATCTTTGAGATCATAACTATAATGTATTGCAAGGATCGGTAGCATATAACCCTGCATCCCAAAGTTTGAAAGATTTAAATATCTGTCTGTCTTCATGGGGATTGTGGGTGAAGAGCTCGGTGAGGCTGCTAATATCTTGTACAATATGGCTGACAGTGTTTTTGGTTAAGTCTAAGGTGCCTCTTTTTGAATTAAGAAGGCTCATGGACCAAGACTTTGTGAAATATAAATACGTTTACTGCAAACAAAAGAAACATTGTCAGGGTGAAAAGTGTTACCAGTCTTTACATTGCATTTCATGATCAACAGGTTAAACAAAAAAATGGTCTCTGTTTCATTTGCTATTCAAATTGAGGTATCACAGTTAATCTAACTAGAATACAGCATCTATTACTTCTATTAAACCTGAGACGTGGAGCGTTTCCTGGAGTGAATTCTGCAAAGGTTTTGAGATGTAGATGAAAGAGTAAATAAACAGATGAAACTGAAACTGAATGAAAAAGATTTTCTTGTGGCAACAGTGAGGTTTATTGTTCATAGTGGATGTTTACAGTACCAGTGTGAGCCACTTTTATGTTTAATCAGCACATTATTATATCATGTATAATTGCGCCAGCTGGGATAGGCTCCAGCACCCCCCGTGACCCTTACGAGGACAAGCGGTTAAGAAAATGGATGGATGGATGTATAATTGCGCCACCCGTTTGTGCATTTTGTGTATGAATATATAAAGTAATCACCTACCAGATTGGATCAACATTTTTATAAAAGTGTTGCCCTATGTGGGTGAGTAACTGAGGCTTTTGTTTTCTAGATAAAGATGAAAATGTGAAGGAGGCAGACCTGGAAATCGTTCAGGTAATGAAGAACTGTTCTTTATATTCACTCACTGTTTTCTATCGTCCACTAACTGGAGTAAGTTACACAGCTGGAACTGATACAGGGTTTCCACAGATACCTGATGATGGTTAAACAAACGAATGTTGTAAATGAATATAGTAAATATTACACCCATAAGCGAGACAGGGTGCAAGAGTTGTTAATTCAAGTTGATTTACTCCAATGCACCTGTCACATATACATGAACACCCATGGGCCACCCAAAGGTCAATGCAGTCCTGTGACAGGATGTCTGGCACATAATTCTCTTATTTTTTTGAAGGTTTTTTTTCTCACTAAGGTGCCATACTGTAGTTCACTACTACCATAATGAGACCGACCACGCTTCAGGATTACTTAAATATGTGATTTATATTAAAGAAGATAAGTTAACTCAGATTTCATAAGAGCGCATATTTACTCTTGACACAAAACAGAAGCACAGAACTTCAAGCATGAGACTATCTGTGTTCTCACAAATACACCGGAAGATGCATTAAAGGACAGTGTTTATGATGCATTGAGTATGTGGGACAGAAGGTCTTGGATGTTGAAGATTGTACAGCCTCTTGCAAATGTGTGATTTAGTATATTGGGCTATATAAATAAAATTTTATTTAATTAGATCATTTTTATTTACCTGAAATGTAAATGTAAACATTTTACTGTAAAATCAAACCATAAAATCAAAAAATAAAAATCAATAAATAAATCAAAAGTAAATCAAAAGCTGCCAATTGTTGTTTTCAGACTGAGTTCTGAGGACACTAAAGTTCACGTTAAAGTATATCCCCATAAAACTATAAACATTTAGCATTTAAATTTTGCTCTTGTTCTCTTAGATACCAACCACAATGTTAGCAAAACCTGCCGCTGCTACAGGAATTTATACTGTATTGCCTCTTTAGAACAGCAGCACCCAGGTGTACGATATCACTGTCAAAAACTGATATCAGAAAGGAAGAAGAGCAGAAGGCAAAGAGGACAGAGGCTCTATTCAGTCTGCTGCCTGATGTCTTTCACATGACTTAGAGAGAGTGAGCAGAGGAGATGGAAATATACTATGAGAGAGAGAGAGAGAGCTGCTTCAACCCATGTTTTGTTCTCATGAGCCGATTAAGTTTTCTTAGCTGAATAAATTAAATCAGCTATGAACAAGGGAACCAAGAACGGAGCTGCAGGAAAAAGGGAGGCAGATAAAGAATCTACAGCTGATGGAATATATAACATATATATAAAATTTTAGTATAATATCATCATGTGAAAATAATGATTATGACAGGAGGAAAAACATAAAAGAGGAGGTTAGAACAAATTACATATAGGTATTAAAGTTGGAGGACTTGTTGGTACCTATAGCTACTGGTGCACAGTTCTAATTTCCTTTCATTTTAATTGTTCAAATTACTCTCCTCCTTGCCGTTTCCTAAACACTAACCATTAATGTTGCCGTAGCTGCAGGGACTGGTGGATGAGCTGCGCGAGGGGCTCCATGCTGCCCTGACAGAGCTGCACGATCTGCGTTACAGGGATCACAGCCTGGAGGAGAAGCTCCAGGCCCATCAGATTGATGTGGATGATAAGATAATGGGCCTCAAGAACTCGCTCAACACTTTTAAGGTGCTGGAGGCGCTACAAACACACACATACACACACAGTTTATTCTTTATGGGTATGGAGAGGTCACATACTGTTTTTTGGAACATCTGACTGAAACTTTGGTGAAATTGTAAACTAATATACACATTACATTACATTACATAGGACGGCAATATTTTCAGACACATCACTATTCAACAATAGATGCGAGGGCATCTTTTATGCAGCCATATTGTAAGATTTGTGTTAAGTGTGTGATTTAAATGTGTTTATTACATATTATCTTTACAGATACACGTGCATTCACCAACTTTACCTTGTATTGATTTATTCATGGCAGTAGGTTATTGTGAGTTTTTACCTGTCACATGGTGCATCTGCACATGTTTGTGTTAGGTTAGACATGTGATGTTTTCTTCATAGTGGCTAAAAGGAGAACTGAATTGACAGATGGTGGCACCACTAATAACTGTGTTGTTAGCAGTTACACTAACACAGTTTTTTGGTATAATCTCCTTGCAGGAGGAGCTGAACGTGGCATTGTTCCACATTAAGGACGTGTCCAGTAGACAGAGAGAAGTTCAGAAGAGGATAGAACTGCTTCAGTCAGACAACACCAAGAATAACATCTCTTTTCCACGCAGGTACAGCTAAAACATGTGTATGTTTCCAACACAGTGATTAGGATGCAGATGCACACATAGGCAATACACAAATTAGGTGAATCAACAGCAGTACACTGGTGTTATATGTACAGTCCCTTATTGATATTCATCTCCATTACTTTCTGTTTTTGATTATTCACATCTGTATTACTTTTAATCTCTCTAAACTAATGTGTTTTACCAGAAAACTAAAATCTGAACTGTATTTGTGTGTAACTTGGCAAATAAATAAATTGTTTATATCTTCTTCTTCTTCATCTCTGTCGACTGTGCTGATCCAAAAGCAGAAAGAGCTCCAAGGCAGATGTGCTGACATCATCAGAGGACGAACACATTTGTGTGCCCAACCAATCAGAGCTCAGCGTTATTCAACACTATTTTTCCAATCTGCCACATAGCGGGTCACCACAGAGGAGCACCATATCAACACAGAGTGAGTCCATGCATGTGGCTGTGTTTACTTTCAGTCCCCTTAGTTAGCATGTAACATAGTGTTTCATTAATGTATATTAAACATCCATACACATATTATACTCCTGTGTTGTACACTAAACCTAAATAGTGAGTAGAGTTAGTAAAAACACATAAAAGAGAAATAAGAGCTATTCACATTTGTGTGTGTGTGTGTGTGTGTGTGTGTGTGTGTGTGTTGCAGCCTCTGCCTCTGAGCAGGAGGCTCAGCAGCAGAGAGGTTGTCTGTCCAAATCTCCAGCATGGGGAGAGAGGAAGAACAGCAAAGATGACACAGAAACCCCCAACAGCCTGAAGGAAAACAGTAAGAAATACTGTTACTAGTAATACTGCTCCTGCTGTTACACTGACATCCATTACCACTAAGTGTACTACTGTTGCCACTGCTTCTGAGTCAGATCAACTGGACTTTTCTTATTTCAACTGAACACTGCTACTACTACTACTATTAGTACTACTGCTTCTACTAATACTAACACTACTAGCTACAGTTTGCTCAATAGACAATCAAGAGCAGATAGTGAAGTTTACCACTAGATGTCAGACTTAAAATAGAGTAGATAGAATGATTCTTTGGGATTTTCTGATATAGGCTTTGCACACATTTTCCATATCTTGTGTACTTAATGTCCTAAATGTCTATTTTTTCCCTATACACTGAGTACAACATGTCCCAAATGCCTCCTACAGGTAACAGGTAGCAATAGGTAACAAAATCCACCTAGATCACTAACCAACATGTTGAAGTTTTCTCTTAGAGTTCTGTCATCACTCCCAGGCAGACAGCGGAGGCTCCATGACATAACTCATGTTTGAAGTCTAAATCTAATCTAATCTCTGGGTAAAACTGAACTCTCCATGTGCTGTTACTTGGTGCCTGTTATTATTTCCACCTGGTGCACTATACAAAAAACATTCACCAAAGACCGTCCAGAAGCAAAGATCCAGTACAGTGCAGTACATCTACTGACTGTATGAGAGTTAGTGAAGTGGGTGAAGTGAAGAAAAATAAGTAAAAGAGCAATAATACTCAACATGTGTCAACATTTCCTATTGTGTGTGCAGATAAGAGACAGAGAGCAGCTTTGGAGCTGCTGGAGTCAGAGAGAGTTTACGTCTCCCACCTGTCTCTGTTACTGAAGGCCAACATTTCCTTCAATGGATCAGAGGCACTCACCTCCAAAGACAAACGGTAAGACACACAAAGACAATGGAGTTCAATCTGACAGAATTTCCAACAGTCTTGAAATCTTAAATTTGCATCAAGCTGAAATTAAAGACAATTTTCACTTTGATTTCACAGATGATTACATTTGTTTTAACCTATGTAACCTGCTGCCTGATGTAAGGTTGCACAATAATTCAAAATGTAATTTTCCAAAACTATAAACTATAATTAAACTATAATTTAGTGCATGGACAAAAATGTAAATGAATGCAATTTAGCAAGTGTTATATGTCATTGAACTACACAGAAATATGTTTTCATCTAAAAAAAAAAAAAAAAAAAATCATTCTTATTTTATCATCGCATGTCTTCAGCGTGTATTGTTTGTCCTTTTTCTTCTCTTGTTCTCTCTAGTCCATTTCCGAGCTCTCTCAGGTTTCTGATCCAGCAGCATCTTGAGCTGCTTCACACTCTCCAGGAACGTGTGCTCAGATGTCAGTGGCAAGGCATCATGGGAGATGTTTTTATGAGGCTCACTAGCAAAGAGGTAAGAGGCAGATTTTACCTTAAGTATGTCACCATCTGTTTGCATTAAAATGTAGCTGTTACAGTACAAGACAGTAGCCCATAAAGATGCTTGAGCTAGCTTGGATTGCTGCACCGGCATCTGTAAACAGGCTCACTTACCTGGAGAATGTAGACATATTAATAAAGTACTGGAAATTCCTCATAGATCTTAATCCCTGCAGACAGTGAATGTTAAAATGCATTTAAAACAAATTCTCACATGCTCAAAATAAAATCTAAATAAAATCTTTTGGCATCTTTCTGATATAATAGGAAAAGTCTAATTCAATCTAGACCTCCAGTTCACTCACTAAATCAAAAACTTGACATTCACAATTCACAGTGCTGTTCCAGGCTGGTTAGTGTGGAGGGGTCAAAAGGTTCGGCTCTGTGACTCGCTATTTATACAGAATCTGAATTACTCTGGCAGCCATGACGGATATTAAAAGAAATGTCAAATTCCAGCGGAGCCATATCGACAGTTGGAATCCAGATGTACATTAGCACAAAGACAACAGTGTTTCTTGTTCAAACTGTACAAAGCTACTGAGGGCATTTAGTCCTTAGTCGACATTATAACACTAAATTGTGATGCCTCTGCAATTTTCTGTTTACTTCAGAACTTCCCTTTTCATTTGACTTGGCTGAATCCACTACAAAAATGCCAAGACTCTAGTATCTTTTGTAGTTAGGAAGGTGCTAGTGTAGACCAAATCTTTGCTAAAGTCCAACAGCAGACATAACACACTAAAGATAATGAGTCTGTTCTACAGTATTGATGCCAGTGTATGGTGTTTGACTGAGAGAAAATACAGTAATTGGTAAGAACAGTTTTCAATATCACTAAGTCTGAGACTTGTGTGAGGAAAGAATTCAGAAGAAAGAAAGAAATCATTTAATTACAACTTCCTCAAGTTGTCATGCAATTAAATGTTAAATATTAAATGTTTTAAATGCTACTTTAAACTTATAGTATGTTTGTCAAACTGTTTTTCTATTCACACACAGGCACACGATCTAAAATCAGTCAAAGCCGACTCATTATTAGAAAATATATGCCAATGGGACATTTACATCTCCTCTCTCTCCTTCTCCCCAGAGTGATTTCTTGGATTTTTACGTGTCCTACCTGAAGGAGCTTCCAGACTGTTTGTCAGTGGTCAACATGCTTGCGTCCAGCTCCATGAATTCATCTGCCCTGCTGGAGGTAAAACAAGAAAGGACAGGGTGGGACAAAGCAGAATAAGTCAGGACAGATTATGATATGACATAAAAGGATAATACAGAACATGACACTGCAGGACATTATATTATTCTTTGGCCTAATATAATGAATAATGAAGTGATGACAAGATAAGACATGACATAACATAGAAAAGCATATCTAAACGCATGATAAGTTGAATGTTAATTCAAAATTAGAAAACCTAAAATTTATTCCAATCCCAGATTTATGACACAATACATGTGATTCAAAGACAACTCTACTTAATCTATGTAAAATAGCTACACACAACTGACTACACCTGCTCTGTTACCTGGTTTTGTCCCTCCATCCTGATTGGTCGACCTGTGCTTCCCTTTTCTCTGATTGGTGTCAGAGTGACATAATGGGGGATGACTCCAAACCATCTCTTCACACACTGCTCCTCCAGCCTGTTCAGAGGATCCCTGAGTATCTGCTGCTGCTACAGGTTGGATGAACACACACAAAAACATACAACATGCAACATGCTGTGGATAATGATTTTGCAGTTACATGTCTCTGTGTGTGTGTGCGTGTGCAGGGGCTGCTGAGGCAGACAGAGGCAGAGCACCCAGACTACTATCTGCTGCTGGTGTGTATCCAGCAGTTCAGGTCCTTCACAGCTCAGTATCATCATCTCCTCCAGCACAACCAGGAGCTTCTGCTGCATAACCGCAAGGAGGCGAAGAGGTCAGAAGCACAAATATTACTGTTACTGTACAGTTACTCTACTGTACAAATATTAATGTTACCTGCAAACAAGTCTCGCTGTTTAAATGTGACAAAATGAGCTGAAGCTGTGTTCACTGTGCTGTGCACAACCTGCAGGTCTACCATGAAACAGCTATTAAAAACAGTAGAAAGTGGGATTCAAACTAACATCACTGGCTCCCCGTATCCTTGCAGCAGTGCCAAGCTGTAAGTATTTATTCTGCAGTTCATTAGCAATCATACAATCTTTCTACTTTGATACAGAGTACTTAGAAAAGGTAGACACTTTAAATCCCTTTGTGGCTACTTGTGTGGATGATTCTGTGTAAACCAGCTGCTTGTTGCTGCAGGATACAAGGTTAATGACTCTGTTTATTGGTCACAGGGACCATTCTAACCAGGCAAAGCACAGCAAGCAACGTCTCCTGGAGCAGATCCAGTCACACCGTTTCCAAGACTGGGATCGGGACCAGGATCCTGAAACCCGCTGCTACGACAGAGAGTGGCCCTCTCAGCACCCATTCTTCAGCCCAGACTCACGGATCCAAAAACCAACAGGTTTGTAGAAACAGAAACTTCTGATTAGATTTTTCAGCAGTTTCTGTTTAACTAGGTATCACTGACAGAAAAGCAGAACAGACATCATTATTATGCTGATCTGAGGAGGTGTCAGTATGCTTCAAATGTATAGCAATTTGTAATATATAGCAATTTGTCAGGGATTTGGAGGTAAGAAAATAAGAAGGATTTAAATTTCTTTTGAGCTCCCTCGTTTCATTCTTAACAGAGCTATGCCCGGCCTATCCAGCTTATTGTGAAGGTGTGTGTTATCTGTCTATGACAGCAAACTTTTCACCCAGCATTTGATTGGTGTAATTCGGAACAGGGACAAACACTTTTATCTTCACACATGTTCAAATTACACTTCATAGAAAGTATTCAGTTTGAGGCATACTGAAATCCTTTGAGCTGAAATAGATGATGTCTCTTGCTCACTTGTCCACACTGGTAAAGGAAGGTCTGTCTAGTCATTACATCTTCTTTCCGGTGAGAAGAAGTAAGAGATGATCAAACTTCCAACAACTTTGCATTTTGGCACCCAGATATTGGGTAATAGGTATCCCATGTCATATCTCCAGGATTTGTAAAAGAATTTGCATCATTTTGTCTAAATACAACCCATATTTTGGCTTTCAGGTCTTGGCAGTATACCAGAGAGTGAGGCATCTGATGCGTCCACGTCATGCCAGCATCATCTGCCCTCCAGAGCTGCTGACTTCCGTCAGGTTCAACCAGGCTCTGCCCTGGCTGATGCTCTCGGAGAGTTCCTTCTTCCTCCGGACCCCCCAGGGATGGAGAGCCTCTTTGAAGAGGATGGAATCTCCTTCAATGATGACTCTATGTTTGACCGCTGCTCTTCTGCCTCTTCAGATTCCTCCATTGACATTGCCTTTGTGAAGTGCCCCAAAGCTCCCCCAGCGTCACATCATGTGATGGCAGCGAATGTGTCAACAACTCGTGATGTCTTTGGCAGCAGTGGAAACCAAGGGAATGGTTACAGCAAACTGTCCAAACGAGGGTGTGTGTCACCAGATGAAGCAGTAATGAAGCAACGCAATCAGCATCGCCCCCTTCAGGCGAGCCAGCGTAAGAGCAAGGTGAGCTTTTTGTGTTTGTGGTTGTGCACATGGAAAGAAAGTTTCCAACTTTTATATGTAAAAATCAACATGTATGTCTTCTCTGCTGTCTAGTCACTGAACGGGCTGCAGATGGACAACACCATCAGCTGTCTGGATGTACCTGTGTCAGATAACATCCAAAGGCTGGGACTGAGAGACCATGCCAAGCTGGAGCACCAGGGCAGTAAGGGCAGCAAAGGATGTCTTACACCATCCCATAAGGTCCACAGCCCCCTGGGAAACAGAGCGGATGCTGACAAACAGAGCGATGATCTTCATGGGCTGCTCAGCATTGTGGGTTATAGCAAAGACGTGAAAAAATGAATACAGACGTGGTTGTTCTATCCAAAAGTTAAAAGATTTTTTTGGCATGAATGCCTGCATACATTTGTTTGTAATAGAATAAAACGAGGAAAAGAGCTTAGTTCTTGGTTATACAAATATTTTAAATAATACTAACTCTGAAGTTCCCTGAACATAATATTAATGATACATTATCCTGAATTAAAAAATAGTCTATTACTATAAATAAGGGATAAAGAATAGTAGATGCCAATTACCTTTGTTAATTTCAATTGTGTTTTATCTATTTGAAATGAAAGGATAAGAGCCATATAGATAGATAGATACTTTATTGATCCCCAAAGGGAAATTTCAGTGTTGCAGTAGCCTTAAAAATAATATTACAGAA
>JAUMHL010000008.1:4747835-4775837 GCA_032362345.1 Sandelia bainsii | reverse complement strand
CAGGAAGGCCCTTTTCTTCTCGTTCAGCAGCGCCTTCAGGTCACAGTTGATCCAGGGCTTATTGTTTGAGAAGCACCGCACTGTCCTGGTTGGGATGATGTTATCCACACAAAAGTTAATATACTCTGTGACGGTGTCTGTCATGGAGTCGATGTCTCCTCCACTTCCACTATCTGTTTTTAAGTTGTAACATTCAATATTGTGTTCCGCTTTAGTGGTTGAGACTTAATATTTTGTTCAGGGACACCTAGCACACCACAAAACTGCTGATCTTCACAACCGAAAAATATTTATTTATTTTTTCTGGGACATTGCACATTAATCAGTATTACTGTAAATATGCCAGTGTTAGCCAGGAAGCTTATTTTCTGCAGTTGTCCCTCAGTCCCTGTTAAGTAGCCATTAAAAGCAAGTCAAGACATAAAGCAGTAAAATACGGGCATATAGCCCAAAATGATAAAATAAGTGTTATAGAAAAAATAGAAACATACACAAAGCAGATTATTTAACATTTAAAAAGCAAGATTTAAAATTGAAAAATGTGCTTGATCCTTTTTCTCAGTTTTATACACGGCCTTCATTATGTTCTGGAGACATAAACACAATGAATGGTACAAAATGTAATGTAATCAGTCCATTAATGGAGTAAATAATATTATGTTCAACCCCACCAGGACTCGGGGATCCAGTCATGGGGGGACGAGTCAAAGTGGAGGGGCACAGCAGAGGAGAATAGCCACACTCCCTTCAGCGAGAGGAGTCGGAAGCAGGACAAAGGAGGTTTTAGGAGCTCATTCAAGAAACTCTTCAAGAAGAAGTAAGAATAACATGCAATGCTTGATAAGATGGTAAGAGATCACATGATTGATTACAATATGTGGGAGATGGTAAAAAGAAAAGGAATTCTGACCCACCAGTAAACACACAAAGACAATGCTTCTCTTTCTTTCTAACAGGAGTAGTGATGAGAAGAAAGAGAAGGCAAGTGAGAAAACATCCGAAAACCAAAACAACAGTGAACATGAAACATCGGGGAAAAATCCCAAGCTGGTACATGTGGAAATAAACCGCGGCACAGCTGTATGAACACCACTGTATCACACACACACACACACACAGATTAAATATGGTTTAATAATCCATGTTTAAGTACACATTCATTCTTAATATGTGACACATAAAACTGTTTATTTTTACATTTACAAATGCTGCACAGGTAGAAGCAACTCCTTAGCCTTCATAGTGAGGTATAATCACTTGGCACGGTTGTATGAAATGTTTCCTAACAAAACAACACTGATCAATTAAATTATGTGTTAAGTGCTGTTTTGTCAAGAGTGCGGTATCACTTACCCACAACAAAATGAAATAGGAGTTTAAGGTAGCAATATGGCTTAGATGATATGTTTTGTTCACTTATATCGTTAAAAACAAAGAGACTATAGAGAATATAGTTTCACACTTTCCACCCCTTCAGTGTAAATAGCTCTGCTCTACCTCCAGTTTCCCATTACAGACACCTTTCTCATCTTTTTTCAAGGGGTTTAAATTGTGCCCCAGCTTCAACTAATCAAACTTAACATAGAGCCTCTCATTACTCGTTTGGCTCAGATATAAATCAGTGTCCTTAATGTTTCAAGCCATAAGCAGAACTTTTCATATTGTGCATATACTCAGGAGAACATTTAACAATTATACATTTCTGTGTCTTTGTATGCGTTTGAGCTTTTTGTTTATAGCACCGATATTAAATCATTTTCTCTGTGACAATCATTTTTATGCACTGAATTAAACTGTTTTGTTAAGAAATGAATGTGACAATCAGCCGATGAGAAGTGTTTTGTGGCTCAGCTGATGTTATTACACATGGTTGTCTGTCTGTATGTATGTACAAACATTAATCCCATTCTCTTGGGAACGCCTTGGGGGATTTCTTTGGCACAAATGTGACTTAGACTTAAGGATGAAGGAGGAGCTAGTTTTGGACTCAGTTAGCAGGAAGCAGATTCTTCCCTTGAACCGACTCATTGCTTGTTTAAAAAAAAAGCATCTAGCTAAATAAAACTGAGAATATGGAACATTTATGATTTTTTGTGTTATTAAATACAGAGTGAAAAAGTGTCTTGAGTAATGGTAGCGGTTCTGTGAGGCTGACACACTCATGTTAAGCAGATAAACTGTTTACCACTCTACAAAGTACAGTCAAGTAGTTTTTGAGATATTTCAGTTTGGGCTATACTGTAACTGTTTTACATTTTATTTCTGAAGTCCTACATACTTTTGGGACCTCACATTTTGAGAAAGGAAACAAACAAGACAAATTATAACAAAACACGTGTAAAATTATTATAATTAATGTTTAGATTCAAATTTGCTCCAGCTCACCGGTTAAACGTTTCACATGAAGCCCAAACTACACAAAAAGAATGATTAAATACTTACCTCTACATTGTTCAGACTGGACTGGAAATGCAGCTCTGCAACTGAATGATTTAAACTGGACTTGGATTCAGGTACACAACCGTTTGATTGGGGGTCTTTCAAAATATACATTTTTTTTTGGCTCTCCATATGTTCAGTGGTTAATTAGCTATAAAAAGAATTTCGGAACTGGTTCACTCTGAGGAAAACATGTTGGTGATAGACGCTTTTGAGGAAACCTTCTTCATAGTAGGAAGAGCACAAGTATTGCTGTGCACAGGATCAAGAGCCTGAAGCTGAAGCTGCTCGCTGAAATTTAACCAGTGTTTTAAATTGAAATAAGAAAAAAAAAAAAACACCAGGTGATACCACTAATAATTATCTTCTGTGTACTAATTAGAATCTGCTGGGTTACTGCAACACTCAGAAATAACCATCTCAGGACACCAAACAGTTCAGTTCCTTCTTTTTAATGTGTTAACCTGTCATCTCATAAATCTGTTACACTTCTGAAACAAAATATAGGCAA
The DNA here is from genome assembly GCA_032362345.1 of Sandelia bainsii. Classification (NCBI taxonomy): domain Eukaryota; kingdom Metazoa; phylum Chordata; class Actinopteri; order Anabantiformes; family Anabantidae; genus Sandelia; species Sandelia bainsii. Next base: position 4,772,887 of record JAUMHL010000008.1, on the reverse strand, counting down.
TTATACAGTATGTAAAACAAAACCATTTTTATTTTTACACTATATACATTTTCATAACGTGCACTGCATTATGAAAACAAAAGAAAAAGATGTGATAGTGACAGAACAGAGCAGACGTATTATGTTTTGTTTTACACTTAAAGAAAATCTGGATCCAACAGCTTTTGCAAATAACTCACGGGTGTTTACTTGAATCCCTATTCATAATTTGTACATGTGATTTGACCCACGTTAGAAGGCCATGTTGGCACCTGCTTAAGTTGATTACAGATTAAGCTTGTGTCTATAAAAACAGAAATCAGGAGTCACCAAAGCATAATTCAATCCCACAGAAACTTAACTTCTGCAAAATGGAAAATTTCCCAAAAGAAAAAAACTTTGAGCTGCACAGAAAAAAATGGTATGACATTTTACAGTCTGAAAAAAAAATCAGTGATATAAGATGTGCAGCTATGAAACAGGATGATGTTTTCTTGAGACTGAGATTTCATAATTCCACATAAAATCAAAGCAAATTGTTGTTTTAGGAAACAAAACAGGTCAAAAATGTTACTTTCAGTGGAAACTTCTGTTGATTTGCACATGTGAAGAAATGCTAAGGGGAATCTCTGAGGACATGTTTGTTGATGACTCTTTTGAAACAGTTGGTTTTTCCTTCTAGGACGAGGACACGAGGTACTCTAAATTTGGGCATAACAATTTCAACATATAAAAAATTTAAAATCTGTAAAAATCTCTGACATTTATTGAGCCCTAATAAAAAATGTTTTAATAATTTTGCCCAAATATATGATGGATCAGTAACAACATGCAGAGCTGCTGACTTTTACTGACTTTTTAACCAATCCAGTGGTAGCAATGATGAAAAAGGTGATTAACTAGGCTCAACAGCAACTATGAAACTATGACACATCTGTAACAGCGGGTGTTGGCTAGACGCGCATGTATTAACACGACTGTGGCTAAATCTCTGGGTTAGTTATTCACTTTACTTTATTCACAAAATATTTTTCCTACTTTGTTTGGGCAAATCTCAGAGTGGACCAAAGCCAGGTACAGCCTGTAGAGTTTAACTGATCTGACATGTACTGTGTCACTTCCATGGCTGATGTGTGGGTAAATTAACCTTCAGAGACCTATGAAAGGCTCTGAGAGTTTCAACTCCAAACTCACTGCATGGCGACTTAGTTGTCTTAATTTTTTGTATTATTTATATTTTAGATTTTCCAGGAAATGCAACTCTGACCAAGAAAAGCTTTCTGATGTTAAACTACACTTTGCTTTTTTAAGCATTAGGAGTTTAAATCCAGTGAAATCACCTGTTTAACCACAAATAAATCCCATGAAATGTGGTGAAAATTGTGATGATATGATTCCTGTCACTGAGGTCTGGAGGAGGGACATGTTGTCGTGCTGGTAAAGTGACAAAAAGGTTGAGATTATGACACTTGACTTTCTGAGCAGTGGTAGAAATCGTATTCATATCAACACAGAGGGTGATGAGATGAGGTGGAGGAACAAAAAGCTGTTGCATTGGCTCCTTTAATTGTCTTCCAACATGGCGACATGTCCCTTTTACAACCACCTTAGTAACAGTCACTTTAAAGTGTAGAATTGGATGGCATTTTGGTTATATTTCCCATTTCAGTAATGATTATCATTTCTATCATTATTTTCAGTTTTCTTTGTATATAAACTGTATTTTTCATTTCAGCTCTGTAAGATTTCAGCAGTAGAGATGGTATTTTAGGTTTCAGCTAACCTAGTGTTCACGTCCTCTGAAAGCAACCTCTAGTGTCACAGCTTGTAACGACTGGTAGTGTACTGCCACATGTAGACTCACAGGCACATCTACATGCATGCAGTGTGATCCGTCACAAAAAAAAAAAAAATCACAACAATGACTACCAATATGAACCAAATGTAAGAATTCACACAGAAATAAAAATCTAGTAAAAAGGCCAATTTATGAGCTCATCTGTTTGTCTGGAATGCTACAAAAGATGAAAACATGATAGTTTTCTGTGTTTATGCTAAAATAAACTGGTAACAAGTACTAGATAAAAAAAAACTCAAGCACATCATCTTTAACAAAGATAAAACAGGTTGTTTTGTTAGCACTGAACTATAGCTCCGAAGATTTATGTGATGTTCAATTCTAACAAACAATTGTTGTTCAATTGTATTAGATATGTATTTACCCAGCATCTTGTTTTAGTCTCTGAGAAAATCCAATGTGTTGATATTGTCCAGCAAGCAAAGCAGTGTTTCTTTTTTCTAAATGGGAGGTGCATATTTCACTGGATCTGGTACAGATCACACTATGATGTGAAGTAGAGAAAGTATTTTTTTGCAGTGATTTAAGAAATTGTTGTAACAGAAAAACATACTGTGCCCACTCACTGCTGTGGAATTCCACAGTAGTTCAGTTTAACGCTATAAATGATGGCTAACAGAAAATATATGTTTATTTGATAAAACAAAAATGATTTTTCTTTCTGTGTAAATCGAGCTGTTTTCTTGTCTTTTAATATCTGCTTCTTTTAATTGGCCGAAGTGGAAACAAAAATGTCACTTGTTGAATTCCAGATCTGTACATGATGCACTATGTCTGTGCACACACACACACACACACACACACACAGTCATATATTATAATGACATCACATTTGTTTATCAAATACCTTTTTCTCTGTGCAACACCAGTGGTTCAATAAGAATAAAAAATAATATTAACGAAAAAAAATGAAGCTTTCTTATTAAAACAAACGGATGATGTAAAAACATGAAAAAGAAACTAAAATTAACTGAACTCTCAACGTCTGCTGCCCTGACGACAGTTGCTATGATGCAAAGGAGCAGGAAGTCCCAATGGTAACACATGCAAAGTGAAAATTATCAATCAGCGCTGCTTCCTGTGTTTGCTCAGTCGAATCCTGAGCTCCAGATCGTTACAGTAAAATCAGATTACTAAGGCTGTCCACTTGAGGGGACTGCAGGGTCTTTGCTTCCTGACCCTCATCACATGATCAGAGGACTAGGAAGTGCACTGACTGCCCTGTCACCGCCCCTGCCCACCTGTCTCTTTGTCTCCATAGTTGTACAGACCCACTATACACCCACCTATCTACACGAGCAGTCTTTTTAGTGTTCATCTCTGTCAAAAAAAATACTACATTTATATTTACAACAATTAAATAGAGGTCAATTAAGCACTTGTGTGGTGATGAGTAATGGAGTTCAATGTTGGCGAAGGTGTCAAAGCTTTTAAGTCTTTTTAAAAAAAATCAAATAAAAACAGGAAAGGAAAGCTATTCTGGTTTAAGTTACATCATGCCACAATAAATAAAGGTGTCGTTTCAAAAAGGGAAAGAAAAAAGAAGAGGGAGGAGGAGAGGACGATGGAGACAAAGTTTTCTGTGCAAGATGGCTCTTCTGTGAAGCTTTAGCACAAGTAGCAGTAGTAGTAATAGTAGTATGTGTAGAAGTAGTAGTAGAAGTAGTGTTAAAGTCAAACTTCTGTGCTGGGTGCTGTTTTCCCAGTGTACATTATGCAGGGGGAGGTGGGATGGTACCAGCAAAGACTACCGGTTGACGTTGCTCTTGTAAGGTGCAGATCAGAGATTCCCCGATTATCGCAACCCAAACTGGTCTCAGACCAGCTTGTTTATACCCCCCCCCCCGTCAGAAATGGCTCCACAACTCAGTGTCCTACTACAACATGCTTAACTGACACACATGTAACACTGTGGTGCATTTCAAACGCCTGCAACTGAGAATCCACATCTGCACCCATGATCTCATCTCCCAGTAAGAAGGTGGACGCTGGGTGGGTTAGTGGTAGGGATTGGGTGAGTGTGTTTTCGGGTTGCTTTCTACCTCATCTGCATTTGTGGTAGGCTATTTAAAGAGTGTGTTATGTGTGTGTTATGTGTGTGTGTGTTATGTGTGTATCTGTCTCAGTAGCTGTTTTCGTGGCCTGCGAGGATGTAGAGGTTGCTATGGGCTGTAGGGTTGTCTGTAGGCCTGCTCTCCAGCACCACCACCCTGCAACACAAACACACGCACAAAACACAAGTGCACAGTGTCAACATCACCTTTAATTCCCAGATAAAAGAACTGTCCACTCTCCTTCAGCATGTTATTAGTTTTTCTGACTAAAATAAAAACAACATTCAGTAATATAAACTATGAAGACATAGTAAAGAACCAAGAATTATTATAGCAAAATGAATAAAATGCCAGCAACCCACACAGGATATGGTCCAAGCCTGTAAAAACCCTTTTATTTCGAAAAAAGGCAGCAGAGTGAGTTCATTTGATTTGAAATCAAGCCCCTCATAAAGCACACTTTGCTTACCCTGAGGAAAACTGTGAGAAAACTGTTAATCCTGTTTTAAGAGGGACCTACAGGCTCACACATTCACACATAACTCAAAGAGACTCAATCGCTGAGTAAAGAGACAGAAAACACCAAACTCATCATCCCCATTTCCATATATAAACAATACCTGATATGACACTGAATATAAATTAAAATTAAAAAAAAATAATTAAAAATCAATCACCTCAAGAGCTGTTTTAAGTCTTTTTTGTAGACGTAAATTATTAAATAGGCAGATGGAGATGATGATGATGTGATGCTGTCACCACTCAAGACGGAAAACCCTTAAACACATTCTCACTTTCACATGGTCAGTCTTAAAGCTCCTGATCAATGACATCAGGTGTCAAGAAAACCTTGAGAATCCCGACAGAAAAAGGGTAGAGGTTTTGGGCCAACTGAGGCCAATGAACAGTGAGTGTACCTGGGCAGAGTGAGGCCTCTGTCCTCAGTGTCTGGATCTCTACAGTCGGCACGTCTTCAGTGATAAAACATCAGAAGGGATGTTAATGGAGACCTAGGTGTGTGCGTGATGTGTATGAAGGGAGAATGGAATTGTGCATGTGTTGGTTGGTTCGTGCGTGTTCTCACCTGTCTGATCCCAGTAGTCTGAAGATACGTGTGCTGTCAGAGATCTCCTGGGTGATCTGATGTAAATGAGAGAAGAGACCAAATGGTCTAATGAAGGACAGAACATTTCAAACACACTATCATGGTAAAGTGAAAAAGGGATGTTCAGGTTGATGGCGTACTGATCACACAGATAAATCAAGATAACTTAGGATTAATTTCCATTTACTGGGCATAAGTACAATGTTAGCAGAAGGTGAACTAGTTAGAGCTATAACAATGGAGTTTGTCTCCATTGCCAATACGGCATAAATGCAGCATTAAGTAGTGTCCACAAAAGATTTTGAAACACTGAGACCTATTCAGTTTTAGGCAAATGTGAATCTGGTGTAGACACTTTGAGGAAACAAATAAATCTAATAGTACATGCAGCAGAAAAGGAGAAGCCAACTCTTGCTGCACAACCTTTCATTAAGATTTGTTGACAAAAAATAACAAACTATGGTGGAAAAGAACATGCAGGTTTTGCAAGTCTGACAAATTCCACCTGTACTTTTAATCTAATATCACGCTCTGTTAATCCACTTACATTGCAGGAATTCAGCAGCTAGAAAAATTGAACCAAAATCCTATTACTGTCCGAGATTAAATAATAATGCTGGGAAGTGGACCTCATTAAAAAGTTCAATGGTCGCCTCTCATGCATTTTCTCCTTACACAGGCACAAAGACGCACTCGCATGCTCGGTTTCAGCCTCACCTCGTTGGTCTTGAAACTCCGTCCCTGCATGCCATGCCTCCAGAAGGCCAGTACGCTGTCTTGAAGACAAACTGCAGAGAAACAAACAAATAAGCTTATATTGTACAGATCCAATAGAAGATATACTATACATGTCAATTTAAATTATAAGAAGTTACACTCATTCAGTTTATAAACTTTTGTCTCTACATGTGCCCCTGTGTCCATATTTAAGACAAGTTGTGTTTTTGTGTGAAAACATATAAATTGCTCTTTACCTATGGATTCAATCTGGAAGTTGAAGGTGAGCTCAGCTGATAGCTTTCTGCTGGATTTTAACCGGCCCTGGAGGTTCACTATCTTTATACACCCTGTAGAGACAGGTGGAGACAGGAGAAAGAGAGTCGAAACAGCTACATGACTTATTTTGAAAATCTGTTGTGAAAGCGTCTGCACTATGATGCGTGGGATTTTGACATTGAAGCTGCACAGTGCAAATGCAGAGGTGTGTAAAAATGTGTTTGTGTTACTCACTGTCAAGGCAGACTAGAATAGTGTCTCTCTCTAGCTGAGTGACGTGGATCACACACGTCTGTGGCATGTCTTTATAGTGAAAGACGAGAAAGAGATTGTTATTGTAACGTCCATGTTTAACATAACTACATCTGCAAGATTTTAGAACAAACCAACTGCTCAGACTGTTCTCACCTGCTTCGGTGAACCAGGAGGAGGTAGAATTGGGGTTGACGGTGCCAAACTTGACCACCTGATTGAGTTCGGTGCCTTTACTGACCGCCACACAGATCAGAGGGTAGGTTTGCTCAGGAACCACCAACATCTCAAAGACCTCCAGCGGACACGGCAACGGGAAGTCGATGTTCTGTGGAGAAGATGAACAGAAAGTAGACATAGGAGAAACAGAATTACTGTCTGTCTGCCATACTGCTGTTAGTCAGCAGAATGTCAGCATCTTAAAATTAAGCATTTTCATACATTTGAAACTGTGTCTTCATTTTTATCTTGTGACAATATTGTTGGAATATAATGTGCTAAAAAAAGGCAAGGAGACACAGATGAATTTTGAGGAGAGCTAAAACCAACCTTGATGAGCATGAACTTCTGCATAGACTCGACCCATTCCAACAGCATCACACTGGACTGGAAGGCTCCACACAGGTACTTGTGGCCCGTGTACGGGTTACGCACTGCATGGAGAAAGCATAAATCATAATCTTACCTTTTTATATTTATTTAGCCTCTTAGCAGCCTTTAACCCGTTGCTTGTTAGGCTCTACTATAGATTGTAAAATGCGTGGTATCCTGTAAATTAAATGAGCTAATTCTGTGTTTTTACAGCATTGCTATCTACTTGTATGTATGTAGTTTATTACTGAATGGCAAAGTTTACAATAAGAACTGACAATACTATGATATTACATGGGTTAGGACTAAAACACCACCACGTCACACACAGTTAAACATAATCAGTCTTGAATTTGCACTATAGGTCACACATAAAATCCTCTATCACAGTAACTCACCTACGCAGCACTTTTGGCACCCTTTAGTGTCTGGAATTTTATTGGACACGGCAAACTTCCTATAAGCAGATAAATAAAATAATGTGTTGCTCAAAAAAAGGTGTTTGTGTTAATGTCAACATCACAGATTGACATGAATAGTTCTTTTCATTAAAAGTTATAAAAATCAGAATTCAATTGATAGAGGACATGAGTAAAATATACGTTTGGCATCCTGGATGGAGACTTACCTGGGAATCATTTTATCAGGCAGCTTGTGTGTGGGAATGGCTACTGGTAACTTTTGTAACTGCCTGGCCTGCTCGAATAGACCACTCAGGCTATGGGAGTACAGCTGCGAGGCTTTTCCTGGAATTAAAAAAGAGCAACGTAAAATAGAACAGAAAACAGAAGAGACCAAAAATAAAGCATGAGTATTGTTGACTTAAGATGCATAAGACAATTTATGTTAAAAATCAAGTGTTGATAGCATGGACACATGGAGCTCACCAGATATGGAAAGAAGACAGTTATTCATAACATAGAGCCAGGTACACCGTCGAGGGAAGAGCTAGAGAGCGAGCGAGAGAGAGAGAGACTTAATTATTTTTAATTCAGTACAGTAGTTTATCCTATCCTATTAAAATATAAAACTACCACTGAAAATCAACATTATTTCAGAATTTCTGAAATAAAATCATTAAAAGCATGAACAAAAATATAAAGAAGGTGAAAAATATAATATTCATAAAATAAAAATATTGTAAAATGCAGGATTTTTAGTCTCACCTGTTCCATTGTGGTCTCATGCAGTTCATTAAGGTTTAATGTGTAGATTCCCTCTTCACCTCCGAATATCAAATACTGGTCTGAAACACACAAAGCATTTTACCAGTTCTTAGAGCGAACATATGGCTAACTTCAGACTTTTAGAAGTTGTGGTTGAATTCAGGATTTCACTGTGAGTTGATGTTCAACACTATATCTGCGTTACTGTGGTTTACCTCTGGTGTCAGGGTTGATCCAAGAAGTGGCACAGTGGATCTTCAGAGGACAGCCGTTGAATACTTTGGAGAAACATGCTCCCATCTGTGAGGACGAAGACAGTAAATAACATAATAAAACATAGTGCAGGTGATAAACTGGATTAAATGGTGAATAATGTGGGTAAAGTTTTCTGAATGAGTGCAGATTTACAGATATATTTACTTTACAGTAAACTGAAAACTGCATTATACTGATATTGTTACTTACATGGACTTTAGGTGTAGGGGGGAGGCCATTACTGATTGGCTTCTGAAACAGACGGACAAACATTAAACACACATACGGATACCTATGATCCTGGTAACACACTGTATGTGAATTTTACATAGTCATGCCACAGAGAAGCAGGGACTAATGAAACTGAAGGCACATATAAAGATGCAACCCTAGTTTTTAGTGCAACATAATAATACACTGGAGGCATTGCTGGCTTTGGAAGTGCCCAAATCTCTCCCTCCTTTGCACTGGCACCCTGACCAACCAGTGGGTTTACAACTGGTATATATAGCAACATGGACATGATCCCTCACTGACTTCATGTCAACAGCACACTGCCAACTGCATTCAAGACAGTCATTAAGAATAGCACATACTGGAATGTCAAAGATTTCTCCTTGTAGAGCTGCTTACCGGAACATCCTTTTTGTCTTTCCGTATGGGAACACTAGGGGGCATGGTGGACTGTTTGTCTGCTGGACTGTTCCTCTCGTCATTGTGTGAGGAGCTCAGCCCATTACCTACAATCAAAGTGAAAACTTAATGTGTCTAAAAGATAGTGAGACAATGTGTGTGTTATGAGCATGCGACAGAGAGGGACAGCCTATGTACATATGCAGATAGATCTTTGAGGAAGTGAAAAATAAAAAAGGACAGAACAGATCCAGAGTTTAATACAGAACATACTCCAAGCACATTCCACTCACACTGACACATTCTCATAAACATCACTGGTTTCAATGAGCATAATCTAATCAGCAGGACTAAAGAGATGGAGAAGAGTTAAATTAAACAGTGGCAAACAAACTACTGGGAGCAGAGAGGGAGGGAAGGAGGGCAGGAGCAGGGTAGCAGGAAGAATACAGAGGATCAAATATAGTCATGATCAAGGGAAGGTGGGAATATAACATATACCACCTCGGATTTCTACTCTGTCCACTCACCCCAACCGGTCGAGGCAGATGACCGCCCACCATGAGCCTGGTTCTGCTGGAGGTCACTTCCATTAAAGGGAGTTTTTCCTCTCCACTGTCGCCTAGTGCTTGCTCAAGTGGGACTGTTGGGTTTCCTATATAGTTCTGTATTTACTTATATTCTGTAAGGTCTTAAACCTTACAATGTAAAGTGCCTTGAGTGCCTCAAGTGCCTTGATTTGGCGCTATATAAATAAAACTGAATTGAATTGAATCGTAGGCAGTGGCAGGTATTGGCCAATTAGCTTTGTCTATTCTACCGAATAACACAATACAAAACAGCATGCCCTAACCAGTTCAGAATACATAAACTGGATGAATCATTTGTAAAATAATGTCTTTTTCACGGTAACTAGTCTCTGTGGCTATGGACAAAGCTTTAGAAAGCTTTTCAGTATAACTGTATACACACACACACACACACATATATACTTGATATATATTAAATGATACTTCAGGGTTTTAAACACAAATTACACTACAATGACCATAGACACCTGTCAGTTTATGAAATATAATAAGAAAAATGTATAGTTTACACACAATACCTTACCTAATCAATGTGCACAACTGTGTTAGAAAGTATGATCTGCTTTTTCCCCCCCAAACAGAATATCTATTAAAAACTATTAAACTTCTGCTATTTTATTCTATTTCACAAAATTCCGCTCTTCCTATATGGTTTTCTTTTGTTTGATTATTATACAGTGACACTGTTATTCTATAAAGCTGCTAACCGAACAGGATATTTACTCAAAATGAATCAAATAGTGAGTAGAATGTGAGGTGAATTGTGAATCACAAATTGAAGATTCATTCCCATGTGAAAAAATCTCAATAGTGTTTGTTGCCTAAGTTCTGATCATTCAGGACAATGTTTTCTCCTCCTTCTTCTTCCTCCTATGAAGCGAGGGGAAGTGTTAGCAGACTACTTGCTTTTGACTGGTTGGAACAGGCCATCAGATTACACAAAAAATGACTCTAAAGACAAACAATCATATTGAATAGTAACAAACTACAAACAAAATTTAAATTAAAAGGCATAATTATTAAGGAAATCATGGAACATAAAAATCAGTCAGACTACGAGGACTGACTAGGGGGAGCATACAACAAATCGAAAGGGGATGACAGGGTCTGCGGACACTAACGATCTAACAAACAGCTGCTCTTACTCTCTCCCTTTTCCTCCTGTTTTTCCTGCACCTCTTTCACCTCCTTCAGCACCTCCCATGCCTCCTCCAGCTCCTCCTCTGTGTGAGGCGTGTGGAGCCACTCCCAGAAATGCCTAAAGCTCCCATCATCCTCTGGGGCAGAGTTTTCGACGTCCGTGCATTTCGGGCTCTCGTTACCTAGGCTACTGCGGCGATGAGGTGGCAGCTTCGGGGGTGGGGGCCGCGGGGGGACGCTGGAGGTGGGCTTGGCTGGGCTCTGCATCTCAGGACCTGGACACCGCTTGATGGTCCCTCCCCCTCCGCTGTCATCCTCACTGTGTGATTGGCTGTCGTCTTGTTTTTGTTGTTGCTGAGATGTGCAGATGGACTTGGGCTGAAGGAAAATACAGATAAGGACAACGCTTGTGTTCATTTATCATATTCTGGAGAGCAAAATTCAAGACCAGGAAGTCTTTTGTTTTGAAAATATTCTGACAACAAAACTAACAACAAATAAAAAATGAAGTGAGTAGTTTCCACATTTTTCAGTGTTACAAAAGAAAAATTTCCTCAGATGACAAGTCACTGACCATGACTGATCCATTTACTAGTTCATACCTTGGGAGGAAGTGGAGGTGGGACCTTTGGCCTCATGATAGTGCTTGATTTACTGAAGATTGAGAAAACAAGAAGAATTTGACACTTTGCTTGAAAAGACACCCATACAATACAAGTACTCAAGAAATGTGTTATGATGGTCATACTAATTTGTCAACCTGTCACTATGAAGGTTATAGTTTGACTTGTCATTTTAAAGTGATTTACCTTTGATTGTGAAGCACATATTTCACATATTTTAATATCCATACTACTGATACTAACAGAGGTTTCAGAAACAGAGGTTTCTGTTGGCATAAGTAATGTTATTGTCCTTCTGGATCCGACCCAGACAAAGAAGTAAAACCAAACCATTATAATTGATTTTTAAAATGTTTTTTTGTACACGTACAAGACCAGATGCAGTATTTCATAGAGTGATTAGATGTTAAAAGAAACTCTGAAATGACAAGTATAACTATAACCTGGCAGTTTCGTAAAGACAACTGTCTTTAAGAATTGCCCATTACATAGAGAGTGAAACTGGCACACTAGTGATCAATAAAAAAAATACAGATGGAACATGTTAAGTCTCTGAGAATGGTAGTGCTGAGACAGAAAAACTGAGACAATTACAGCTAATTTTACTTTCAGTACTACATACATTTCTGTTGGAAATTCTTCAAGTCAAAAAGTTCAAATATTTAAAATGCTTCTTTAAATTATGTTAATTTTTACCCATCTTGCTGAACTGAAATTTTAATCAAGCAAAGTGTTATACTTGTTTTCCATCATTTGAATCAAAAGATGCTAAGATGAATCAATCATTTTGATACTAGACCAGCACTATATGCACAGAAACTTATCCAATTCACCTTATAGGCTACATATTTGTTAATGACTAATAGACAGAGACTCAATCACAATACATAAATAAAAGAACAGAGGCTGGGGGCCAATCACAGTGAACACAAACACAAAGAAACCAATAAGAATGAGATAGTGTTTCAGTTGAATTACAGTCAGAAATATGATCTAACACTCTAAAAACTTAAAACTGACAGAGATAACATGTTCAGATCTGGGAGCTAAAACTCTGTAGCCTGTGACTGATGGATTGCTCCACCTCTGAGAAGAAGAGCAAAATACAAACAGTGGCATGGTGGGGTGGCAAGTGGCAAAAAACCCATTTCAGCTGAGCATAAGGGTGCTATGGGCAAGCTGGCAAAAAATAAGCATGTAAAAAGACGGTGGAACAGCAAAATAGTCCTGATCCAACACCTACAATATAGAATGAAACATGAACTTGTCTTTTTTTGGAGGTGGATCAATATCAGTTTAGGATTTATCAAAAGCAAAACACAAAATCTACAGAACTGGTTGCAGTCCACTTAGAAATTCAGATTCTATTTTGTAATGTGTTCTAGATCAGCAAAAAGTCTAACATACTGTAAACTGATCAGTCACAACATTAACCATGAGCACTTGACTGGCCTGTGGCTACGCAGTAAGCTGTGATGCACTGTGTGTTCTAACAGATGTCAAGCATTAAACCTTTCAGAAATCTGTGCTGGGATCAGACTAGAGGGCTATCCCACGATGCCCAAACAACCATGGGCGTCTATAACCTTGTTGCTGGTTCATCAGTTGTCCTTTCGTAGACAACTTCTGGTAGGTACTGACCACTGAATACCACACAAGACCTGCCATTTTAAAGATGCTCTGACCCAGGTGTCTAGACATTACAATTTGGTCTTTGTCAAAGTCACTTAGATTCTTTCACTGACCCATTTTTCTTGTTTCCAACACATTAACTTTAAGAACTGACTGCTCACTTGCTGCCTAATATATCCCACCCCTTTGAAAAGGTACCATTGTAATGAGATAATCAATAGTATTCACTTCACCTGTTAGTGGTTTAATGTTGCAGCTGATCAGTGTATAAAATACTAAAGCCAGGGCTTCAAATTCCAGTGGAAAATATCTGCCTAAAAAGAATGCTCTTGTCCTCCACAGAGATTTGCCTTTCACACAATGAGGAATGAGGCTGGATGCCAAAAACACAGTTTTATAAAGGCATGACAGGACAGGAGGCAGCATGAGAGTGTGCACACACACAAAGCAAGGAGGCGCACAGATGGCAGCACAAGTGGAGAACAAAACAAGGCACCAGCAAATAAGAAGTCAAGGACATCAGGATCAGTTATCTAAACACCAAATCTAAACCCAGACCTCATCTTTCTAGTAAAAATGAAATGACACAATGTGCCAACACCTGATATGTAGATGAGTAAAGATTTAACTACAATTTACTCTTCGATGATGTTTTAAGCCTTCAAAGCAGTAAAACAGAAGAAAAATGTGGAAATAACTGGGAAAATAATCATTATCAGCTTCCAAGTGAGTTTTTTGGGGGGTTAGGGTTACCGTTAGTAGTTATTAAACTTCACAAAACAATAACAGCTTGGAAAACACACAGGCTGCGAACACACACAAACACAGGTAGCATATGTGGCGTGATGGTGGGGTGTGCTGCATAAAGATGCGTGGATGAAACTGCGCCAAAGACAGGAAGCCTATCTCCTTGTCTTATTCCCCACCCTCCTCCTTTCGTCTTTAAACTGAGGCAGGAGTGTGTGGACAGGGAAAGGGAGACAAGGAGACAAGGAGGGAGAGGCTTCTGGTTCTAAGACTGGGAGAGAACTTACTGAGTGTGAGTTTCATCATCATCTGCACCATCATCATCCTCATCCTCATCATCCCCTAAGTGTGCCACATGGCCCCTGGGAGAGGAGGTGACGATAGGAGGAGGGATGGGAAGAAAGGAGAAGGTAGGGGTGGGAGAAGAAAGCAGAAATTGAGAGTTAAGGTAGGGAAAGCATAGGAGGGAGAGATTAAGGGAGAAAGGAAGCAAGCAAAGGAGACAACAGGAGGAGGAGGTGGAAGAGGATGGGGGAAAGAGGGAAAGAGGAGGAAGAGCTGAGTGAAGCTTGGTCCACAAACTATATCTAATCCTCAAACCCTGGGCAGATCTGAAAGGACTGAACAGATCCAAACAAAAAAAATATAGGACCCCACACTTAACACTGACTTCAACCAAATGAATAAGTCAGTCAAACAATTTCCTACAGACCTGAACCACCTGGAAAAGTCAGCTACAAATGCTGCAATTTATATCCACAACCAGACACCTCTAAACCCAACTATACAGTTTGAACCTATACAGTCCTTACAGATCTACATAACCCTTAAGAGCAGAGTTAATCAGTCAATTTATAGCAACGTGAGTGCAACTTGTTTTGGGTAAATTCTCAAATAACTAGACCATTATTTCAATTGGAGACATCTACATTTTATCTTTTACAGTTTTGTGTTTTATATGTGTTTGATGATATTTTACAGAAATACTCTTCTCTCAGTGCTTTTGAACAGCGTTGAACTGTGGCCAATGACACTTGACACTATCTGTGTATGTTTCATAGTAAACAAACCCCAGGAAATGTATATTCTTTAAAAATGAAAGTCTTTATATTTTATATTAGTCTTTACCTGTACTATCTCGGAAACAGTTGCCTTTTATGTTAAACAATTTCTAACATTTCTAAATTCATATAAAAAAATCAAAGTGAATATACAGTAACTTTATACAACTTCAACTTTCAATTTCTTGCCACATAAAGTATACTACCCATAAACTATTACTATTGTTCTGTGCTGCATGCTGAATGGTACTTACTGCAACATATACATTAAATGCAACTTATTTGCAATAAAACAAACCAAGACTTGCATTTTCTATCAGCTCTAAACCACTATCTGGCTGTTAAAACATTTTTGAAACAGGAAAAGACAACCAGTAACTTCTAATTTAGCATTATGTTCATCACATAATTAAAACACTGACCCAACAACGTGGACGTTGCACAGCAATTAAGCATCAGATAAATCCCATAAAGACTAAATTAAAATAACTTTGTTCTCTCTCATACTAAAGCTGTTCGTAATCTTTGTTAATATGCAGACCAAAGATTTCAGTAAATCACATTTGGGGGTAAATAAGAAAAATGTCTTCGAAGACTTGCCAGTATAATTGCTGAAGACCCCTATTGCAGCTTTAGGTGTGTCACTGTAAACACAAGCATGTGTGTGAATGCACACATGAGAGTGGGAGTATGTGTGTTTAAGCCATGCTCTGCAGGAAGCTCCTATAAAGCACAGACTTTTCCTAATGACATCGAAGCGTGAAGCAAGCGGCAGAGGGAAAAAAAAACCCAGAAGAGTCCAAAAGCCGAGAACCCTGACAGCCTGAACTCATTACAACAGTGTTAGTTGCGTGTGATTGGCCCAATTAGTCCTGCCGTTAACAATTATTGGCTTATGGGTGGGCATGGTTAGAAGTCCAGCAAATCAAGACACCCTGGGTCAATCAGGATGCATGAGTCTGACTCACCTCTGCTGTAGCTCCTCCTCTACAGATTTGAGAAGACTCCTGTTGGTCAAACAAGTGAAAAGTATAAATGAGAGAATATTACAAAGACAGATGAAAGAAAGGAATCGTCTTAGTCCTTCAGAAACTATGGAGGAGATTCTGCTGTCATGATCTGAAACAGAACTTTCTGCTGCACAGCACAGATATATGCCAAAAGCTCACAAATACACAGTTTCTACATCCTCATGGTGCAAATATTAATATTTCATCAAACCTAGTGAAAATGTCAGGTACAATAAGAGACGAAAGTGAAGGTGAAACTCACTTTTTTTCTCCCAGCAGACTTGGAGAATCATGCCCGTACTCAAACTGCAAGTCCTACAAGACAGACAAAAGACCGTTACTACTGTGACATATTATTTCATAAAGGGCTCATTTAAAATGATGCTACATATTTTATTTCTCCAGGGGCACCAACATGACTGACGCTCTCTGCCATGTGCCTCAGTCAAACAAATAGTCACTACAACCGAAAGCAGAAATTTCATACTTAGTGTAATTCATAACCACAGACTGTATATTACTGTACACAGTGAGTATGTGTACAGATATGACTCTTGCCGAGTTCACTTTGTGGCTTAATTAATCATAACAGAAGAGCTGGTTGACAAGATACCTGCTTTTTTCCTGCTCAGATTATTCAATATCTGCTTAGTTTGAATAACACATAAGTTGATTTCAAACCACTGGTTTCCCATGATGCCCAAACATTAAGTCTACTTATGACAGGTTATGTTATTTTGTCAGGTTATGACAAGTTAGGGCTCTGTGTAGACATAACTGTGGCCAATTCAACCACAACCAAAAATATTTCATCTTAGGGGCCACAGAAGTGAAAATATACAGTATAGAATAGAACTATCAGCTGTAGCAAACCCACTAATTAAGCTATCCTAAAGTCTAGTGGGACCCTATAATAGTACCCTATCATACCATAAACTAATATAACTTATTTAGTCAATAATTCTTTCTGGATAAACACACTTGTACTTTTGGTTTTAGAGGCCCTCCAAACCTCATTAAATGCTAAGATATGAAGTATCTGTCTTCAGTACTTCAGAGTGTGGAAAAATCCAGTTTGACAGCCTGTCATGGCTGCTAAGCTATGATGGAAAATATCTGTTTGGTGGACCCCCTGATATACTGAGTAATTAGGGAAATATAAAGGTGTCCTGACTCCTGGGTTGGCAACCGATCTTTTTGAACAATTAAACTAAAGCAATCAATTATTCAAACTGCAGCATGTAAGTTTTTTTATTGAAATAAACTCCAAAAGAGATATTTCCTTGTATATGTTTTGAGCGAGGCTTGCCCTCCCAGCTAATCAGAGAAGGTCAATTATTTCTGCATGACTGGCAAGTTTGGTACCTAGCACAGCAGAATGTGGCAGAGTAAGTGGGGCAGGGACAGTGAGAGCTGGGTGGAGCTGAGTGAATTGATTTTGAGTCACACACTAGGACTGGCTTGATTCCCAAAAGTTGCATATTGTGAAGTTAGGTATCTCAGAAAAGTCTTGTTTCTATACTCAAACATGTTAAAATACATTAAAATTAAAAGCTGAGTGTTCTTTTAATCTTTTGAATCTTTGGAAAGCAGGTGCAAATTAATTAAGATTGACAACAAGCAGAACTGACTATTTAGCATCATTCTCTGGGCGAAACTAAGGCTTGGTTTGACATCTATTCCATAGAGCCACAATGTGAATGCAGCATCGTGTCACAAAAACATTTTTAAAGGTACTGACATAATGCAACAAGCACATGGACGGAAATACATATATTGCAAAAGAACAGATAAAAACAAACATTTTACAAACACACACATTGCTCTGGCCAACTACAGGATGAAGAGATTAGACAATGTATAAGCAGTAGGGTACGAGAGAGAGAGACACATTCTGTAGAGAGAAATATGGTACATCAAACATCACATATAATACAGCAAATGTTACAAGGTTAAATGCGTATGTTTGTAAATTTGGATGCAAAAAGTGACTATGTTCAAATGCACGTGTTCCCGATAAATGTCCTTGAACGGCACTGCATCACTACCATCATTTAGGTTTGTATCTCTAACTGAATCTGATCTCTGATGTTTATGAGTCTCGCACGTTTTTTTATTTAACACAAAAAAATCAAAGATAAATGATATGATCTGATTGTCTGAAATGTTTTTTTTTTTTTTTAATATGTACATTTATGAATATGTGACAACAAAATCACTAAAGACTCTTATCACCACAACAACTACAACACTAGTTAAAGAGGCAAAAGTCAGTGCTGAAAAAAGAAAATCAACAGTAACAGATGAATGGACCAGAAAAGATGGAACAAATATATGAAAATGAACAAAAGTACACATTGGACATCAAGCAGCCAAAGCAATCAGCACACTTGAAAATGGAAAGAAAAAAAAAAAAAAAGACACCATGGGTAAGAGCGCAAAAAGGATTTGTTTTTCAGAAACGGAGAAAGAAAAATAGATAAAGACAGATAAAGTCAACGGGGCAGAGGTATTAAAAAGAAGGCATGTGGTTAGAGAAATAGAGACAGATCAAAAATAAAATCTAAAACGGCTGATGTATGTGGACAGAGAGAGAAGCCGAAAGACCAAGAGACAGATAGAAAGAGTACTACCAGATTAGATCTCGCGGTATAGTAGAGCTCCTCAACACAGTCCAGATAGGGCTCAGAATCACACTGGTCAGCAAGACAGAGCGAGAGAGACCTCAGTTAATACATTAACCTGGACTGATGGAGGGAACGGGGAGGAATGGAGACGTGGTTGCAAGAGAGAAGATGGAAGAAAAATGGAATAAGGCAAAAATGGTCTCTGTAGTCCAAGAATCAGTCAGACAGAAAGAAGTAGATACTGGAAAATTTATCTGAAGAGGTAGGGAGGTAAACGCAGGTACTGACTGAGAGGGAGGAATGGATCCGGGATTTAAAAAAATAATCATCAAGACTGAGAAGGAGAGACATAATAATAATAAACTGAATTAATAGAACACATGCTGTATGAAGCTTAAAATATTGAATGAATGACAATACCTGTGTAGCCTCCTTCAGTAAACAAATCAGACAATTAGTAACCTCTTTGTAGTATTTCCTTAAATTATGACAAAGGATGTGTGTCCATTGACATCTGTGCTTGCCAGAGTCTACTTTGAGATAAACGTCAATGCAATGATGCTGCTAGTCATATCGGTGACAGCAATTATGTCCATAATTAAAATATTATAAGAATACATAAATGTGACAATGATATTTAAAATCCTACACATGACACAATATAAATAAATAATATAATAAGATTATGTAGAGCTTGGGAAAGGTGCAAGTGCAAAGAAAGCGCAGAGTAAATGTGAGGGAGTGAGGGAACAGACTTGCTGTGATTGTGCACAAACACTGCACCATCCCATTTGTCTACTAGCAACCACCTTTATCAACTACTCCAAAACATATTGGCTACAGCAGATTAAGCTTTAACTTATAGAAAATTTACTTAATCGGCAACTATGACCCATACACATTTTCCTTGACTCAATCTAATTGTAATATTTTTTTCTGCCAGAATCCAGCATACCTATATAAATGAACCAATTCCACAAAAAAGCAAGGCCGTGTAAGGAGATCATGACAACAAAGCTCCACAGTCTTGTCACGTCCTCCAGCGTTAAAAGGGGGACCCAGAGGCATTCCAGCCCTGGGCTGCATCCGTCTAGCATGCTCTGGGTCTACACCAGGGTGTCTTCTTATTATGGCATGCCCATAACTCCTCCACAGGGAGGCATTCAAGAGGAACCCTGGTAAGATGCAACCTGGAGTCTTTCACTGCAAAGGAGAGCAGAGCTTCTACTCTGTACCCCTTATGGGTATAAAATCTTACCCTAGTCCCTAATGGAGAGCCTGAAGACTTGTGTCTGCAATCTCAAACTTGGCTGTACTGGTGAAGTGACAACTACACAAACATAATCTCACTTTCACTCAGACATATGCCACAGTTAATAACTCACCGGTTCATGATGGGGTTCTGTTTCCTTTCTCAATGGAGGATCAAACTTCACCTGGCCAACTGGGAAGAGAAATGACGACAGAAAAAGAACAAAATGAGATTGTGGGATAATTATAAAAATGTATTTGTGTGTGTTGACCTTATTTATAAACTCACAGTTGATCTCTGACAAGGTCTTTCCTTCCCTAGTGCTTCTGCTGGTGGAACGAATACGATGAGGAACAGAGACCGGGGACTATTGGGACAGAGAAAAACATACACAGTCATATAGCAGTTCAAAGAATATACACAGTGTAGTAGTTTACAAGGTACTTGAGAAAATTACAATAGGCTATAAAAAAAAAAGCACTATCCCTCTGCTATTTCCTGTGGGTGGGATTTGATGACACAGCAAAACAACCAGCCGCACTCTGCAACCAGACAACCAAAACACAGCAACACAGTCGACAGAAAACACAAACCTTCCCTGGCAACAACATCAACGCTTCATACTGATTGTTGGCCTCACGTGTTCCTGTAAGCTAATATTTATATTACATAATATATAGAGAGGATGATGTAGTATGATGCAGTAGCTTGATCTGACACCAGCATCATACAGTAACATTGTCTTTATACAGTACAACAGGTTAAACAAATTAAACCACATGTTTTATTTAAAAATAATTCAAATTTTACTCAATTGGCCTTGAATGTTCAATTTTAAGACATCGTCTCAGAAACACAGCAACTTCAACCCATGCTCGGATGTTGCTTAGAGCTACTGGAAAATCACAAACGGCGACAATACAAAAATGCAATCAACAAAGACATATCTGTAGCTCACACCCACTATTGGATTTGTCATTTTAAAATTTAAAGGTTTAATAAAGTCCATTCTCATAACACACAATTCATGGTTAGTAGCTATAATGGAATACGCAGGCGAAGATGACTTCCTTAACTGACATATTTCAATACTTCCTATCTTGTTAAAAACACATCCTGTAGCCTCTGTTTCCAAACCACCAAATGGAAAGACAAGGTTTTGATATTTTAAGCAGAGCTGAGTAAAATGATTTCAGTTTGGCTGATTTGTGACCCTGCAACATAATTCATTTTCAACATTTCTTGAACCTCAATGTCTTTGAAATTGAGCTTTCTGTCTAACGTTTGACCAAACCTAACTAATGTGCATAAAAAAGCCACAATGTCACTACAGTTTGTTCATAAATAAATCTTTATCTGGATGTGGTTTAGATGCATTTTTCTAAGGGGTATAATAATGTCACATTGGAAGCCATCTTTATGAACATAAACATTTCTTTATCATCCACGCACTGCCACAGAACTGGAATGAATTTATCTCAGTAATTTACTTATGATGCTTATTGATGTGCTTTGATAGAGTCAATATTGGTGCCAATGTTGTCATGGAAGTTAGCAATGTTTTGTGTATGTATGGACAGTGCCTAACTTATAAAGTTGTATTCATAAGTAAAATAAACTAACAAAATGTTATAGTCATACTAAAATCACAGTTCGTTCTTCATTATGTAGCTTTGTTTATGTATACACAGGCTAATACAATTTTGGCTAAAATTATAATCTTTTCTTAGTGTTTTAATGGGTTTAGGGAGTATTATTGTTTTCTAAACGTCTGTAACTATCTATCAGAACCATGATTTTTAACTGTTAAAGAAATGTCACTTCTGCCAATTGATTAACAAACTAGTCGATGAAACAGACAAGATTTTATAATCGTTAAAGGAAGAAACTAAAATTGTGATGGTATAACCATATATAACCATAAATTTGTAAATGTAAGATTGCACAAACACACCAGCTAATGTGCATGTCAACAGGAAAGCACGACTATTAAGTACAAGTGCTTGTCTGCATGTTGAACTAATTATGTAACTGCCATGGCAATCAATCAATGGCCTGAACCTCACATGCCAACGTCAATTCCATGACAACTCCAGTAGATGCTGAATTGAACGGAAATCCACTTTCTATTCATCCTGTTCTGTGGTTCTCCTCTGAGTGAAAACAACTGGCAGTATGGTTTGTGTTAGACTGAAATCACTGCAGACACTGCAGCCCACACTGGTACCTTCCTACGAGCCGCAAAACGAGGTGCACGTCGAGCACCAGGGCTTATGGGTAGGAAATGACCCCTGTACTTAAACTGAAGAGGAGGTAAAGAATTGAAGTGGAGACAAAAATAAAAGGGGGGGGAGAGAAGGAGAAGAGAAATGTAAAGAGAAAGGAGATGTGCTATAAGGAGGAAAAGGAAAGAAGAAGATGAGCAGCAGGAAAGAGACAAAATCAAGAAGAGCAAAATTAGAAACAAACAGGGGGAAAAAAGGTGAAAGAAGAGGATAGAGTAAAGAAAAAGGAGTGAGAGGAAAGAAGGAGAAGTAGAAAAGACAAATAGCAGAAAGATGAGTCACATCTGCAAATGAAATGAGGGACTGAGGTTGAGGAGAGAAGTGGTGAATGGCAAAGGAATTTAATGAAAGAAGAACAAATGAGGGCAGAAAGGACATTGGAGGGAGGGAAAAGAAGCAAGATTCAGCAAAACATAATTACATCTCGCTGGGCTGCTTGCAGGCTTGATCAAACCTCTGTTTCTTAAAGCAAAGCCTGAGAAGATCAAAGGTTACCTCGGGTTCAGGGTCGTCGTCATCAAAGTCGTTGTAGGTGCTGTGGTCGGGGTTGTTTGCTTTATCCAGCAGCTCGATTGCCAGCGTCCTGCTGAGGGGCTGAGACACAAAGGGGTGCTGGAAGACAGACGAGAGGGGGAGCCAATGAGAGCAAGTATTAAAATGACTAGTGACCAGCTAGCTTAGCTTAAGGACTGACACAATGAGAGTCAGTAGGAAGCTTGGTTATATTTTATATCTAATGTGTTGCTATAGCAATTAATGTTTTTAAAAACGTTACATATTTAATGAGCTTTTTGTTGAAATGGCATAATATGCAGTGTGTATCCATAATAAATATAAGTGAGATGAACAAATCTACATCCACTGTGGTTATGTTAAGGTGTAAATATGTTGTTTTGTTGCTCACTTGCAGCAGTTTCTCAGCTGTGGGTCTTTTCTTTACGTTTTTGGTCAAAGCTATTTTGACAAAATGGTGGAAGTTATTTGTCCTGTTTGTTTGCAGAGAGAGGAAGACAAAAAAAAAGAAAAAGCGTTAATCTTTCAGCCTTTTAAGAACTGAGACATTCATTCCTGTTTTTTTGGAACTAGCTAATCTCAACTGTGACATTTTGCATGTGCACTAAATGTATCTCAAAGCTTGAAAATAAAAAAAAATAAAAAAAATACAACTGAGACAACAAATCACTGATAGGATTTTCTCTTACCACTTGAGTTTATCTTTCAACTTAGGAGGCTGGAAATTACTCTTAGTCATTAAGAACAGAGCTCTGTGAGGAAAGAGAAAAATAAGGATTAAACCTCAAGTCTTTGCAGTGGTGTAATGTGGAGTAATGGTGTAATAGCCTCTTGCACATGATGCAATTATAATGGCAATGTGTTTTACACAACAACTGTTAGGAATGTTTTATATTGTATAGTATATCCTCAAAGTTCAGCAATCTGAAGTAAAAATGAACAAAAAGTGTATATTATCTCATAAAGTCAGTTTTCTGAGGACACTGATATTTAGGTCACTGGAAAAGCACGTATACTAATAATGTTAAGAATCAATTGTTCTGAATTTAAAAATTAAACAGTACTGAAGTGATACCTTTGAGAAGTCAAGCATCAATGTTATAAACACAGATGGATTAAGTGAACCATACCACACATAAACATGAACCCTTCTTTTTCATTTCCACATTGTTTCACATTTCACACTACCATAGCCCAGCCAAGTGTTATACACATAACACCTGCACGTCCAGTTCTCTACCTCATAGGGTGGAGGTCAAACATGGGTGGCTGTAATTCAGCCAGCTCTATTGCAGTAATTCCCACAGCCCAGATATCACACAGCTGGTTGTAACCTCCTTTCCGCTCCACGGCTGCTACTTCTGGAGCCATCCTGTGGAGGGGAGAGAGAAAGAAAATGAGAAAGCAAAATAAAATGAGACAATGAGAGTAAAGTAGGTGCTAATTTTACCACAAGTGCTAAATTGGTTTAATTAAACTGCTACACACAAAAACAATATGAATTTTCTACAGTATTAAGAAAGAAGAATGTATCAGAGGTCCCCCCATGACTCCGTGACCTCTACATATCATCGACTCGGTAACCCTGTAGGGGTGCCTCAAAGACCAGCAAATGCTACTCAGTCCTGGTGTGTTAAGGTTTTGCAAATAAGCGAATAGTCTGGTTTCACTACAGCGGCACAGAAAATCATCTGCTAATACATAAAATACAAGAAATGACACTTTCTGGTATATTCCCATAGCATGACCCATTGGATGAATTTCTTCATACTGGCTCAGAGCAGAGACTTTATCAAATTCTCACAATTTCTGGAAGGTCTCTTGCATGCAGTAGGAAGCTGGACTTTATGCATTTAAACTACCCGATACATGAGAGCAGCCAGAAAAAAACAAGCACTACTCACCAGTAAGGAGTTCCAATGAATGACTTCCTCTTGGCTAGAGTTAATGTGATCTGGGCTGATACACCAAAGTCAGCTATTGAAAGAAAAAGAAGGGAGAGGAAAAAAAGGAGTAAGCGGGTGAGAATGAGGGAAAAGTGTGAAAGAATTGACAATAGAAAAAAGATTAAAGAAGTGAAGAAATAAATAAAAATGAGAGAGGTAAAGATTAGGGTATTATATGAAAACAAAACAGGAGAAAGGGAAGGACACCAAGTGAGTAAATGAGGCTATTCAGATTCAGTGTTTTGAAGCAGAAGGAAATTGCACAGGCTTTCTGTGTTCCTCTCACCTAATTTAACATAGCCGTTGTCTGTCAGGAGGATGTTGGCTCCCTGTCACAGATAAACACGCCACATATCAGGATCCAACCCAAGAAATAACACTTCAGATCAATTCAAATTAACTTCAGAAGCACATTCAGCAGTGCAAGTTTGTTGCAAAGTGGTCTGTCATTGATCAACTTTCTCATGACAAATTCCATCTGTTGTGTCTCCAAAATAACTTATTTAAAAAAATTAATTCAACTATCACAAAATATACAGTATATGCTCCTTGTCTAGGTTAATGAATTCAATTAACAATTTTAAATGAACAGAATTAAAGATGCTTTATCGATAAAATGCTAATAAATGCACAGTAAAATATCTGTGATGATTTTAACACTTATACACTACCAGTCAAAAGTTTGGACACACATAGAAATGACCATGTTTGTGAAAGAAAAGCAGATTTCATAACAT
>JAUMHL010000008.1:4718500-4747735 GCA_032362345.1 Sandelia bainsii | reverse complement strand
GTAACACAACTGAAGACATGTATCTTTTCATGAAAAACATGGTCATTCCTATGTGTGTCCAAACTTTTGACTGGTAGCTGGTATGCTCTTATGTAGTCTACTTGAGCTTTGTCAAAGAAGAGCCGATTTAAATTTGACTGTTTCTAAGGTTATAGTGGATTAGACTGAACTGTGCAATATTTTTCACGTCCTATATCATACGATAACTGACAACAAGAAGTAACATACGTTACAGGACAACTGGAAAGAAATTTTATAACAGACATGTATATTATACACATTTCTCCAAACTCACCTTGATGTCTCGGTGCATTTTGCCTTTATTGTGCAAGTAGTATAAACCCTAAAAAGAATCACACAGCAGTTGAAGAAAAAATGAAAGTGTTATGATCAAAATAACAGCTCACTGAAAAACTGAATATAACCAACTTTTAAAATATCTGTAAAAGGAAATGTTGACGTATTTGTAATCAGAACCATCTGTTGAATAAAAATCAAGCATTTGAGACATTGGCTCAGGTCACAGTTACAGTCAGCAACATTATCTGTGTCTGACAGATAACTGGCTCCAGTGGCTTCACAGAGTTTTATCTCTTATTGTATACAGCTGTGGGGCTTTTGGGACCAATTCCATTTTTGTCTTAATATTTGTTTACTTTTATGTTTTAATTTGAACAGATAACATATTAATTTAAAATGCATACATAAAGGACGATTTGACCTTTGGACTGTAAAACATCAAACTTTCTTAATAGCTCAAGATAGTTTCCTGACTTCACTAATATACAGCAAGATGCAACAGTCACTAAACACAGTCAATGCTAAAGTATTAAGCAACTGAATTGTCCTCTTTCCTATTCAAAAATATACATACACTCCACTAAATATAACATATACACTACCTGTAGGGTCTCCCGTGACATGTAGGCTATTTGTGACTCTGACAAAGGCCCAGTTACTGGAGGAGAGAAACAAGGAAGAGAGAGATAGAGAAAGGAGAGATGGTGGATATTAAAAAGTGAGAAAATAATAAAACTAAACAAAAAAAACAGCACAATTAAGACCAAATTGTGTGCATGTGTGTTTAGGTGCATATTCTTGCCGTGGTAGATGTCCTGCAGAGAACCTCCTCCACAATACTCCATACTGATCCATAACTTATCTCTCCTGCACACATAGGACCCTTTGTCAATACACCTTCACTCATACACACAATGTTACACACAACTAAAATCTCACACACCTGATATAGAATTTCAGCTGCCTCAGTTCAGGGTCTCCTTGGTCATATTTTTCACTTAATGATGTGACAAATTTTTTCAATGGGTGACAGTTCTGGACTGCAGACAGGTTAGTTTAGCACCTAGACTCTTTTACTAGAGTCATAATGTTGTAATTAGTGTAGAACGTGGATTGGCTTTGTCTTACTGAAATAAGTAATGCTTCCTTTGAAAAGGCTTCATATTGATATCAGCATATGTCTCTCCAAAATCTGTATATATTGTTCAGCATTAATGGTGCCTTCGTAAGTGCCAGTAATCCATGCTGTGAGCACTAATGCACCAAAAGACCATCACAGGTATGTATTTTTCAAAAACAAATTTCTCAGTTTCATTGACATTTTGTGAAACATCCCAACTTTTCTGGAAGTGAGGTTTGTCCAGATCACAGTCAAATTGCACAACACTTAACATGCACTTTTATAACAGCTATAACTAAATGTTGGACATCTGACACACAGACACACACTCACCGGAGATAACTACCAAAATAGGCAACGATGTTGGAGTGTTTACAGTCCTTCATCATTATAATCTCTTGCTGGACGACAGCAAAGTCCTCACCTGGTGTCAAAACACATGTATATAGACAAACATTATTATTATTATAGAGATAATCTGGTATACAGTATTAATGCTTGACGTAGTTGTTATTATTATTAACAGAGTCGAAGTTCATGGATTTGTGTTTGTGTGTGTGAGAGTTTTTGGCTAAGTGGAACCCAGTGCAAAATGATGGAGAGCAAGAGAGTGGGTTTCAACATATTTTTCTTTTTTAATATGCACACATGAAGACCTTTGTTATTTAGCGACAGTGTGATGATTCATTTCCACACTTCCTGTAACTTTTGAAGTTTTTTGTTTTTATGTTTTCCTTTGCTTAGCGGAGGAGCGGAAGATGGAAACCAGCAGAAGGGAAGGAAAGGTGGAAAATAGGAGTTTTAAGACAGTAAAAGAAGCATCTGCAGTGTGTAGTAAAGAGATTTGTGTAAAAGAGTCTGATGGTAAGAGGACTGCAGGCAGAAAAAGAGAAGAATCAAGGCTGATAAAGCAATTGAGAGTGAAAAAACAAGAAAGGCCGAAAGATGAGATAACTCACCCGGTTCCAGTTTGATGACTTTGATAGCAGCCAGCTCTCCTGTGTTTACATTACGAGCCTAAAGATGAGAGACGAAAAAGTGAGTTAGTGGAGGCTTGGAAACAATGCTGATGTCTGCTGATGCAATTTTGTTCATGCAACTTCAAGGTAGAGCACTGATTTTATATTTACAAAGACAGTGAGGGGTCTTAGGTGTTTTCAGCTCATAGTATTGGGCAGTCATATGTGCACGCACACATTCCAGTGTGATTACTTTATTTGTTAAATGAGCAGAGTCATTCTGTTTACCAGTCAATTATCACAATGGAGAACAACGTGATTGTAGACGTAATTTCTTTTCAGAGTTGCAAATTCTGTATTATAAACAGTGATCAACTTATGGATCTATTAGCCAAACTCAAAAGGTATGAGAAAAGTTGTATATCATATTCCTATTGCAACCAGAAATAACACTAATTATCCAACCCCCTATTTACAGCAAGTTTAAGAACTCTGCAACGGCAAAATACATTCATATCTTATGCACAACATGTTAGAACACAAACTCAAATAAGGCGGGTTAAAGGAGGAATGTGTGGACATGAACGGCACATCAAAACAGCTTTTCCTGTGTTCCTCAAAAGCTGACTTTTGTTATAATGTGGGGGATTGCAGCACACTGAAGGTGGCTTTCTATAAATAGCGTGTTGTGTTTACATTTAGCAGCAGTGCTAGCGGAGCTGGGAGAGGAATTCTATAAGAAATACACATGAATAAAACATTGTCTTTCAGAGGAGACATGAATTACTCGCTTCTCTCAGGCCAAGAGTGTGCAAGTATGACCATGTGTGACATTGCACAAGTATGTGTGAGAGAAGAAGAGAGAGATTGTCCATGCGTAAGTGAGTGATATGGAGGCCTTTAAGTTAATGGATAAAGCCAAGACTTTCATCATGAGAGACAAACAAAGGGAGCTGAACATTACAAACAGCCTGGAAATAATGTGTCACTTCTCTAATAAAAGCTGTTGTTGTATCTTCTGTACTGTTGTACAGTTCCACTACTTCTAGTCTTAATAGAGAGACGGACAGAGACACCCCCCATCTACTCTGGTCTGCGCTGCAGCCTCACCTAACATCCATCAACCCTCTGGCATTAGAGGAATTTCCATTTTAATATTTTCACATCAGGAAAGAGTGATGGAAAATTATTTAAACGGATTACAGTATATCAAAAAACAGGGCTTTGTCATTCTGTGGAGCATTTCCAACTGATTTAAACCCTACAAACAGGACTAAACTACTTAAATTACTTGCATATATAAGTGTCTCCTACAGTAACAAATAAGGCTAAATAAAGGCATTCCAAAAAAAATTACAGTTTTGACATAGATCAGATTCAAGTTTTCTGTGTGTCTGTTACGTATGCAATGATGCATGATGTGCAAACCGAGCTGCACAATCAGCATGAGGAGTGAATGCCACCACAGCGGAAAGGGAAGAAGAACAAATTTGCACAAACAAAAACTTCACTAACAAGGCACTGCATTACTTTCCACAGCAGAAACATGACTGCAACCAGGAGGCAAACTCAAATAAATAACTCAAAGACAAGCACACAAAAATGGCTCTAATATTAATCTGTAATTTTACAAACAATGAAAAGTGTTTTTGTTTTGTTTTTTAAGATAAGGACTGTTCCCTCAGTCCAAGAGAGAAAATCAAGTGAATCTAGGAATGACAGGGGTCTGTCCACACCAAAACAAAGCTCTGGTGGGAGGGAGGAGAGACAAAGCGATGCAAAGAGAAAAGGAGAAGAGAAGCAGATTGGAGAGGAGAGACAGAGTGTCTTTAGTCTGCAGACAGACCAGAGATGACTCATAGCGCTCACTGCCACTGTTAGCGGCAACAACACACAGCCTGACTCGACTTCACTGGCTGGCTGTTGAGAGTGACTGACCGGCTGAAGTGTCCTTGAGAAACAGCCTGAATTAATCTCTGAAAATCAGTGTCTGGATAGGCAAAAGTATTCAAGCACAAATATAATAATAATAATATTATATAATAATGTATAATGGGCCTAAGTTAGCCTCTGGAATTAGTAAAAGAAACAAATGATGTTGTGCTTATCCAGCCTAATCACAAACAACTACGAAACAGTTTCACTAAATTTCATACTCAATCAAACTGAACTTTCTGTATCACTTCAATTAATTCTGGGTGAACTCAAAACCTAACAGCTAAAATGTAAATAAATGACTAAAGGCATCACCACTACACAACACATCCTGGTGCCTGACATGTTGAGACAAACATGACTGGGTGCTTGGAGATTGGAAAAAATGATTAAGGTGACAAGACAATGAGCCACGGGAACATGGTTGGGTACACTTAAAAAAATCTTGATACATGTGCTTATACAAAGTGTATTTTTGCTCCTGTGTAGGGGGGGGTGGATGGACAAAAATGTTCCCACATTGTTGACATGAGTGCCCAGGGTGTCCTGTGCCATTTCAGGGTGATTATCCATCTTGACCTATGCGCCCAGTAGTATCAACTAGGGCTGAAACAATTCCTCGAATTATTCTAATAATTCGATTTTAAAAAATGATCGAGGCATTTTTTCTAGAATCGAGGCTTCTTTTACTTCATATAACTCGCGTTAAACAGCATGTTCCGTTAGTGTTTCACACGGACTGTTATAACTGACACGCATTCAAAGGGGGCGCGATCAGAGGCGTCTAGTCTACCAAACCGAAGAAGAAGAAGAAGAAGAAGAAGGGTGCGCGATTTCTTTGCGATGGCGGAAAACAGCGGCGGGCATAAAAGGCAGAAAATGTCTAAAGTGTGGGAACATTTTACGTTGGTTAAGGAGGACAACGTGGTACAGTGTATACACTGTAAAACCAACCTGGCATACCATAACAGTACTTCGTCAATGCGTAAAGGCTTGTATATGCATTGCACACAAATGCACTAAGGCAATCTCTCTCTCTCACACACATACTATGTACCTACCTCACCTGATTTGTTTAACTTTTGTTGTTTTGTTCTTAAACTAAGGACAAATAGCCTTTATTTGTGAAGTTTTTTGTTTTTTTCATACACATTTCACAGTAAATTTATATTACTGTGTGTATTTATTTGTTATTTGATGTAAGTTGACACTTGAGTTGAAATAAAAATCAGGAATAACAGCCAATTGGCCTTTCATGTTACATAATGCACTAACAATATTGTTTAAAACACAAAAGTACATTTTATCCGATTACTCGATTAATCGATGAAAACAATCAACAGAATACTCGATTCCAAAAATATTCGATAGTTGCAGCCCTAGTATCAACAGTATCATCTGATGGAAAGACAATACAACGTTGTGAATGTTTGTATCTCTGTTCCGGTTTCAGAACCATTAAAGCCCCACCTCAAAGCCAAGGAAGCACTCTTGGATAAGGAAGATGTTTCCATGTACTGTATTGCCAGATCAGCAGTGGCTTGATGTGAACTTTTACTACACAGTAATGGAGAAACTTAGCTCACATCCATCATTAACGGCACTATTAGGCTGAAAGTGTGTGTGTGTGTGTGTTTAACAGACTCCGCATATGGCCAGCACAGCGGAGGATCAGTGTGGCATTTCACTCTCCTCTCTCTGGCCACGCTAATCATCCCACTCAGTTTGAGCTTTAGGTATCCTTTTTGTATAATTTGAATTAATGTTGATTTGCAACAGCTGTGACAAACATGCTTGAACCATTTACTCTTAATCCATAGTAGTCTTATGACACAAGGCTAGAGGTCAGGTCGGGGTAGCCAAGATGCATCACATGAGACTGCAGGACTTACTTTGGATTATGCAGTATATTAACTTATGAGGTCAATAAATATTTAATATTAGACAGCATTTAATTCAGGGACAATGCTATAACATGCAACTTTTTCATTTTCCACGGAGGTCTATGAGACATTCTGGAAGAAATTTTTCTAGTCCCTTCCTCTCCTCTCATAGTACTGAATGTTATGCAGGACAACTTGGAAAACTTGCTTGCTGAACTTTCCGACGCCATTACAATTGCATGCTCACTCACCATCTTCTACATAGAAACAGCCCAGTATAACAAGAGCCTTCTGCTGGAAGCCACTGAAAAGCTCCACTGCAGTAGTTGGGTGGATACGGCCTAGCACAGGGCAATAACTACAACATTAGTTAGTTATTCACTTCCTCCGACAAGATCTTTCCAGGAGACTAAAGGGTTTAAACAGGTAGCCTTCCATTCACAACCATGCTTCTCTGACCTTTAAGATAACCATTGCACTGACACATGAAAAGCTTCTTACTAAACAAGAAATGGCCTTGTGCTTGTATTCTACTCAATCACGTTACATAAGAAAAACTTCAGATCAAAGAGTAAGTCTTCTTTTGAAGCTTAAGAACAATGTTCAAAATCCATCAGAAAACATAAAAATACACCGAGACCAAGCTAAGGCAAAAAGATTTTTTCATATATTGTGATCTCTGCAAATGGCTTTGACTTTAACAATCTGCATCCCTGGGACTCCTGCACGCGTGGTCTTAGGCAATGCTGACAGTTTCTAAGCAAAAAAACATGAAATGAGTTTAAAACAGCAGGATTCATTAGTATGTTTTGTCACAAAGATGGTGAAGGCACAGCTGCAGCTCGTATCAGAAAGCTCAGTCTTAAACACAACCACAGAGAGGAGAGAAACGCGTGAAGCAAAAAGGCTGCATGCAGAAAAATGTTTTAATTAATTAAGACCCCTTAAGCAAAACACATAAATGTAGACACAACACATACCAGACTCATCCAGAACCACTGCAATTCAGCAAGTTATCTTCTGTTTTAAGTACACAAAGCCTTCTTCCATTCACTGCAAATTCATCCACCCAGAGGAGTGACTGTACCCAGCATTTAGTATTGAAATCCCTCCATCTCAAAGTAAGCTACAACTTAAGTTACATGGGCTCTGCCAATAGGAATATAATGACTTGGTTTCCAATACAACTCAACTTGAGAGAAAAGAAATCAATAAAGTGGAGCATCACTGTAAACAAGTGAAACAAACTGCAGAAGCACAAAATCACTTAACTACTGTCTACTATCTGTATATTTATGAATCTTCAAACATTTAAGTTCTAGCAAAGTTACAATCATATGTGTTTGATCATTAATGGCATTAATGACATCCACATTTAGCAGAAGAAGAAGAAGAAGAAGAAGCAGAAGAAGAAAAAGTTCAGCTGGTATTAAAATGATTTAGCTTAATTTTGGTTTGAGAAGCCCCAAGTCCATCACATGAGCTCACATTCTGAAAATAGGTACTGACACTTGGTGCCAACATTTACTGAACAAGTTCAGCAGCAGAGTTGTACCCTGAAAGAGGTACGATCAAGCTATGTGCATCAAGCAGTACTCAAACGTGTAATTCCTACCTATTTACTTAGTAATGAGGCAGTTTTTACTTAAGATGACATTACTTTTGCAGAGAGCAATACTCCCATCATTGCATGATAAAGTAATTTGTTTGGGTGCCAGCAGACATACCCCCATCACAAAAGATTTATGTGTATTTTTGTATATATAAACAATATTTTAGAGGCTAAGAATTGAGAGAGAACTTCATCTTGAGAATAAACTGCTCAAACACCACACAGTCCAGTAGTAGAAGTGTGCCAACCTGAACTTGATGCCAGAAATACAGATCTATCCAGCTAATCAAGCCTTGAGAAAAACATACAATACGTCCACATCCATGATCAACACTTTCAGAAAGCTTTAAAGGCATCCAAAGGAAGTGTGTTAACATACTGCTTTATGTTTGTTAACCTTCACTTATTCAGAGAAGATTCACTGAGAGAGTTACACACTTTCACACCTGGACAGTGGTCAGTTCAACCACAGCCTGATCTCTGGCCACTAAGCTGCGCCACTGGAACAGTTCGGGTTACGGGGCTTGGTCAAGGGCACCACAGTGGTACTGATCATGGAAGGAGCAACCATTGCTTTTTCAGTTGTCCCTTCTAGATTTTATGCTGCCGGTACAGGGACTGCACCAGCAACAATCCAGAGAAGCTGCCAAACCTTTAGGCCACTACTGCCCTGTGTAACACTAAAGACCGTACCTTTGTTTTCAGAGGTCCTTAATACAAGCTCAAAGGAGGAATTATTTGTTAAGATTCATGAATAAGGCCTGAGTTAAAACTGCTGAGCTGAGGTTTTCCAGCTCCAATAGAACACAAATACATAGAAGTAAATATGTGAGCTTGTGGGAAAAGTACCATAGACTTCTTCACCTGTCACACCATTAATTCTTTAGTGTTAACTCAACCTGCAGAGAAGCATCATACCATTGACTGTCTGTATAGCAACAACAACTTTTCAATCACATGCTTAATGTCTGCTCTTGCTACTTGTTTAAAGACAATGAATTCCATCATTAAAGGCCTTTCAACTTTGTATTCTTTAGCAACACCAACATAAAAACTATGCTGCTTGAGTGTATGCTGGCTGTATGTCAAATCTTCAAAGGTCAGTTGTTTTCTGGTAGATCTGGTTTTGTCCCATGTCACTACGCTGTGTTATTCACTGCATAACAATACAAGTTATCAATATGTCAATGTACTAATGGCACAGAGACAAATTCCTACACAGTACATTACTTGTACTTAGCAAACAGAAACGCAAGTGCCACGATGAGAGTTATGTTGCTGATCTGAGGCTCAAGAGGATCTCAGAAACCTTGCATTGCTTCGAAGCTCTTGTGAATGCAGGCTGATGTCTGTATCTCCACCTCAGTGAGCAAACAACTGGAGGAACAGTGACAAAAACAGGATGGTTCTGAGCCAGTAGCTTTAATTGTGACTCTACAGCCATCTGTGCATATGACGATACAATCATCTGGTCCTGTGTGTGTGTGTTTGTTTGTGTTATGTTGCATTTTGCTGCTCTACCGTCTTCCTCTGCTGGAGCAATGTGAAACAATAGGACACAAACACAGAAACACACACATGAAGGAAATGAGGAATCCTGCATTCCTGGACGTTAGCTGCCCACACAGCGTACGCTGGCCAGTGGAAATCACTTCTGTTACCACATTTATTAACCACATCAGTCTTAAATTAAGAGTTCAGGAGTGTGTGAATGCATAAACAAAAAGTCACTTCATATGGCTTCAATTATAGACTAACGATGAAAGACTTGATGCGTTACTTTTATGAAGGAAGCTTGGGCATCAAATTCAAACCCAAGCTAATCTATTATGATACTTTAAAAATCTGGGATAGCTACAATTTCAGTGCATTTTAAGGGGATTTAAATAGTAAATTCCTCCCATAAATACAGCTAAATGTGTGTTGTTTTTATTTATGTTATTTATATGTCATAATCAGCTTTGAACTATTTACCTGGCTGTGCTGGTAAACTGACTCAAAAGCAAGTGAAAAGTCACTGAGTGGCAGCGCTGCTTTCCCCCTAAAATACACAGAGAGCCGGCATGTTTCTAAAGCACAGGCAACAACTGCAATTAATTTATCTACCTCAATCCCCAGTGAAGGCTGTTGTCTGCTGCCTCTGCTACCTCAATCCGATCAAACAAGCATTGTCATCTTGAGTAAACAAAGCAGTCGCCTTATTTAAACATCACAGGTTACAACAAGTTACGTCAAAAAGGGGCCAAAAGAACTGCAAAAAAAGAGCATGGTCACTTCCCCACTCTACCCACAAAGAGTGACAAATCAATACAAACTGTATCTTTAACATCCAGAGTGACCGTCTTTTATAGGAAGCTGGGCTCATCAGTGTATTTTCCCTTTTTTCTTTTCCTATTTCCCTTTTCTAGTATGTTTTAGTTTCCTTTGTTTAAAGCATTATACATATCATCAAGATTGGTAAACATAAGCATGCTGTGTGTAGTTTACTGTCAATATGTTCAGGAATTCTACGTGTGGATGAAACAGGTGCCTTCCATTGGCATGTCTAGCCACATAAGTGAGATGCAGCGTAATGCCAGTTTAAAAATTGGAAACCTCTCAATGCTGTATTTGATATCAAAACAGAGCTAATGCTTTGTGTTAAGGAATAGTGAATCACACAAGAACATAGCTAGTTGTGTTATTTACAGTCTGACAAGCATTTCAGGAATTATCCTGAGAGGAACATGACTTAGAAAAAGATTTTGTCTTAATTTAATAATAAACTAACATTAGTAGATAAACTAAATGTATATATTGCACATCTCTAGATGGTTTATTGTCTTTTGTTACTGAACTGCCTTAGGGTGTCTGTAAAAGACAATGCAACCTCACCCTGCATTTGTGAATGGCTGAAGAATTTCATTAGTCAGAGTGAGTTTAAGTGGAGCGTTTTGGTGCTACTGGATGATCTAACTGCTGTGTTAAGTTATTCTCCTCCCTGCTAAGAATAGAAAAAAGATCTCAATCAAAGATATCAGGTACAGTCCTGCAGGTACCATCAATGAAGAACAAAAACTGTGCTCTTGTGGCCAGGAGGCCTGTTTATCTATCAGTCAATCCTCCTCCTCATACAGGAAAAAAGGCAGGACTACAAACGGAGGCGAAAACATGCTAGAAGAGTTCACACTTTGCTTCCTGCTCAAACATTCCTATCCAAGCCACAGATTTTCACACAGCAGTAGAACCAAATATAGGCATCAATGAGGTTTAACAAGTACCCCGGTGCTTAAAAGCACATCCTTCAATGCAGAGGTTTCAGGTTTGATCACCCGAGTG
Organism: Sandelia bainsii; assembly: GCA_032362345.1. NCBI lineage: Eukaryota > Metazoa > Chordata > Actinopteri > Anabantiformes > Anabantidae > Sandelia > Sandelia bainsii. The sequence continues at coordinate 4,736,608 of JAUMHL010000008.1, read as the reverse complement.
TCTTTCAGCAAAACCTCTGCTGCTATGAACTAGAACATCAGCTACATAATAATGTCAGTAATATCAGTGAATACATCTGTTATGTTTACGTTTAACATTGGAATGACTGCCTTCTTGTTTTTAAAGCCATATGAGCATGCATTATTCATCTGTGTACTGTTTCGATGCATCTCGCTGTTGAGTTGACTCTGAGCTGCTGGCCTGGTGAAGAGGTTCTGTCAGACCTGTGTGTCTGCAACAAGGCAAGATACTGAACTTAAATTAGAAACAAACAAGATTAGCTTCAACAGAGAGAGATACAATATGGACTGTAAACTGATAAAACAAGAAAGAAAGAATGATTAATATCACGTTATTTGGGATGTTGTTTTTGAATTAATGGCAGTTTTGCATTCAAAAAGATTTGTAATCTTTCACATTTCTGCTCTTTATATTCCTGTAGTTATCACAAAGAGGTCTGGAGGTTAAACAAACATCTTTTTGTCCTATTAAAGCGTTTAATCAATCTCCAGTCTGCTAAAAGCCTCTCCCTCACATGGCAGTGAAATTAAATTCCACAACAGAGTGACAGCTACACAAACAACTACACAGCTAAGAGTGTGGATGTTTAACTAGAATAAACTGACTGTTCTATTATACAAAGCTGATGTGCAAAACAACTGAAAAAATAATTTTAATACTTAAGAACTTGTTTTTACATACTCAGTTGAGCTTAGACTGCAAGGTATTTTTATACTATATGGTTTGCATGCAGTATTATAGGGGAGCTTTGCATATGTCTGAAGCACTCAGCTGTAGATTTATACCATCCTGCATTATTACATTTGTTTTTAACTTTTGCAAGAGTTGTAACAGTTTTTGATACTATAAACGTTGCATGATCTGTGACAGACTTTCTATGTTTCTACATGGTATTATTTTAAATATGATTATGATTGCAAATGTTCTACGTAACCCATGATAAACACGGTAATACTCTACGTCACTGTGATAGAGTTGTGTTGTAATTCAGGAACTGTCTTCCCGTTTGGATCCCAGCACAGGGCCTTGGAAATGTGTGGGACCAAACACTAGAGCTATAAGGCGACATAACCCAGACACAGACTGGAAATGAACATTCCAGTTACTTAATGACTCTGGGTAGATCTTACTGGTGTTAAAACGTGAATAACAACAATACAGTGTTATGCTTGTTGTTGTGGTTTGCTCTCCTGAGCGCCTTTAGCCAAACTGGATTTCCATGGAGGCAGCTGTCAGTCTTAGTATTTACCAGCAACTCTGCAATATTACGATAGACAGTGAAGTTAGTAGGTTGTATCTGCTTCAGTTTTGTGTTCCAGTGCAGGTAACACATCACTACCTGTTGTCATGTTGCCCCACATACAAATAAAAGCCTGGTTAGCTTCTTGATGCTATCGCGTTCTCGAGCAGCTAACGGCTAAACGTCCATTATCGGACAAGTCTCAACCAGTCGTACTTCAACATTAACGCCAGCTACCAACCACAGTGTTAACACGATAACCACAATGTACTGCGCGTAAAAAAAGCATGTCGCCTTTTCTTAAGTCACTATTAACGCGTTAATAATAAAGTGAATATTATTTCTGCTCGACAAAATCTGATGTATGCGCCCCAGCACCGACGGAAGGTTTACGGGCAACGGTAACGTTAGCTATGTTTACGTAGGATTTCTCCAGCACCTGAGCAGTGCAAATACTAAAACGCATTTCTATAACGTTCCACTACCATAATGTTAGCAAACAGTCGGGGAGAAAGGCCAAAAAATATCATGAAGCATCGAAAGGGACCATCTTTGGCGCTGTGTCCGAAAATTGAATTAGCGTTAGGTGCACGAGTAGCAGATTAAACGCTGCACCAGTAAATATCAACACGAAAAATACGCTTATTTACAAAAATAACTTATTTGTTAATTATTTGTCTTCTGTTACAACCGCACTGATGGACTAAACAATAAACCCACTATATCCGCTTTATATCATGGAACTCGGCGTCTGCTTCCCTCACTGCCGTTTTACCTTGTACACATCTCCGTATGTGCCGCTTCCTATCCTCTGGATCAGCTCGAAATCCTCCTGCGGATTCCGCCGGGACAGGTCGACACTGGAGTTCATTATTTCCAATGCCGATTACGGCGCTGATCGCGCTCGGTTGACGAACCCCAACAATGTACGACGACGGATATTTTAAGAAAAACATACGGCGTCAGAAAATCCCAGCCCGAATCCACTGTGGCTCCAACATGGCTTCCACTGCGCATTGAGCATGCGCAAAGGACATCATGGCGTACCCTCTCCATAGTCTGACAGAGGAGATGGAGCTGTTCAGTTTAACATATTTGCAATTGGCTTCAATGTCCATGTGGTCTAAAACCAAAGTACTCTTAAAAATAATATATTACATTTTAATTTGTTTGTGATCATACAAATGAAAAAGAAAAAATATATATTGTACAAATTTAACTAATCTCTTTTTATTTATACAATTTTACACTATGGATCCAAACAATGAAGATAGAGCCATGTTTTCTAATATGCACAGGCAGCAAAAAGTTTAGAGCTACGGGGGAAATGAATGAAAACACTAAGCCCTATATGTCCTTGGCTGGCCTCTCAGTGTAAAACTGGGCTAAGCAGGGCTAAACAGTGGCAGATGGCAACATTGTGATTCCGCTTATGGGGTCTGTTACGGTCACAACAAAAGTCCCATTACTGAAAACTTTGTGGCTGTTATTTCAATCACACCAAAACATGATACTATAATTATTCCATATTTCTCTTAGAATAAACATTGACCTAAACCACCAATGAATTGATAATATTCTCTCAGTAGCTAAATCCTGATATAGCTTATTTCTCTCTCCGTTCCTCCAAAAGCTACTAAAAAGGATAAATGAGGCACACTGTTGCACTGGGTAACATTGTGAACTTGAACACTGCAGTTTATTTGTTCTGTTGTACCATTCTGTTTTAGGAAATTAGCAACCTGATCTTTAAAAAAAATGAAACCACGTACTGTATCCGTGAGCTGTGTAGAGATTTACTCTACATCCTTAGTAGGTACCAATGAGTTTTGCATGCAACAGTTTCAAGAAACAAAACATCAGCATCTGGATGGCAAAGTTTCAAATTCACGTTTTCTCAGCTCATACAATATAAAATGCACAATTGTTTCATAAATATATATTTCTTCACATAATCTGTAATGTAAAACATAATAGTAAAGAAAAATGTAATTTCCATTGATATCATTCAAGCATCTATCTTGACATACTTATGGATGAGTCCATCTATCGCACCTAAGCTGACTCTCAGAGTTGCCTGATGCTTTAGGGAGGAGAGAGGCGTAGACATACTGTGTTTTAGATCAGAATGAAGATCTGTTTCTTGTGTAAATGAGGATTTTACCCCCTGGGGAATTTGGAAAGTCTGCAGCTTTGTGGAAGAACGAGGAGTCTGAGACTTTGTTTCCTGATTAGACCTTGATCCAGTGTGTTTCTGTGTCAGGAGTTTTTTCAGGAGACAGGATAACTGAGGACTCAGAAGGAGAACCAGGGAACCACCAGTACAGAGGACTCTAGACATAAAAACATTTGTTAAATGAATTACAATTGTACCAAAAGTATTGCAATAGAAGTTGTATATTGTTTTCTCTTGCTATTTGCTTATACATTTTGAAACAAATTATCTTATCAAAATATACAATACTGTTTTGAAGTTCTGCATAGTACATGAGCCCACATAGACACCCAAGAGTTTCTGATTCACTGAGCAATTCAGAAAAAAACAATTCAGACAGGGGAACAAACCTCTCCATCTCAGTCACAATGACTGGTAGGTTGGCAGCCATATTTGTTTTGGTGCCAAACTTCCTGCCAAACGGTAGGTCACACACCACGGCATCTACACTGGCACTGGGCAGAGGCAGCACTGCACACACAGAGGAGAGCAGACAAGCCAAGAGGTAATTTAATACACAACAGTAGGGTTCTCACTCACCTCCCACTCACTGACTCCCATCCAAAACAAGTAGCTTTGGATCCAAAGTGAGATAAATGAAGAGTTTCTGCTGAGATTCCTCATTTTTCCTCATTCCTCTTTCTATTCCATGTCATAACACAATATTATTGACTCAATTTCTAAAGCTGACAATTTTTTAAAAGTGATCATTCAGTTTGAGCTATGTTAATGTTTATTTGTTTATTTCTAGAAAGTCAGACATTTCCTCTTGTATAAAAGGCAATGTGTTTTTCTAAGCTTCTGTATTTCAAGTTAGAAAAGTACAAATTATGCCAATTTATATATATAGTTGATGGGCAAACTACCTCATACCATAACACATGGTCTGTAGTAGTTAAACGTACCTTTATCCCAATGAGAGTGATAATGACAGGTTTACTAAATCTCCTGAACATATCATGCATATCATGTTCAGAGGAATATTTGTATAGAAAAAGTATCTTTGTCTTTGTGTGATGTGAACTGTTTTCTATCAAAATTTTCTACCATGTACATTCAAATGGGTTGGACATTGTATGCATGCCACGTGTTAAAATGAAAGATGGCTTATACTTTAAAAACTCATGATTACTAATGATCACGCAACAGTATAAACAATTTTACTGTACAGCTCCTGTAGAAACCAGAAATTCTAACAGTTTCTACAGAGGCAAACACTGTAGGTCTATCTGAATATAAGTGTCAGCCTAATGACAAAAATGTAAAATGTTTAGAGGCACCATAGAATTTACATTATTCCGGTGATCATATAGTGCAGGTTTCCTACCCATAGATGACGCTTTCAGCAGGTGTATCCTGTTTCCCAGCTCTGCAAACTCTACATTTTTATTGGCCTTTTGCAGCTGTTCATCATCAATATCCATACCCAGGAAAAAGGCAGTCTGAGGGTCCCAGTGAGAGTGATAGATCAGATTACAATGTCGGTGTTCCAACTGCATGTCATGTAGTAATTTAGTGTTTACTAAGAAGTAAATAGTCCATTAATGTTACTATACACATTTCTAAAATCACATTTCCATTGAGACCAGAGATACTTTGTCATTCTTCCATTCTTCAGAATTTTAATATGATTAGTTTAATTCAAAAATGCTTTAAAACCACTTTTCAAACTTTTCTACATTTGACAAATAAATTTTTCAATTGCTTTCTAGATTTCTGCCCTGACCTTGTGTTCCTGTGCTGCTTCTATTAAGATGGTTCCCACCCCACACATTGGGTCGACAACACAGAAGCCTGGCTGGGAAATAGGAGACAACATACAATACATAGCTTGTCAACAGCGTACAGTGTGACTGGTGAATGGCCACATTTATTGAGTCAAAACCTGCCTTGCTTGTTTAGGGCAAACAAAACAAACACAAACTTGTATTATTTAATAAGACCTTCTAATTAAATTACACATATGTGTACACATGGCAAAGTAGTTTTCTTATTGTTTTCAGAATAATAAATGTATGTGTAAGTACCTGTATCTGAGCCAGTGATGCCATAGCCCAGGCTATTGTAGACCTCAGTCCTGTGGTTTTAATATAGCTTCGGTTAGCCAGAGGTATCCTGAAGGAAAAAGACAAAAGACCCCCAAGGAAGCCATTCATTAGCTGCACTAATGATGCTCATCAAATTAATTAAAGCTGTAATATGAAACAGATCAATCCCACAAACAGGCCTGGATGTGTCTCTGAGATTTGGATATTCATTCCAAACTATTTGGTACAATTTTAAGCATATATTTGCTGTTGGCAAAAACCTCTGGATTCTGGCTACAATACGAGGCTGGTAGCCACTGCACAAAGAAACAACAACATAGTATTAACAAAGAAAATAAAAAGCTTAATATGCATCAGACAGGATACATGGCTCTGTCAAAACTCTGCTTCCTAAAAGATATTTGATGGTCCCTCCAAAAAACATACATACTGAGCAATTAATTACTGATAGTGGAAGTGATTCAGTTAATAACCTGGTTAGTGGAATCCCCAGCAGGCAGTGGTCATCACTCAAATAAACATGAATCTACAGAAAAGAACAAACAACTAATTATGTTACATTTACAATTTAAATAGCCTGTTCAAAACAAACCTTTAACTTTAATTAACAGTAAAAAGGTTTACCTCCAGCTGTGGGTTCTTCAGATCAGCCTTCCAGCCCAACAGTCTGCTCACACCTGCTCCAATCATTTTGCTCACCTCCTATTTTACATATTTGCAAACACACAACATTCCTCTGAACTTATTATTTTTTGTGCCTTTTTCTGTGGTTGTTCTGTATATACATTTGACAATGTGACAGAGAGCTCAGCCAGTTGATGAGAGAGTAATTTATTCTATTTATACATAAATTCAGCCTGAACAAAGATCATACTAACTACTAACTGACCAACAGTTTTATGTCTTGCATTACTTCTTAGCGTATACACACACGTGCCAGAGGATTTGCTGCTTTTGTCAATCTGCATCTTAACTTTCACTACCTGTATGCTGAACAATCGGGACAGAGATCCAGTGCACTTGCAGTTGATTCTAAAAGAGACAGGGGAACAAGAAGGCGGCTCTGGTTCCGAATGCAGTAACGTCTTATATCCCCTTCCAGTAGACTTTACTTTATTACATGGAGACAAACATGAAAAGACAGAAAGAAATAAAGAAGAAGAAGAAAAAAATTGAAATTAAATATGTTAACCATAAAAGTTTGAGTAAATTAAATCAGATAAAAAAGATCTTATTACCACTTTCCACCCTTTGTACCACAAAGTCATCTGTGCTTCTGCTGCTACTTTCCACACTGTGGTCTAATCCTGGTGCTGCGTGGTCACAAACGGATCCTCCATTGAAATGTGTTCCTGATATCACTCCACTAAACTTCATAAACTTACACATCTGCTCTTCTTCCTCGTTCCTTTCTCTCTCCGATGTCTTATCTTTCTCCGCATTCTTCTCATTACTTGAATCTGGAGCTGCACCCCTCCTCTCCTCTTCTCCATCATCCCCTTTTCTCTTTTTCTCCAGTGTCTGTTGTTCAAAGCAGGTTTCTCCACTTGTTCCTTCCTCCCACTTTCTCTCTATAACTTTTATTCCCTCAATCCCTGTCTCTTCGTTGTCTCTCTTTCTCTTCTTTTGCTGTGTCTGTACTCCATTTTCTTCACCACTTCTCAGCCTCCTGTTCTCACTCTCCTCGTCCTTCTGCTCTCCTGTACGGTTTCTATCCTGCACATGGCACTTCTCCTCCTCTTCCCTCTGTTCTGTACTCCCTCTCCCCTCCTTCCCCTTCCTCATCCCTCCCAAATCAGTGCTCGGTGTGATGTCATTAGTTCTTCTGCTAGCTAGCTCCCCCTGCAGATGGCTCCATGTCATTACAGCACTGTTCCATTCATTCCTGTCACCCAACAGTCTGGACTGCAGCACAGAGACGGCCTTTGCTGTGAAAATAACAGAGAATACAAATAAAAATTTGATATAAGATTGTTAATTAGGTAATATGAGCATCTGAATTTCCCATGATATTCACACTAGGCCTAAAAGACAGGTCTACAATTTAACATCTGCCAAGCTCCTCGGTACCTGGGCTGATGTGGGCAGACAACCGCACAGGTGAGTCTTGTTTTAACAGGAGGAAGAGCCTCTCTGCAGCCTTAAGCTCACTGATTTTGTTTATCCTTGCAGACGAACTGAACAAAACTTTACCCGGCATCTGACACACCTGGACACACACACACACAAAACAAATAGGGGTCAGACAACCATGCAGCTAAAATTCCAGTTCAATCTTTCAATTCTTGTTTAAGAATTCTTAAAGTTCATTTCCGCTTCCACTATTTCATTTCACAGTGTTCTCTGCTTTCTGGTCTGAATAATGCGTATGGAAAATTTTACAGGACAACAAAACTTTCTCTGAGCTAATATTAAAACTCAAACATATGCAATTACAAGTATTCTTTGTGACATCAAGTTAATGTGCATGTAATAATTTTTAATGAGTACATTTGATTTTGTGGGAAAACTATATTATACACAATTTATTAATCAAAGCAGAGTAGTTTCAAAACTTGTGACAATGATATTAATATTTGACAGTCAAAAATAAATCAAGTGTTGACAGTGTTTCCCAGCAGACTTTATGGAGCTGTGTTACTACTTAACACAGCTCCATAAACTTAAACAATTTTCAGGAAAATTAGCAGAGATTATTATTATTTATAAATTTGTCTCATGATTGTGGTTCTTGGTAATAGGCTACTAAGTTAATAAGGTAGCACCAATGCTGACAATTTCCAGGTGAAAACCGTGCACGAAATACCCACATTTTCAGCTGCCAGCTTCTTCTTCACCTCGTCAATTAAAAAAGGCTCCATCCCGTTACCGGCGGTGCAGTAGTAGCGAATTAGCCCCCCCTCACTCCTCTGCTCAGTCATTGTGTGTGTTCAGAGTAAACTATGCTCATATCATTCTGTTGGACGAAGAAAGTCGCCATATTGGCTTGTATGTTTACACCGGAAACGGAAATACGTCACCGACGCGCAGTGATCCGTTTTGACCAGCAGGGGTCTCTGTGGAAAAGATATTACCAGAAGTGGTAAGTAGGTAACTACAGTACAGGTACATTAACTCAATTACTGTACTTACATTAGAATAAAAAGTACTTTACTGGAGTATTTTCATTTCGTGTGAGTTCTACTTTTACTTCAATAATCTTGCCTACCTTTTACTTCACTACATGCAGTTACTAGTCACTCTTTGCAGATGTATGTAAAAATATAAAGATCTAATGAATAACGATCATACTATCACGGATGAACCACCTGGCCGGGCAAAAAGTAGTTAAAATCAGGTCCACATTTACCAGCTGCTGTTTTTTTTCACTATACTTTTTTTTTAATTGCTATACATTTTCTGTGCCACAATTCTAATCTTTGAAAGTTTGTTAAACAAAATTGGACTAGACTGGCATAAAATGCAATATAGTTTAAAATACACTGTGCACATACTTACTACTTCAACTTGAGTAACATTTATAATGCTATGAATGTAATAATGTGTCAACACCGCTCAGATTTGTTCATTGATTGTAATATGGCAATGTTAATTTAATACAGCAGCGCAGGCCACTGCAATAAGCCTTCATTTTGTGATTAATTTTAAGCTCTTAACAGCACACACACACACACACATTGGTGCCTTGGGGCATAACGCACAAGAAAACAACAAACTGTGATGTGCATGTGCATACACAAGTTACTTATACACTGGTTCAGGCAGACACAATACAGCGTACAAACACCTTTGCTGCAGTGTGTTACCTGGAGGCAGCTCTGAACAGGTGCTTCTCCAAAGTTGAGGGACAATCTTTAATAAACCCTGCAGCAGATACACAAGTACTTCCACAAAACTCTCACTTTTTCTTTCCATCTACTGAATTTTGAGAGATTCTTGAGACATCTGTGTCTTAACATTTCACTCTCTAATTCCCTTTCTTATCTCTGTCTTCCCTCATGCCCTGTCACACTCTCTGTAACATTTTTAGTCTCCCTCATTTCTCTTCCTGACATTTTAATGACCCCAAATATAATTAATCCCCTTACTTTATTTGATGAACAGTGTTCTGCTTGTTGCCTTGTATCATAAGCTCAAATTTTGACAGGCTGCTGCAGCCTGCCAAAGTGTAGTGCACACAGAATTATGGTAAGTTAATATGTTTGTATAAGAGTGGACATGGGTATTACTTTAGATTGATGTGACGTTGAGGGGTGAGGCGGGTGAGGGTTTTAGTCCCACTGAATCAATACTTCAATACTGAATAAATTTTTTCTCCACATGTTTATTTTGTTTGTTTTGTAGCATGTATAAAATTAATACCAACAAATGTCTAGGTTCCAAATAGGCAACTGACATTTGACAGCTGATTACAATTAACACTTTAACTTCTATTTAGGAAAATAATCAAAGCTTCAAATTCACCATAAATCAAAAATTGTCAAGAAATAAAATGCTTATGTGATATCACTATGCAGAAACATTTATTGGTGTGAAAAAAAAAAAACATTTTGTAATTTTATCCCACGTAGTGCGGAAGGTCTAGGGTACACCCTAGACAGGTCGCAGTCTATCACACGACTGACACACAGAGACAGAGAACCATTCACCAGTCACCAGTGAACCCAACTGCATGTAATTGGACAACGGGAGAAAGCCAGAGTAGAGAACGCACACAGACACAGAGAGAAAACATGCAAACTTCACACAGAAAGGTACCAGGCTGACCCGTGGATTTTTTGCTTATTTAGCCCATATTATAATTTTCTAGAGAAGAAAAATCTCTCAAATATCATTTGTCTCTTGTAGATCTTCTCTACTGGACACACTTTGGGCCACGTAATTACCATCCAACATTTCACAGTCTGGGTTGCAAGATAAATAACGATTAGGGCACCTTTCAGTCTGTGACAGCTTTAATTACCTTAAAGTTATATTTATGGCATTTTACTTAACAAGACACAATTCATATTTCCCATTTTCTTTCTCACTCTCATTCTCTTTAAAGTTTAGACTGTGACTGTTTCACCAGCCCATAATATTGGACGTATCCATGTAGAAAGGAGACATTAATACTCCTTTCAGCAGCTGCCATTTGCAATAATTAGCCCCACTGTTGCTAGGTGAACACAACAGCTTCACAAAATGGAGTCCACCTGCCACATCAGCCATGGGATATTCATGTGCATTAAACTTGTTTTTATTCTCCAAACCCCATAAATGATCGAAGGGAGCGAGACTGATAAAAGCAGAGAAGGTACAAAGAAGACAGAAAATAATGTATACCCTATATTTCATGTTAATCACCTGTTATTTAATAAATGTCTCCTACAGAGACCAACACCCAGCCCAACATGTTTCTATGCACAAATTATCTGGTATCATGAGTCTAATTTTGTTAATTGTGTCTAGTGATAACATGTTAAATTTTAATCTGCAACTGCTTCTTCTGCTGAGGAAGTCTCAGACATGTGACTGTTAGAAACACAAAGAAAGTGAAGCTTGTGTAAGGAAATATTTACCAAAAGTGTGATAACATGAGCTACGGTAACTTGATAATGTTAATGTTTGCTTACACAGTTAAAAAATATATCTCATAGACCACATGTTCCTATCTTAAATGACAAAACAGGGTTATTTGTTATTGGATTTTTGTCTCTTTGGGCTCATACATAGTGTTACCTCTCTTTGTCTTTGACTGTGATCATTTGCTGACACATTCATGCACACATACTGTACACAGAAAGCTACGTGCACACAATTTACAGTAAAAAATGTGGGTCCAGTCCCTGAGTTATCTATTTATCATCTATCATGTGACGATTAATAGTCAGTGAAGTATCAGGAGGGCTGTCATTTAAAAGGCCAGACTATTTGTGTGTCTGTGTGTGCATAAGGTGGGTTGAGCCCATCTGTCATTCTCGTCCAGCTCCTCTCATCTTTCATTATCGCCTTCACTTTATCTGCTAGTCCTTTGATTTTGCTTTCTTTTCATTGCCTCTTCACCTCAACTTCCATTTATTTTCTTCCTTTTCTCTCATCATTTCTTTCCTGCTGTCGTTTTTACTTTCATCTTCACTTCACTCTCAGATGGAAATGAGACCTTTACAAAGAAGCACAGTGAAAAAATCACAGTGGAACAGAGCGAGGGATCACTGAATGTTCACCACTTAACCATGCGTACGATCATTCGGGCCCACTTCTGAGTGACTGTGTGTGTGTGTGTGTGTGTGTGTGTGTGTGTGTCTGCAACATGAGCTCACTTAAATATTTACTGCTCCCAGCTCTTAGAGGAGTGTGAAGTGTGTCGATGAGGCTAAGCATCCACGGAGAGAGAGAAGAGTGAGAGAGAACAAGAGAGAGGGAGACACACACACACAGACACACACTCCCAGCAGCAGAGCTCAACCAGCAAACACTGCACCAAACTGACAGAAGCCGTCGAAATCAGCAATAACAGGGAAAACAGAAGAGAGCCGGAGGTTGGAAAACACACTGATGGGAGAGATTGAGGAAAAGAGTATTTGTCGGTCCATGGGTGGTTTGTGTTGCGCCTGCTGTGTTTAACTTAGAAGTTCACTGACTTCAGCTTTTAAGGATCAATCTATCATGTCAGTGTATCGAATTTGTGGTGTCACCTGGTATACCAACTGTAAACATGCATGTTTTTAAAAATGCTCTTTACAATTTTACTTTATTTACGTTTACATTATTTATTACAATAATTAACCTACTTTCCTTGTCCACCCGAAACCCTTCCAATCCCCTCATATCCTTCATCTTTATTCAGATGAATAAACTGAATTCCACAGTTGACATTTTCACTTGTCATAAAGGGAAAAGCACAGTTAACGTTCACATAATTCCATTAAAAAAAAGCCTCTTTTCCTATTTGTGATGAAGTTGGTCTGCACCAATTTAGCTTATTTGCTTAACTGCTGCAACTCTTACATTTGAAAGGTGGTACTTGATTGTGAGATTAAGTCACGTGCCCTATCCAAATGTAAGTGTGCTGACCCCAAATGAGTTTGCGTTGAGATATAACATCTAGAATTCTGTTAATCTCAATAGCTTACAATATTTTTAGAAAACTGTGCATGAGGAGAGTATGTGAGTATAGTCAGTGACACCCTCCCCGCACCTTTGCCAACAACGTGATGTAACCTCCTTTGAATACTATGATTGAATATCTAAATCCTTTATGTCTCAGTCAAAACTGAAACACTGATTGTGAAACAGGCTACAATATAGGGAAGAGCGTCTAACAAGTTTAATCTGAACGATTAACACACAAGATGTGCACATTAACCTGAGCTACACGTAGTCCACACTGTGTAACTTTTGCACACGACATTGTGAACCCTGACAGTGCACAAGCCCTTGTCCCAGTTAACAAAGAACAGCTCTTACATTACATAAAATCCCAAATCCCCTTGCCCCATATTTTATCAAGTAAAAAAAGTCAACATCACACCACCACCAAGGCTGCTGTTCCATTTAGCTGAAAGCCCTTGGCCTATTTTTTCAATGTTTGACACAGCCATAAAGACTTTGTAGCTATTACTTTCATTCCCAAGGACCTCTGGCTCCTTCCAGGGAGTCCCCCAGCGCAAGGAGGATTAGTTTAATTTCACTATCATGCATTCACTTAAAGATAGCACCATAAGAGAGAGTGAGGACTAACTATTCTCAGAGGTTTGGATTATCTGTGCTACAGCAGACAGGCAACAATGAACCCTTTTCAGAAAGAGATTACTTGGACAAAACCATTACAGGCTCGGGTTCTTGGCCTCGAAGCCGTGGCAAACTCTTCCCAGCATTCATAGTCGCTGCACTTCCTGGTCATGGGAGCTAGGGGGAGCTCTAGGTTTACTGCTGGAGCTTCACTCGGCTCCTGTGTTGTCTTGGTTAATCTCTTTACTGCAGCAGGGGAGGAAGAGGGGAGGTGAAGCGACAAAACAAGCTGGCTGGCCACAACACAAGTCACTGCAGTAAGAGAGAGATCAGATGTGAATGAAATGCTAGAGTGCTATTTTGGAGGTAGCTGGAAAATGTTATGTCCTGTTGATTTGATAAATCAAGTAGATCTATTTTGCATGTGTCATGGAGTTGTGTAGACATTCACAACATGTGTTAAAGTCCTTAAGGTCATGGGATAGCCTACTGCACTGTGTAAAACACATTGACTGTACACTTACAGTATGTAAACTGAGCATTTGGTTCATTTCTGGCACCAGTTATTCAAGTTTTGTTTTTATACTGTTTTAACTGTAATTTAGTATTTTCTCTCTTTTCTTTTCCTGTGTAGATGGAGACATAATTATTTACTCATTTGTCACTACACATACACAAACACAAATATCATCATGGGTCAGTTGTTGTCATCAGAAGAGGAGGTTTCTCAAGTGAAGGATGCGTTTGGTTCTCTCCTCTACAATGCCATGTTGGAGGACGGTGCTGTTCCTGACCTCAGGGTCGTCCACCCTTTCCTCCTGGCCAATCACGACGAGGGCTTTGATTGTGAGGCCCGCCTCAAGGAACATCTGCAACAGGTTAATACATTTTTCAAAAGAAAGTATAAATAGATCCGTTCAGTTGTGAAGTGCAGATCAAGATGAACAGGAGAAAGAAACATGTTGTTGCCTTCAGACAGTTAAGAAAGATCAATTGTGCAAAATTAAGCAGCACTCAGAAGTGCGTTGGAGATTGTAGACAAGGAGCCAGGAGTGACATGGTGATGACAAAATGCAGTTCATAAATGTTTTTAAAGTGAATGGAGAGCAATGCAGCAATTTAATTTTATCGACAGATCATCAGAACAAAGCTGTTCATTTCAATTCACCCAGCTGCAGGGCGACATTGGGAACAAGGCACCCACGTACCTGAAGGATCTGATAAATCGATTGACGGCCTTCTCAGATGAGCCACGCGTAGCCGGCCTGGTGGGATTAGTGGTTACTATGGTGATTGATATGGCTTACACATCATCAAAATTGAAGGTGAAAGGAAAGACCGCGGGGTCATCGTCATGTCAGGTAAAGCCTCTGAGAGAAAGTCTAGTATAATTATGAATCCCCAAATGCAAATTGGTTGCAAAAGCACTTAACTTGGATTTCCAGCAGAGGATCTGGGAGCTCCAGGAGGAGATGGAGGAGTATCTGAAGCGCTGCAGGATTAACTTGAGCGATAAAAGCAAGCTGATCCAGGACTGCATCAGACTTGAAGCCCAGGTCAGCCTCACCCTCACTCAGCTGAAGACCTGTCTGCTTGGGGGGGACTGTGACTCCAGGTGAGAGAATACAGTAGAGCACAGTGAAGTATGTAGTAGTAACATGATAAAATACCACACAGCACTATGTGAACAAAGCTGAAACCAATAAAGTAGAATACAGGACAAACATTGAAGCAGATTAGAGCACTAAATAGTTGCATGGAGGTGAAGAGAGCACTACATAGTTGAATGCTAGACTGGTTTAAAACCATGTTGTCATGATGAATTTGTTCTAACATTGTCTGATACTCCAGGTCTCTGAGACACTGGGCCAGTGGAGCAGCATTTCATACCCAGATGTTGGTTCACTTGACTGGTCTTGAGGGTCAGGTTGAGCCCCTGGCTGCAAGGGCAGCACTTGAGCAATACAAGGAAGACCTCACACAGATTATACCTGCTTACAGGTAAATCAGCGCATGTAGCAATGTACTATCAACAGAGTGGATGTTCTTGTTGCATAATGTTTTTGTTTTTTTTTAAATGGCATTTATCTCTGACCCATGTGGGGACCATATTTTTATGGTTTGGCCAGCAGCATATTAAGTTGCATGAATCATTCACAGTGCAGGAAGTCTGCAGTATATTCTGTTGGCAGTGTTTTGGTGGAGCAGGAGTTTGTATTGTAGGTGGATAACCGATGCTAGCATGTGAAAGGAAGTGTATTACACATTGTACAGTACAAACACTGCAGATTTATTTGAGACCATGTTGTCAGACAGTAAACACATGGCAGTTCAATAGAAAGGAGCCTAATAAAGCATACTGACAGGAGAAACCACGGCCACACAGGGCCTAGCTGTCTGCAAGGAGAAAAGCTCTCCAACCTGCTCCAAATGTGACAGCAACAACACAAAAAAACTCATCAGACTGTCAGAAAAGTTTAGTGCTAAACTTTCAGCTTACATTTTGACATGCTTACAGTAAAAATATCCAGTACATTCATAGAAAAAATATGTGTTTTTTTTCATCAATGAGTTTTACAACCTAGTTACTAAAAGGCTGATTTTCAACCATGAAGCTAACAGCGTCATTGTAATGTTGCAGTGATGAGTCAGAATTCTTTCTAAATGAATGAACATGCATGTATAAAACACTTGTGAAAGAAGCTGAGCACAAAAGTGACACAAATTAATGAGTCAGTTTTGGGGAAAAAAATTATTCATTCTGGTTGATTTACTGTTCCTCCTTCATCCAACCCACTTCTGTATTCCACCATGTCGCCCCCCACCCCCCACCCAACTCTTCATAATAGGCGTTACAAGTGTAATACAGTGTGTGTCGTGAAATGTCGAGGGGGTCCTCTGGCATCATGGGACCCCCCTAGAGAGGTGCCAGAGGAAGGAGCCATGACGGGACTCACTGTGACAGACAGAGAGACAGGAAGGAGTGTGACCATCCCTCTGTCCACCTTGGAGACAGAGACAGGTAAATTTTCTTGATGTAAATGAGAAATCTGCTTACGCCTGTCTCAGTCAAGTCACATTTTACTGAACTAAGCTTCATGGACTGAACAGGGAGAAGAAAGAGACTCTCTGGGCCTGACAACACCTCTACATCTGTGTCCTCCACCATTAACCTGGACCTAATCACCTCAGATCAGTACGCCCAGGTCTACCTGGACCATCTGTTCTCTGATAAGGGGCCTGTGGCAGAGCTGGAGAATTATTTTAACAAGGCTAGTAACTACATGAAAACCCTAATACTTGTACCGAAATGTACAAACAAGACAGGGTTGAAAAATGCGATAGAACAAAGTGATGGAGTATGTCTTAAAGAGCAGGCAGAGGGAATAGCTGGAGAACAAAGAGTGGACGAGGGCAAAGATGATAAACAGGGTGAGATGGAAAAGAGACAAGAAAATATGATGGACTGCAATCAAAGAGATGAAAGTTTGAAACTGAGTATTGTGGAGACGCAGCCAGAGGAAAGTCTCAATCACAATGCGCCAAGTACATAAGAGCAACAGCTGCACAACAACCTTATCAAAATAGATCAGTCCTTTACTGAAGGAAAACAAATAAATATACGATGCCTATAAAAAGTATTCACCTCCTTTGGAAGTTTTTTTTACTATATTAAATCATGGTAAATTTAATTAAATTAATTAAATAGTTTTTGACAACAATTTACAAAAAATACTCTTTCATGTCAAAGTGAAAAAAGATTTCTACAAAGTAACATACTCCAATCAACTTTGTGAAAAGGTTTTTGAAAAGCACAAGTTAGGGGATGGACACAGTTCAATGTCCGAGACACTGAATATCTCTTGGAATACAGTTAAATCCATCATTAAGAAATAAAAGGAATATGGTACAAGTGGGGCCATCTAGACACTTATGAAATAAATCTCAGCTGAGTCACAGCTGAGATTTAAAATGAGCTTTTTTTCTTTTTGCCACTGTCCCATAAAACTTGGACTCAGAACCCAAGAACCCAACCAACAGCTGCTGTATGCACAGTCCCTCCCAGCTCAGCTGCTGAAGCTTGAATCTCCTTCAGAATAGTCACAGGTGTCTTAGTGTCCTCCCTCACTAGTCTCCTCGCAAAGTCATTCAGTTTAGCAGGTAGCTGATTGATCTACTGCAGATGTTGGATTTTTATACAACCTAATAATGCTGATAAATCAAACAAAAAACTGACATTACATGGTGAAAGTGGACTGCCAGCATCTAGTGGAAATGATCTCTTGTTTGCATGTTAACAATGTCTCTGCCTTCTTTGAATATGTAAGTGATCATCGAGTATGATGATCACGTCCCAGTGCCAATAATGAGAAAAAAGCAGGTGGGGGAAACTTAATCCAACTTTGCACACAACGTAGCCTCTAACAGAGATGAATATGTGCAAATCAAATTCATTTTCCCTAGAGAGATTTCCTTTGAAACCTTAAGTCCATATTTGTACAAGGCTGACATCCTATTTGACGATGAATTACGAGGTTTGTAGTCACAGTTCTGCAGCAGTGTAACCATGGCGAAGCATGTTTCTATGGTTACTGATTGCTACTGAAACATATTTCTATGCATGTTTGCTTTTAAATGTAAACGTCAACCTGTAATAAAGCAGAAATATTTGTTTGTGTGTCAGTTAGTTGTCTTTGGAAGTAAAGAGTAACATATTTGGGCTTTTTAGACTAATGCAGCTCTCTTTGTTTTCTCCCCTTTATATTATCAAAGTAATGTTACTTCAGATGATACTATACTACTCACAAAAAGTTAGGGATATTTGGCTTTCGGGTGAAATTTATGGAAAACGTAAAAAGTTCACACTACAG
>JAUMHL010000008.1:4696371-4714250 GCA_032362345.1 Sandelia bainsii | reverse complement strand
GTAGGCTTTTTAATGAATTATTGGTGCATCCTATTAACAGTGAATTGCAGTAGTCAAGTCTAGAAGAGACAAATGCACTTCCAGACAACTTCACCTGGATGACTGAGAATCTTCACAGACATTTAACTATCTAGTCACATTGTTTATGAATGTAAGACCTTTAAGAGCAGATTCATAAGAAGTTAAGTGCACCTTAAAGAAGACAAATAGATATTGATATGGATCTATAATTACTATTACCATCTACTATTACTCTGAAATTAAACTGCTACTACTAATTATAAATTAAATAAATTTAGGATATGTCTACATATAAATTGAAAATAAATGTATAACCTGTATTTTTTTTTGTAACATCTACTGCACTTAAATAATGTGAAAAAGTGCCCTAACTCATAGTCGTCATTTGAGAATCTGATGCAAGGAATACACACACACAATGGATCTTAAGGAGAGTTCATGCTCTGGTATTTGCCTGACCTTTAATTTCAATCTGTTCTATGTGTGTGAAACACCTGCTCTAACATGGCTACCCCCCACCCAACTTCACAACCATCAGCATTCTCACACACAGTCAGGCAGCTACTACTTTACAGGTATAAAAGCACATATAATGCAGCAGTACCAATGCCTAGTGATGGTTCTGGGATGCTTTTACTACATATTTTATGCACTTCTTTGCATATGAACATTCTTGTGTGTGTGTGTGTGTGTGTGTGTGTTGGTTTTACCAGTGCTGGAAGGGAGAAGTGACTAGTACTAACCTTCTGGCCTGCCAGACATCCTTTTCTCTGAGCAGGTTTAACATTTTAACCACATACTGTATGGTACATGCCACCTGATCCGTTGTATGTGGGACAGCACGTAATAGAATATTTGAAAGATAGAATCATGAAGGAGATATGTCTAAAACACAGACACAATGAGAAAATAATAATTTCATAAAAATGCTGATGAAAACAATTACGTGCTTAAATGTTTTACCTGGATTGAGTTCAACGGAAGGTTTAAGGGAAGGGAGGCTGCTCCAGAATTAACAACTGCAGTCACCTTTCAGTATTGACCTCAAAACAGCAGAGAATCAAGTGTTAAGTGTTGTAGTGTTAAGAGGGGACAACAATTACTTTTAGGTACAGAGCTTTATGATAATATAGAGTTATATAACACATTACGTAATACCTTATCAGGCTACAATAAAAATGTTGAAATGAAGTATTTATTTGATGGGAATCTACTGAAGAGAGTTGGAAATTGATGCAATCTTTGTTCAGTTATTGTTGTATTGGTTTTATTAAAAGCCTTGTGTCTGTGTAAGTGATCTGTGCAAAATGTATTAAAGCATGAACACGGAGAGGATGAATATTTTTGCAGTGTTTTAAGTTGTTTAAGAAGCAGGATTGTAGCAATGATTTCACAGCATAACGATGATAATAGATTTCAAAACAAAATATTATGTGGTCTTGAGTGCACAAAACATGATGGGACCAAGAATCGAGCCCTGCGGCACATTATACACTAGGGGCAAGTCACTGGCCCAACAACAGTGGCCATCCATTATCAGCGGGAACGCAGTGTAGTCTCACTGTGTGAGACATACTGTAGACAAAAGGAACCCTAGAGAAATGCTCAACTTTATGCAAATATGCTGTGGTAGAGTTCAGCGATAGCTGAGTGAGAGCCAGTCAGGTTAATCTTTATTTCACTGGAAACTGAAGCACAATTTAATATGCAACATGAATTAATTTCAAAGAAAACAGAGGAAAAGATGATTGTAGTCATCGGCTTCCTGATTATTTACCAGTTGTGTTTAACACGTTGTGTCATGTAAGTTACCAGGACAGTAAAAAGAGTGACTTGTAAAAACAAATCACTGACATTGTTGGTGTGGCTGGTGGTGGTGAAAACAGCTCTCCAGTTGCAGTAACAGCATAGCATGTAAATAAACATGCTCAACACTGCACACCCCCAGAACTACAGCTTCTTTGGATCTTAGACATTTGTCATTGGTAGTGTGAAAGCCTTGTCATGATGGGGATACATTAACATGAATAACCACACTAATTCTTCTGCTAGTGTGCCCATGAATGTTGTTTTTCTATTAAAGTTAAATAATGTAATGTATTCAATATATTATCATTTACCCTCAGAGTCCAGAAGGATATCATGGTCCACCTTGCATTGTTTACCATTCATACCATTTTCACATCTCTTTCAAAAATAGAGTAACTGATGTAACTTAAGTGTGGGTTTCTTACACCTACATTCAACCTAACTGCACTAACAGTACAGTATGTTTAATGCTTCCTGTTATCAAGGAAACTTATAAGGTTAGTTCTGGTTATGTGAACCTCTTCACTGCAAATAAGAATTACATTTGAAGCAGGTCTCTCCTGGCTGAGAGCATACTGTATTTCCATTAAGAAGTCTGTGCACAAGTCTGACAGTTACTGTTATTCCAGTGCTGAGCAAGCTGTCATCCTCGACCTTTCAGTCAGGACAGAATAATGTCTGACTCAGAGACCGAAATAAAGCATAAAGAATAAAGAAAAATATGAAGGGTGTTATGCAGGCAAAATTCATGTCTAGACAGTGAAACAATGTCAGTTTGACATATTGAAACTTAAAGAGTCAGGGTTCATTTCTCCTGTTGCACTGTACAGTAGATGTACACTGAAGACCTGCAGTTAAAGAGCTCTACAGAAAATCTGTCTTGTAGTTATGCTTATGGAGGGAACTGGATCAAGAGAGGCATCAACGCTGTGCAGCAAACAGCATATACAAAAACATAAGCAAACAACAACCCAGGATTTTTAGAGTGAACTACCTTCCCTATGTTGCGTCTCCATATTTTCATTTTTGGTTGACTTGTAATCAAGGCAAAGAAATCCTGAACCTCTGCTCATAGCCAATCACATACTCCATGTTGATCTTCTCAGCTAATACCAGGTAAGTTAGAATATCCCCCAAAACCAGTGTGTTTCTTTAAATGTCCTGCACACCCACACATTTGATCATTGAGGAGAAACAAAAAGTGCCAAATAAGATTGTTCCTCCTTATTATGACCAGACCAACAAGCTAATACTTCACAGGTGATGCCCAAATACAGTGATAAAACAACTGGGTATAACAATCTTTGTTTTTATTTCTTTTGTTCATTTCAAGAGTCAGAAAGTCAGTTTTTTCAGACATGTCTTAAATGTAGACATTTCACATGCCACAATTTTGGCACTTATGTAAGACCTTTGGATGTGTTGTCATGGAAGCTTTTGTAATGTATAGGTTAGGCTGAGCACTGACAGCTAAAACACAGAGGAGTGAACGGTGGAGAGGAAATTAAAGGCTGGTCCTGTTGTCTTTCACTAAGTGGTTGCATATGGTTTGGCAGCCAGCACAGACTTTCTGATGGTTTAGGCTTTATTTGGCATTCAGGAGCAACCATGCACACACATGCCGACATAAATTAACACTAAATTCCCTGCATGCTAACCTGCAGAGGCTATCCAGATAAGTACCTGTCTAGAAATCAAATGTGACTAAATAATGAGGTTCCAGACAGACACAGCAGTAGGCACTAACACCTGTACACAACAAACAACTTGTCTTATTTGCTGACTCTTGTAGGCAAACACATTCTGCAATCTACATCATAAAAAAACTCACCAAATTCTCTTGCAGCAAACTTCTTTATAATAAAATTAGAAGAAAATGCTTAAACAGGAAGAGGATTTAATTGTATTGGGAAGGATCCATCATTCTGCACAAAGAGAATTGGCACAATCAGTCATGTTGGCAGCATGAGAGCAGGAGAAGAACCAAACACAACCTGTCTATCAGTCAGATGTTATGTGCTGTTCACCTGTGCAACTTTCTATTCATATGCACACACTTTACATGTTATTTAAAAACTTTGCTGGCTGTTATTTTCACTGCCAACTCCAAAACCACTTAGACCCTCCACTTCACCAGGAAGGTTGACTAGAAGTGTTACACTCTGAAATGTTGATGTACTTTTTTTTTCAATATTGTCTGTTGGTAAGATAATGATGCAGTGTAGCAGTAGACTAGCAGCAGAAAATGTGCTTGTTTTAGTTAAATTAATCCCAAAATCAGGCGATTTTGACCTTTACATCAAGGAAGAGCAAATGCTTACAATCAAGATATTTAGGAATCTTCTGCTGGAGGACAAATCATAAATGGATGCTTACTCTTAGTCAACATGACCAGGTGTGGTGGAGGGGGCTGTGTTAGCTAACAGCGATGTCATGAATATGATTAGTCATTATTTAAAATGATTCATTTTAAACATTTTACAGTGTTAGATCTAGCAGTTACAGATGTCTGTGTCTCTTTAAGATGTCCCATATAACCCACCTGCAGACAGTTTCCTGTTTGTCAGGATCAACAAATCCTTCATTCTGTAACATTACAGTAAAGTTACATAACACAAAAGGTGCTTTTGAAAACAAGAACATCACTGTCGTGTTTTCAATTAATTTCAATATGGCACGTTTCCAGAAAGCACATTTAATCAGCCCACTAGTCAAACATTTAATTCTCTGCAATGTTCAGTCATTTGATAGGTTAAAATGAGCTTTTCTTTTAAAACAAATTAATAATTTACCACTTCTGAAATTTCTCTGACAAAGATTGGTGAATATGTACGTGTTAAAGGGTAAAGCCGCAGCAAAACACAGTCCACGTTCATTACTTTTTCATTAGACAACATAAACCACAGAGAATTAATCAGCACTGATGCAGCCATCGCTTGCAACGCTGACACAGTGACAGAACAATGCAGATGTCAGTTAATGAGATGTCAGCCATTCAGACAAATGCCATTTTCATCACCGACAGTCTGAACATATAAAAGAAAATGGATGTTTGTTTGGGAGGTTGAGTGCGACATAGAGGAAGAGAGCGAGACGAGACAAGAGCTGGTTGCAATTCCCATTTATGTTCAATAAATGTAAAATCTAATGGAAATTTGCATAATAATTAAGCTTTTATATTAAAGCCTTTCGTTATAGATTGGCTGTAACACACACACACAGGAAAGGCAGTGCACTCAGACGGTCTCTGAAACAGGGTATCCCAAACTTTATTTTATTGGTTTATCAGAAGTACCATGTACCATGGAGAGCAGTCACAGTTAGTGGCAACACACATACGACAACTTTCCTCCTATCAGTTGGTGTTCAAGAAAAATTAAAAAAAAAAAAAAAAAAAATTAACACGCATACACACAGAGGACAGCAGCAAAAAAAGGAAAGAAAAATTATTCATTAATTAACTTCATTAATTCCAACACTGTAACTGTTGTAGCTGTGGTTATTGTTCCTTTAATAAAAAACACCAAATCATACTGACAAGAACAAAAATTTCTGACTACACCCTGTGAGAGCAAAGAGAAGGGCAAAGCATGAAGGAAAGGATGGATGGAAGAAAGTAAGAGTGTGACTGTAGAGAAAGATGTGCAAGGGCAACAGAGGGATTCAGAAAAATATGACAGATTTAGTAACCAAGAGAAACAGTTACAGACGGTTATGAATCATCACACAAGTACAGACACATTATTCTTTGGGTGATGGGGACACACAGGTATTTTGTATCTAACTATAGATGGATGTGTACGTAAGAAGACCGGTAGAAAACATGTGAACACAAGCAGGAATGGACATAATGTTGAGTCAGTGGGATAAGCAGCCGGACCTGCGTCAGAGAAAGAAAGACAAACAGACAAAGTGACGGCCTGAGTCAGAATCAAACAGTAAGAAGACTGACAACAGCCTGTCTGAAACACTTCTCCAGTACAAAAACAAAGGAGAGATGGAGAGAGACAGAGAGATGAAGAAAAGAGACCAATTAAATAAACCAAGTAGAAGAAAGAAGATAAATGAGAAGAAAGAGCGAGGCAGAGATAGAGAAACAAGCTTTAAGCAAACTACAACTTCTCCAAAAAGGCAATATATGTCATTCTTGAGTGTAGTGAGTGTTTTTGTTTCCCTTAAATAAATATGTAGAATTAATTCTCTACTGTTAGTGTGATGGCCATGTAGTCCACCTCACTTATAACACTGTACAGTATATACACAATAACATTATTTCTTTAATGACAAAATAACCTTTAGATGTACATACAGTATACCTTACCCTCTGTCAGAGAACATCGCCATGGTACTTTTATAAGCAAGCAGTGTCTTTTTTTTGTACAAATAACCCATGCAACTCCCGTATACATTATTTAAGATATATAACTCCTTTAAGATCTCAACTCTCATTCAATAACAGCAGATATTGCCTTTTTAACAAAGGAAAAATCCTTACTTAATTTTTTTTATCAGTAATGTGCAAGTTACTCCAAGAACCCCCCACCCCCAAAAAAACAAACTGTTATTAACTTTAACTTAAAAAGATATTGTTGATAGTTCTACATACATTAAAAATGTAACTGAACAGAATAAACAGAAATCCTGATTCTGTACATTCAAACCTTTTCTTGTCAACACCAGGGGAACGGGGTACGATTCTCTATAACTATATACAGACATGTTATCATTCATGCACAGTGTCAACAAGTAGCACATTGACATTCCAAAATGTGGAAAACATGGCAGGGGGAGACAAAGAGGGGGAAGGGATTGGGGAAGAAAAGACAAGAACAGAAGGATATTCACTGCCTGTATTGGTTACTCTGGCAGCAGCAAGACAGAGAAAGAAAGACAGGGAAGAGACACAAAGGGACAGACAGACACCATAACAATACACATGCTGGGCAGGAGAAGTCCGCTTCAGTCTCACTGTCCCAGAAATCAATGTATGGCTGTAACTTCTTTTTTTTTTTATTCATCTTCTTCCTCCTCGTCTTCCATCTCCTCCTTCCTCTCTTTATCATCTTTTTTAAGCAGTATTTGTTTAATGTTACTTTAAGGGGTAGAGAATAGCTCTGGTAATGTTTTTTCAAGCAGTACATCAGTGGCTTCAGCAACATTTCAGAGTGATGCTGCTCAGCTTGTACCAGCAGGGCTGTTTGTCCTTGTCCTTGTTTGTTTGTCTGTTTGGTGTTGCATTGATTTATTCCTCAGTCTGTCAGACAGAGCATCGGTTAAGAAGTGAACGAGGCAACGAAAACGTCAATCTTCACATTAGAAGCAACATTGTTAATGCTTCACGACTGATTCGACACCATTATATTTTTTTTACATCAGGTACGACATTATTACTGTGTACATCAGAGTGAAACGTCTCTGTTGTTGTTTACATCAGAAGCAACTTTGTTAAAGAAACAACATAGTACCTGTTTCACAGAAGCAAAAAAAAGAAATTGTGCAATGCTTTTTCTTCATTTATAACCCTTCCCACTTGTTCAAACCTCACCACAGAAGAATAAAAACCAAAACTACAGTAATCTACAGCTTGTTTTTCTACTCCTCGCTTGCTCTTAGTGTTATATACACAGCGGTGGCCTGGCTAACCTTTGACCCTTCAAACCTCAAAAGTCCAAACCAAGGCAGGAAGCTAAATTCAAATACAGTTATGATTCCCTGTCAAGCTTTGAACAGCTGCTGTTAATCTGCCTTTAGCTTCACATCAGACTAGCTTTTAAGTCAAGGTAAATACACTGAGAGAGGCGGTGCAACAAAGCCAGTGTAGCAAAAGACGTAACTTCCCATAAAAGACAAAATGAAAAATGTTAGCTTCTGGAAAATGTGCGCAGCAAACTAATTTGATGCAAACACCTACATTACTGCAAGCTTGTCAGTTCAAATTAGCCAGCGTGCAGATTTTAAGTAAATCCAACATGATTTAGCAATATCAAAGATCATGTTGAAGTTACTCAAAAAGTGATGCAAACAGCTTCCACAATGTTATTTCTTTTTTTTGTACAAGCTAGCATAACCTTTTTACAGTGTATAAGCCTTGAACTCCATGCCAGTGAAGAGACAAGAGCATACAAATTTAAATAGAAAGATTCTGGTTTAAAACAACATCAAAGCGTTGTTTGTCTCTTTTCAGAGTGATAATGAAATATGAATAATATTTGGTGTTTTAAGAAAAATCCACTGGTTATAAAACCCGTTACAGACTGGACTGCAAATATTAAGTTTCTGATAGAAAGATTTCCCTTTGGCAAAACAGGGGTAAACTCCCACTCCAAGGCCTTCACATGAGAACAGCTGCTCTAACGGAGAGCCATACTTTGTGCAGAGTTTGGCAAATGCAAGTGATGTAACATCTCATTTATAGATTTTATTTTAGAGTTTGCACAAAGTTGTTCCCAAAATTTTTCACTGCAACAAACAAAGGTCAGCAACAACGGAGCACGTATCAGAATTTGGTCAGATTCCACTGCTCACTGACTATGAGTGCATCACTTTAACAAAATCTAGATCATTTATGTGATTATATTCAACATACTCTGGATTTGCCAAACTCATCCAATCCAGGGCTCTGCTCAGCTCTACTCTCTCGCAGGGGCTGAAAGCTGTCTGGGACAAGACTGTTGCCAAGTTTTAAATGGATTACTATCTAACCCAGACTACTTACTTTACAGATGGAATTTAAAATACTACTTATTATATTATACATCAAGTAAAAAACACGTCAGCAGGAAAAATGGGGCCAATTCAGATGCATACAGTATAGTGCCATATAATAAACTATGGACTTTTAGAATGACTACTTACATGTTCTGTGCATGTGGAGATCTCAGTGGTTTTAGAAGGACTAAAACAGATAACAGTCTAAAGTGTAAACCTCTCTGACAGTCGAGAAAGGCTTGAAGATTTATATTCTACACATTTCAGCAGATGCGCTCCAGACACCTTTATGTGTCTTGTTTGGGCAAAAAACATGAAAGGAGGTTCCCAGCCATTTAGGATGTTTTCACACCTTAGTGCATTTGCTCGGGTCCGAATCACTTGATGAGTGTGTAAACTTGCGGCATTTTCCCCCTTGGTTCAGTTTCTTTTCACACAGAGAAAAATCTAACTGTTCGAAAATGCGTCACTTTAAACTCTGCGAAAACATCATCTTGAATTATTGGTCAGATGTGTCTTCTGCGGGAACATAAAAAGTAAATACAGGAAGAAGAGCCTGTGTTGTGGACTACTGCACGTTTCTGTGGCATGGGAAGCCAATTACACAGTGTATGTTAACACGGGTTGGTCATCCCCCCAGGTGATAGTTTCTGACCAGATGTCTATGAGGTTCTGCCCATTTTCACCAAATTACGTTTGTCGGTGATTCATCCTGCAGCATGTTTTGGATGTGCACGTGAAATAAATTTCTACATACATTCAAATGCCCTCAAATAATGAGATTCATAGCTTTTGGTCCTGTTTTGGTTCAGTATGCTTTCACACCATAAGGACGGCACTGGAGTTTGCTAGATGATTCAGATCGGGACCAACTCTTCTTGGGGGTTTTGGTGGATTACTGTGTTCACACTAGCTGAAACTAACTGCACCAAGAGGGAAAACAAACTTGAGTTTGATTTAAACGGACTAAAGCCTGTAGGTGTGAAAGCACTCTTAGTGTTTGATAATGTCAGTTTGTTTATTTTGCTCTGTAGTTTAATGTGGTTGACTGCTCAGTGGACAGTTTTGTGACAGTGTTGACAATGTTCATGCTTCTGGAAGAAGATATTTACCAGCTAGCTTAGTACTTGCTAAGGGTTTTCAAAGAAGCCTGGCTGCTGCTTAAGATCCTGTTTGGTAGCTACTATGCCTAAACAACCCACCACATGGTTTCAAGACCTCTAGTTGCCTTTTAATGTCCATCTAGCCACATTTGTTTAGGTAAATGCAAATCCAGTTACACCCCTGTCCTACCAAGCTTTGACAGGACATGTTATATGATTAAAGTAACCTGTGGAACCCATTTATGCCCACATCATAAAGTGAGATTCATGGGTTAGCCTGTCACACTTTGATTTAAACCAAGGTTTTCTGGTATCAGGAACTTTTGATTGGGCTAGATCAGCTCATTCCATACAACTAATGAGCATCAACTGGACAAACACAGTTCTCACTCCTGTTGTGAGATATGTTAAACAGAGTAAAGCACTGTGCCATAAAATCACAAGTAATGAGCACGAACTATGAATTCCACCTTAACACAGACACTTGGTTATCCAGAATTATTAGAGAGACCCAAAGAGAGCCTGACGAAGCTGAACTCACTTTGTGATACAGGTGCCAGAGGTTTCTAGGAATTGATGTTTTCTAATACATGACCAAATGTCTACTCCTAAATGTAATGCTATAGCTGAGAGTTAACCAAGCAGGGGCTGTGTTTCGATGTACTCTAAGCTACAACAGGGCTACTGTTATACAACAGCATTTACACCTATCTGTTTCAATGCTGGTGTGAAGCAGTCAATCATTATACTGTAGTCTAGCAAAGACTTGCCCTTGAATAAAGAAATGCAAAGTCTGATGTTTATTGCTTTCTTTGGATTAAGGTGTTGACAATCCACAAGCTCAATTTTTTAAGCATAATAATGAGTGGAGGAGACCTGGGAAACAATATAGCATTGATCGTTTAATTTGGAACCAGACTGACTACAGTTCATAAGCAACCTTTGTAATCAATAAGGAAATACCACCAAGAAAAGTTTAAGCTTCGTCTGACTGAGCACTTATTGAATTATTGGGTCACTTTTTCTATCTGAGGAGCTGGATGTTTCATATAACAATGTCTGCACTAAGTGACGCTATGCAAGTTTTACTTCATAGGTACAGCTGATGTATAAGGTTAAAGAATACAAATCCCTGTTTAGTTGCACCCTAAAGACCAACCTAGGATAAGAATTAAAAATCAGGGGTCAGGGTTAGGGATTAGTGGCTGTTTCTTACAAAGCCCTTAAGGATTTGATTGGTCCACTGACCAGCTAAGGGGAGGTGCTTAAGACACACAAGGATAATGACCAAAGTGGACTAAGCGGCATTAAAGTGATATAAACAATGTCAGAGGCAATGAAGAAACAGACAGCCTATGCGGTTTCACAGAGGGCGGTACCTACGTTTTCAAAGACTATTGCAATGTTATTAATGATGCAATCTCATTGGTGGAAAACCAGGTAACAGAATTCTACACTTAAAAAAAACACACACACACACACAAGATTAACCCCCTAACTCTAGATATTTATGCAATGATTATAGTTTCTCTAACAGTTTTAAACGGTAGAGTGGCCATTTTGTCTTCTCAGACATGGCCTTATTAAAGGTAAAAGCACACTAACCCCTTCTTGATTCAAATTAGACCTTAAATCATTTACATCTACAGTATAAAGCAACAAAAAGAGGGCCTGTTCAGAAGCACATGGTGTAACCAGGACTTTCAGCTCTTTGTATTTACATTTCTAACCTCACAACTTTTCACTTCTTTGAACAAGCCCTCCCACAAAATAATCTTACTCAGCATTTCTACAGGCTGGGAGAAGGAGAGTCAAAAAGACCTTGAATATGAAAGCATATTCCGTCTCAAGCAGCAACAGCAAAACGAGAGGCTCTTTTTTTTTTTTTTCACAGTACTTAACCATCTTCCAACAACACACAAGCACAGAAACACGCACTCACACACTAGCACTCACAGTTTGTTGTCATTAAACAGTTGTGGCAATATATCCGGTTCCTTCTGATTGTGTTTTTTCAGTATCGTCTTGTCATGCATGTACAAACTGATACAGTTAGTCTGTCTTTTTCTGTCTCACTTGTGCCTGTTATTGTAGCTAAGCGCGAGAGTAGCACAGGTCCAACTGGAAAGAGATTAATGGGATTGCTGTTGTTGAAGCCACGTATAGTAGCTGTGACGGTGTCAGTCTGATTTAACTTCTCACTTCACTTCATTTTGTCAAAACTCATTTCGATTTTTCTACGGTTGAAACAGCTGGGACACATTCTGTGTCTTTATTTCTATGGGTACATGTGTTTAGGGATTAGTTTTATGTACAGTATTTGAAAGAGAAGTGGGTTTAAGACAACTTGATTCATTTGGATATATAGACTGGGAGATAAAACGTATTTATTAGTTTGTTCCTTTTTCCACAACCTTTCCATCTTCTGAGCTATTTCTCTAGCTTCTATGATTCTCCTGTTTGCTGTTGTCCTTCCATGCATGCCTACTCCATTCCATTCAGTTTTTAGATGCTTTAGTGCGTTCTAAATTCCTTCATCTGTACATCCATCTATTCATCCATCATTTAGTCTATTGCGTAAAGGGAGGGAGTGATATATCAATGAGAAAGCCTTTATTTCCAATTTATCCATTCATCCAACTCCCCTTGGTTTCTTCCTTCATGTTCTCTTTCTGTCCCACTCTTGCCGTTGTTATCTCTCATCATCTTAGAAGCCTTGGATGTGGCAGTAGGCCTCAAGTGAGGAGAACAGGATGTAGAGGAGCCACAGGCTGATGAACAGCATGCTGGTCAGGGCCTTGGCAGTCCGGGGCCCGCCCAGCTCTCCACCAATCTCTGGCCGCCGTCGGTACATCAGCGTGGCAACGCAGATAAAGGCAAAGATGGTGAAGAGTGTGACAGAGAAAGCCAGCGTGCCAGGGTCCACCCTGAACTCCTCCCCCCTACTGTTGTGGTAGATGGCAGCGATGGACCACGCAACCTGTCAAGCATCAATTAATAAAATGGAATAACGTGAGATGTAGTGACTGTGTACAACAAAGCAAGAAACAACAACAAACATGGACTTTATTTTCTGACTGTGGCAGGCCATGCTACTTCTCAATCACACATAAGAAGAACCATCGTCATTAAAGAAAGTATTAAAGAATAGGACTCATAATATAACATATCAGTAAAATAACATACAGTTATCAATAAACCTGCTATTACTGTAGTTCGTGCCCTAGATGAGCTAGTACTCACCCCAATACCCAGGAAAACATTGACAGCATTGGAGCCTGTCACATTACCAATGGATGCATCTGCATACTGATCCTGGATAGCAGCTACCTTACTGGCAAAAGTATCTGTGCAGAGAGAAACACAGAGACAGACTAATCAGATTTGTGCATGCAAGGAGTTTCAACCCATTCAACACAGAGTGGATGCTTATCATAAGTCACTTGCTGTATTATTATTAGCAGCGCTGTCTTTCTGTAAGGTACACTGTGCTCTCACCATCTCTGACAGGAACATTCAATATGTAATCAGAATGTGCAATAATACCTCTAATAGAAAATTAAAATAACAATTAATTTAATAATAATAGTACTCTTCAGTGGAATTGTGACCTTTCTCTAGTGCCACCATGGGACCATATTTGAATTAAGAACTTGTCCTGACTACTTAGTTTATAACAAAAGGAATAAAAATTCTGATTTTGGTGATGAATCTGCCTTTCCCTTTCAGCCACTTTCCATTGGCTGGTTTTATATAACTGTCATTTTAACTGGTACAGCGTTGATCGAGACAGTAAAAACTACTCAAGAAATCAGTAGGCCTTAGTGGAGTTACAATGTTTTGCACTGAGTAATATAGTTCATAGTAAAGGCAGACATACAGCACACTTGATGTTGAACTCCTGACCTCGACATGTAGTCATTTGCAAGTTACACAAGAACACTGACATAGAAAGAAGCTGTTGATAAATACAGAACTATGAATATGAAAACAGAACACAGTGTAAATCCTATTTTCCACATTTAGACAGGCAACCTTAAATTAGAAGCCACAATATTTAATCCAGTTACAATATTCCGTGGCCAGCAGCCAGCACAGGCCGGATTGGGTCCAATATCAATAATTTACAAGGCTCCATCTCAGTTTGCAGGAGAAAATAAATCTTGGCCTGATAACTAATCAGCGTTGTGATGTTTATTCTCCAAAAGTTCCCCATGTTTGCCAAGCTACGACAGCTCCAAAGGGACCCTCTTCCTTGCTGTACTGAAAGGAGCAGTGGAGATGCTGCCAAATTATAACAACGGGCTCAAACCGTCAGTTAGCAATCTTTTCTCTGACTAAATTTTCTAACAAATATTCTTTTGTTAGTGATTCATGTTGTCTTGATTTTATCAGGCAGATACAGCAAGAGCAGACAAAAAAAAACAAAACAAAAGAAAGCAAGGAATAAAGGAGAAATGCCGAAAAAGAGAAGGAAGGGCTTTCTTGATATAGCAGCCAAACTGGCAGAGGAAAAGAGGATGGTGGGAGGACTGGAGGAAGACTGAGGAGGAGAGAGAGGGTGGAGGAGGGAAGTTGGAAGAGGCAATAGCCTAAGGAAAGATAAATCTCCACATACACCTTAAACCTTCAAGGACAGAACTGCTCAACTTAACTGCGTGTGTGTGTGGAGACTCAGTTTATGTGTGCCAGTCCGTCTGCATGTGTGATTCTGTTTAAAGTGCATGCAGGTCCACTGTGTCTCTGTGTCAGTGAACGATGCCACCTGGGTTCGGTCTGATGCCATGTCTCTACCAGCTGGTAAAAGTGCGTGTGTGTGTGTGTGTGTGTGTTTGAATGCTTGTGTGCCTGATTAAGTGGGTGAGTGCGTGGGTGCTTGAATGTTCAGCAGCAGCGTGTGTATCTGAAACAGGTTTCACTCCGCAGCTCCTTCTGTGAGAGTATGTCTCCCTGGAGAGTTTTCTGCCCTTTTCCTCTGCCTCTGTTGTCAGTCAACCATGCTCTCGCTACCCTCCTTTTACCTCACCCTTCCTCTCTACACACTCTCCCTTAATCTCTTCACACTCTTTCCTCTGCTATCCTTTCCCCTCTGCCTCTTAAAATGGGACGACTTGCTAGGGAGCACAGATATGCTTGTACTAATCTGGCAATTGTTTTGTAAAAATTTTTCCCTGGTGGAAATTCAGGGGTCACCAAAGATATCTGGGTTTATCCCCTGTGGACCATAAATATTTATCCCTTGCCCAGAAAAAGAAACTCCACGTAGAATTACCCTTAAATTTTTCTACTCCTGTAAAAATACTATAAAAGTACAACCTCAAAATGTTACTTAAAGTATAGTAAAACCCACTAATAAAACAGTGTATTTTAAACATTGCAGAATTTGATGTTTTTTTTATAACATAAATGTAGAAATCCAGTTCAGATTTGTTTGACAAATTCTCAGAGGTGAAAATTATGGTAAAATGTGTTGTTACTTACAGACTGTGCAACAAAAACAGCAGTCAGTAAAGGAGGGGATGATTTTAACAATCTTATATAGTGACAGGAGGTTAATCCATAAAAGATAAATCAGCATTGTATTCTGCAAGAAGTAACTATTAACTAATGATTTTAAAATGAATGTAGTGGAGTAAAAATACAACATTTTCCTCTGAGTTGTAGTGGAGTTAACGTAAAAGTAACATAAAATGGAAATACTCCAGGCGAGTACAAGTACCTCAAAATTGTACTTAAGCACAGTACTTGAGTAAATGTACTTAGTTACTTACTACCATGCCTTTGTTGTCATGGTTACAATAATTAACAGGACATGTGGTTGGAGTTTTAATTTCTTACATTTGTAAATCACTTAATTGCTCCTTGTTGTTTCTTCCTAGCTCCTTCTGTGTGCGTAAGTGTGTTTGCCTAACAAACTGTAACAAACGAGGTTAATCATCATGAAACCACAGCACGGGATGGGTTTTATTAACTGTAATAGCCACAGAACTGGAGGTCTGCTTCTTTCTGTGTGTGTGTGTGTGTGTGTGTGTGTGTGCACCACAGGAGGATCTCTTAAGGCAGAGAGCCTCAGAAAGTCAGAACCAGTTTCCATTCTGCAGCTCTACACATGATGCAATGAGTGTGTGTATTTCTGCGTGTAAATGCAACTGTTACAGAGTATTTCTGTGTGTGTGTGTGAGAATATTACATTGTCTGTATCTGTACACATATGTTTGTATGTGTGCAGGCGTATGTGTGAAATAGCACATAATAGATCACTTTTTTCCCCTGAGCTCCCTAAATCAAAGGACCAGAGCCTGACATGACAAATAGACCTATGCTAAGGACACATGGTGGTTACAGTAAAGGTTACTGGGTGTATGTGAAAACGCACAAAACCTATTTCAAGCTTTAATATGTTGCAGGTACTGTATATGAGTGTGTGAGTCTGAGTCAAATTAACTACAGCTGCACAGTCGCTCATATGTTTGCACATTATAGATGTAGCAATTAAGCATGTGCTGAATATACCGTATGCATCTGTGTGAAGAAGAAAAAGACCGGGGGCAAGGTTGAAAGATATTTAGCCAGCTGCTGCAGTCCATTCTTTACTTTTAGTGGATGATCTATGCTGCTGTCTGCAGACGGTACGGCTTTAACTAACAGTCTCTCCAAAGTATAAAAATATACCAAAGAGATGGGAAACTACTGGGTCAGTCGTGGTAAAAACATCGTGACATCAGGTAAAAAATATGTGCATTTTTTGTTTACTATAAATATAAATTGCAGCCTCTTATGATTTTCTTCAAATGTAATTTAATTTTTGCAAAGAACCTTATGCAAGGCCAGAGCAAGTTTGTGATTATTATCATGATGCCATAAATGTGCTAATCATTTTTTCAGTGATGAGCAATGACAAATAGACAAATTTCCCATTTCTAAACAACCATGACATCTCAGATTTTTTTAGTCCAAATTATAATTACTTTTGTAGCTTACTAATTGATAAAGAGAGGGCAGATCTAGTCATTTATCAAAAACCAAAGTAAAAACAACCTATTTTCTCTCCAGCGAAAACATTTTGAAATTTCACTTATCTGTTATATTCAGCAGTTTATGTCCACAAAGAAGAAAATAAATCAACAGAATAAAGCTTATAGTAACAAAGACAGAAAGAATTGAAAATGCCAAGGCATACTCCCTAAAGGAGACTATTGATGAACACAGATCTAAATTAAAGACCTGTGGGTATTTTATTCCATTAAAGCCCTTATCAAATGCCAAATGCGGAGAGAGAAAGGTCTTTGATTAAAGTTGGCAGAAAGTTCAACAGGGGGTTATTTAAAATAATTATAAACAGCTGCAGTATTGGGTCAGTATCAGAGCACACATACACGTATATGAACACACGCACGTATATGTGCATGCGCGCACGCACACACACACACACACACACACACACACACTTACCTGGTACAGAGGTTCCCAATGCAACAAATACTACTGCTGTAACTGAGTCTTTCAGGCCCACTGTGCAGCCAAAATGAGAGGCAAGGTCCCCTGAAATAATAATAAAAAATATAAGATGCCTGATCAATATCATAAAACCTTTTAAAATACTAAATATTCTTTACACTCACAGAAACAGTGTTAGATGAAACTAGGAAACACACTAACACTACACTAAAAATCTTAGCGTTTTTTTTGTCGTTTTTGTGAGGGGAAAACGTTTCCTGCTCATCTTGTGAGGTTGAAATTGCTGCTTATCCAATCATTATTAGATTTTTTTGTGTAATTTATTGTAGTGTGGGACTACATCTATTGGTCTGGTCTTTCCAGCTGTCATCATACCAATTAAGCCAGTGAGCAGTCCAATCATGCAGATGGACACCACGAAGCAGGCCCAGCCGTTCCAGTATTCTGTGGGTGGGACGAAGGCAAACAGGACCTTCCAGAAGACAGTGAGGAAGTGCATGACATAGTCGAAACACGATGGTAGCTTTTCCTCCCCGCACTCCTCGTCATCGTCATCCTCGCCTGGGGGAGAAAGAGTGAGGAGAAAGTTAGAGATGCTAAGGATGAGGGCAGCAGCGGGGTTTCGCTCGGCCAATCGTCTGCGTTTGACAGTGTGAGGAAACAAAGGGAACTTCCTTCAAAAGGCGCTTTGGAAGATCCCTTCTTCATTCAAGATTCAAGATTCAAGATTCAAAACACTTTATTAATCCCAGAGGGAAATTATTTTGGCATGTTACAGCA
>JAUMHL010000008.1:4664424-4696271 GCA_032362345.1 Sandelia bainsii | reverse complement strand
GTTGTACAGTTTTATGGCCACAGGCAGAAATGATCTCCTGTGGCGCTCTGTGGAGCACTTGACATTGATCAGTCTCTGGCTGAAAGTGCTCCTCTGTCCAGCCAGGACAATGTGAAGTGATTGTGGAGACAAGAGGAACAATTACAGCATCAACTAACCCTTTCAAGGGACATATTGTTTTAATTTATGATATCCAGTCATTTTATGTTTATTCATTTCGGCAGCTGCTTTAATCCACAGCGACTTACAAGTGAAGAACACATACACACAAGGGGGGGAAATTGAGGTTCAGTGTTTTGCCCAAGCATTTCAACACCTGGACAGGAGGAACAGGGGATCAAACCGCCAATCCTGCAATTAGTGGACCACCTACTCAACATCCTGAGCCAGAAGAAAGTTATCAAGTCAGTAACTTGAATTATTACCTGTAAATCTGTCCAATCAGCTTTAGCTTCAATTAAATGTTAATTAGCACTAAACACAAAGGTTTAGTGGTGATTAGCAAATATTAGCATGCTAACACGCTAAACTAAGATGGTGAATATGGTAAACATAATGCTTAATATCAACATGTTAGCAATGTCATCATGCACATGCTAGCACACTTATAGTTAGCATGTAACTCAAAACACTGCAGTGCCTAGGTGTCCCTTAAAGAGTTGGTAGTATGTCTGCACACTCTTATGTTGTGACTAGAACTGGAAAAACTCTAAACGTCATTGTGCGGTTGCAGCTGGATAACAACAACACATACTGTATTCTGCAAAAATCTGTTATTAAATGTGTTATATCTAGTGTTTTCATCATCTGTTTAAACTGATTAGAATAACAACCACCTTCAGTTAAACTGAAGAAGGAAGGCAGGTGAAGATAGATCTTCATCTACACCAAATGAATTATTGGAATAGAATTGAAAACAAAAATCATACTGATTTACTAAAAGCTGAATTGGACACATTTTGACTTTATCATGAATTTGATAAAGTGAATCCACCCTGCTGGGAAGTAAGAGATAATGTAAACTGTCAGCGACTGATGCAAAAAACCTGAAGTGCAAAGTATTAAATGACTGCATGTCTGTCTCCTTCTTTTATTCCAGCAGAAATATGAGAAATTAGGATCAGAAATGTGCAATACAATACAATACAATTTAGTTGATTAAAAAAAACACTGACACATTGTCTGACCCTCAGACTGGCAGGTGTGTGTGATACAATATAAGCATGGTCTAATTCTTGCCCTGGGAAAATGGACTACAGCCAAACACATGGTTGTATGTGTGTGAGTGTGTGGGGATATTCATATGTCTGTTGAACATGGGGGAATAGTTAAATACTTAAAACAATAAACTAAAATGATGTTCTTCATTCAATGAAAGACACACACACAGGAACACACACACAAACAGCTGTGCCACTGGACTACCACACTACAATGACAAAGTGTGGACATGTATTTTGAGTTAAAAATGACTTTATCAAGTGAATTTGATAAAGTGAATTCACCCTGCTGGGATATAAGGGCTAATGTAATCTGTCAGGAACTGACACAAGAAACCTGAAGTGAAAGGGATTAATTGACTGTCTGTCTCCGTTTTTATTCTAGCAGAAATATGAAACTAAAATGTTATTTTTCACACACAGAAAAAGTTCAAATCACGTTTGCAACCCTGGTCAAAGTCTAGAAGTCTACTTTTTAAAAAGGGGACTGCAATGGAGCTGTCTCTGTTGAACACTGAAGGAAAACTGTTCAGCGACACAAATGATTCTACAAATCTCTGGCAGTAGTGCCACCACATTTGAGAAAGTATGATGTTTAATTATGTTTTTTATTTTGATTAAAAACACTATGTTGAAGAATATAGTTCTATGTGTGACCTCCCTCTTTTATCACCACCCCTGAGCCAGCTGGTAACACTTAGTTCAACAGCAACCTAACAATTTTCAAACAACACATTGTAACATTCAAAATGGATTAAAAAAACACAATTGCCACAACTAAATTTTTAATTAATTTGCTAGAGTGTGAATGTCACTGCTATGTCAGATAACATACATCATTATGGAACAACTAACAGGGGACTCCAAACACTCTGTACAGGCAAATGTGAACCTTCTTCTCTGTGATGTGGATCAATCTTAAAACACTGCTGCAGTTTTAATTAAACCTAACCATTAAAGTGTGAAAAACACAAGACTATCTCAGAGCCCTCTCTATACAAATCAATCCAATACAATATATGGAGAAATAGCAAAATAGCAAAATGTGTTAGTATAATGTACTGTACTTTGAGAATGCCAAAAAATCACGGCACAACCCCATAAGTCAATATAATTTCAGTACAGTAGGCTTGGAGAGCAACAAAAGGTGTTACTGTATGTGAGACACTGATTGACTGATTTGCCAGTCAATCAGACCTTACAGACTTCATTCTGCCAACTGTGCTCTGCACTACTGGACCAAACTTCAAATGCATTTACATAATAATTTTCCCTATATTTTTTGCACAAATCTGCCAACAGTGCATATACAATATGTTCTTGTTCCTTAATATTTTTTGTCTGCTATTTTACTGAGGAAGTCTACAAAGTTTTATGAAGCCTTTGACTTCATCGATCTAAAATCACATATTAGGGAGTACTGCAGTTGTGTTACCTGGTGTATCTCATAAAATACAAGCAATGTGTGCAAAGGGAAATTTACTGAAAAGGCAACACTTGTATGCAAACACAGTGTAGAATAGGAATATGTGCACTTCTTCATCATCTGACTTCAGCTGTCAGATTTGGCAAAATCATGTAATTATCTTCCAAAGTTACCGTAAATCCTTTCAAGTACTGCATTCCCTCTTTTAGTATCTGTCCCGCAACTGCAGCTCAGCATGCTAACACTGCCTGTGGAAACACAAAGAGGGAATTTTATATAAAACATCTGCAACTGAATTTAATCAATTAAGTTTTTTTGGATACAATTAGTATTTTCAGGAAAATGTGAAATAATTTGCCTAACTCAGTTTTTAGACTACACTAGACTTTACACTTGACTTACACAAGACAGTTTATAGTATGTAATAAGTTTTACTAATCTTTCATGTCATTAATGTGCATGAAAGTTTATTTGATGGTAGGTGAGTTCAGAAGTGGTTTACAAGGTGTGATTGTACAGCCAAGCTTTAACCATTCTAATTTTGTATATTGAGGGGCTTGAAGGACACTGAAGGAGCCTCATATGCAGAATTTCATCAACAACAAATTATTTAAACATTTATATATTTTAAAATGGTTTAGAAAGAATATAGGAAACTACAATGTCTCATAAAGTTCAGCACTTGCCGTTACTTGAGTTCGTTCACAGGATATGTTTTTGAAATTAATAGTAGAGGTGATGCAGCCTAGTCCTGTTTTGAGCGATTCATTTAAATTAACTAAAATAATCTTACTGCTGAGCCTTTTATTGCAACTTTATCCTGATTGATTCTTGCTTTCTTTTTCTATGATTTCAGATTTATTCCTCTGCCTGTTTGCTAGATCTTAAAATTGTGAAACCTCCATCCATCCATTTTCCTAACCGGTTGTCCTCGTAAGGGTCGCAGGAGTGCTTGAGCCTATCCCAGCTATCTGCTAAAGTTGAACCTTTATCTTACATAAAGATAATGAAAACAAATTTAATGAGACTTGTTCGACTATTAAGTAGCCCTCTTGTAGTCTGAGAACCTGCTTTACGTTGCAAGACATTTACAGTGTGGAGGACTGTGAAAAATGAGGTGAGTGAATGGGTCCTTGACATGATTTTAATGTGATTTAAAACACATTAAAATGTCCCAAGCCAACAGGGGACATTTTGGCTTGTTGTAGTTGTCTGTAAAATGTTGAAAGAACACCTAATTACAAGTGTCCAAAGACAACATGTTTCGGTTTCTTGTTTTTTTCTTATAGTTTTATACCACACTGTGTTTTTTTGGGTGGTTGTTCATATCAGAAATATTACTAAATATTATTCACAGTAAATATCTGGGCAGCAATTTTAATTAGCTGGATGAAGTGGTAAAGAAAATGTTGCCTTGAAAACCTTTACTGTGGAAACCAAAGGCTCAAAAAAGCCAAACTGAGATACACTCTCGTACCCAATTTCGGTGATGAATAAATTACCAAATATGAAATATGCCACTTGGGATTGAACGCATGACTGCATCAGCCTTGGCAAAACTGTCATAACAGATAGTAAAACATTTTCAAAAAAGCCAACTCAACGCTTGAATGGCTTGGCTCATAACCACAATGAACTAAACTAAACAGGCATTTTCCAATTCAGTGAGGATGTTGACACTTTGAGTGCTGACCTTCTGTTTTAAGCATGAAGTTACAAGACAGCCTGATATTTAAGTCATTAAACAAAAGTCATGAACCAGATCTGGGTTGCGTGTGCTGCAATTGCTATGCATTAGCAGGAGTTAACTCAAAGATTAATATATTCTAATAAGGCCAATTGTTTCCTAGGGGGTCACATACTTTGTTTAGTGTAGTTAATAATAAATGTTTCATTTTCAGGTTGAGGACTTAGAATAAATCAAATCATCAACTATACATGAACAGCAGAAGGTCAGTGCAGAGAGCAAAAACCACTATTATGGTTTGTAACACACACACTTGGCAATGAATTATACAATAAGACCTTACTTGAGTTATGCCACCCTTTACTTTCAGCAGCTCCTTCCCTCCCACATAGTCTGTTATGGCTGAATGAAGCCATTTCTCTTTCTCACTTTCTGTCTCTCTCTTTGTTCTGATGTGTGTTTATATGTGCTCTTCCATCACAATCTTGGTCTCTGGTCTTTTTTTTGTTATTTTCTGTCCATCTACATGGCTGCCCCATAAGCAGCCATGGGGAAATCACACAGTTTGGAGAACACACCAGGAGAATGGTAACAATATTCAGTGAGTGTAGCAGTAGTAAGTTTTAATTGTACACACTGTTAATTAACTTTACTGGGGCCATCTGATGGTTTCAACACTCAGTCACTGGTTTTGACTCATTTTGACAAGGACACTCTGGGTGTGGTTTGTTGCTAGATGTCTGTAGAGTTGGTACATTAGCTGCTTGGGGTGTGTACACACAAATAATCCAAAATTGCAAAGCGAGCTAATCGGTTTAAATTGTATCCATTACAGAAACAATCAGAACATTATAGTAGCTGACATCAGCAATGTATGTTACTCCAACTCCATGATGACACACTGTAGCTGTATAAAAATATCTGGATCAAATGAGCTTATGGTCAATTGCAAATTGCGATGCTTATTTCAATAATCTGTACCAAGAAATCATCCAAGAACATGTTTGTGTGGTAGAAAGATAAATGTGTGCCACAGTAGAAACGTCATACTTTCACCACAGGTACCTTGAATGGAGTAGACAATCTGATAAGATGCTGAAGCATCTTTTTGCTCAAATGTACATATTAATAAGGGAACACTGATTTCCTAGAAATTGCTGTAACTCTAACAATTCCAGTATAAATTGATACTAGGTACATAACATGCAAAGACAAACATATTGGCTAATTAATGAGCTAATTGGCTTAATTAGAAGGGCTCTTTTTTGTCAACACAATAATTCAAGAACAAAAGCATAAATGTCATATTCACATCCCACAGGTGCTTGCTGCATAAATCTACATATAAATGGGGCAAAACTGATGCTGTTGTGGGAGTATTTACACATCTGTTTGGCTTTATGTATAAATTCACATTTCTGGCAGCCCTTGAAAAGCATGTTTCTCTCTCTGACACTCTCCTGTCCCATTGTGCTTACAGTATATTTCTATCTACCCTTTTTTTTTTGTATGACTAACTTGAACACTCTTTTCTCCTCATCTCTATTTCCATGCTCAGTTAGGTGTTATACTGCTAAAGTGGTTATCCATAAGAAATTTGTTATTTTTGTATCTCGTTCCATCTTCCTAATGCTTTTCATTCTTGGCTGATATAGCCTTTACATAATTGAATACTCTGTCACTTTCTCACTTTATCCCACTAAATCTCCCTCATCCCTCTACAGTCCTCTCATGTAAATGCCATTGTCAATGTCATCACTCCATTTTGTGTATGTGCATGATATTCTTTAGTTTTGGAGCCTCATTAACTTCCACAAAACTGTATTTTTGTGGTCTGTATATAACACTACCAACTACAACAATATGGTAATTAATAATCACACTGTATTGTTGAAAAATTAAAAGGCAAGAGAAAGAAACCTAATGTCATTATTGAAGAAAATTTATCTTACAAATAAAGGGACAACAATTTAAAAAATGGTCAAAAAACAAGAAATAATGTGCTAAACAACAAACCGATTTTTCAGTGTAAATGCACCAGCATGTTCCCCTGTGTACTTGACATACAGAAAGGTCTATATTTTGTCCTTGCCCTACAGAGGTGGTGGATGTGTGTTATCTACTGCAGCTCACTGACTGTCCCCAGAAGCTGCTTTCACATAGGTCAGATGTGGAGTGCAGCTACTCTGTACATGCTGCCAGCCAAGCAGAGTGTGTGAACATGAGTGTGTCTGTGGCTGAAAGACTGTGTGCTTGAAGTGATATGGTATGAGCTCAGGGGACTAGTAGGAATCATTCATACCCCTGCCTGTTTACACGAGAACACACAAACCCATCCAGACTCACACACACACTCGCACTGTGCTTTGAAACTGATGTGGTCAAACGAGCTCCTGTGTAGAAAATCCTGCACACTGCTTTGAAATGACCCTTCAATCACTTTCCATTACAGAAGAAGAAAGAGAGACTCTGGAAAATTCATATCAAGCTTCATACAGCTATCCGTCATGGTTGTTTAACACACACAGAAAAGATGCACTTTTAAATATCAGCACAGGGGAATACTTGGTGTGTATAAATACAAAAAACACTCACACATGTGTGATACATGCTCAGACTCCCAAATGGAGGACATCACACACCCAGTGCACTGTGGGAAATATCACACACACACCAGAGAAATACAGCCTGTCATTCATCCATGCATCTTCAAACATAGCTAGAGCGTTCTGACACGGACAATTACGTTTGAGTCACAGGTATAAGTTGCTGTAATTGCAAAAATAAATCCTGTAGGTTTCTGAACAAACCTTAGTGTATTTTTGAAGACATGTTCACAGTTTCCAAAAGTCTTTTATTCTCCACTGTAGAGTGGATGTGAATTTTGGACAGTGTCTGCATTCCTCTACCAAACAAGTACCAATTTACTTCAAACAGTCTCCAATGGTACTATACTTTACTACACTTTATACTTTACTATACTTTATGCCGTCTTCCCCAATTCCTCAAGAAGTAAATCTTTCAATTTTAGAGTGACTTGGTTTAAGTTTGGCTTGGAGTGACTTGTCTACTGCCTATGCCTGTAACAAGTATTTACTATAACTCAAGTTATAGGCTAAGCCTAAACTTAAAGCCACCGAGGGGCTGCTAGACGAGAAGAAGGTAATTCACTCGATTTTGCAAAGTGTTCACTCTTTGATGCAGCAAATCTATAACAACAGTCCATATACTTTCAATAAAACATACAACTTTACAACTTACAATGAGCGTGGGGCAGCAGAACAGAGCAGAGCAAGGTGAAGCATGTGGTCAAAAAACTGTTTGCTTCTTCTGTGTAGCACCTTTATAGAGTGGACTCAACCACATATACCCGACACCTAGTGGACCTCAATGTGAAGAACACCAAATTAAAACTCATAAAACACCCAAAGTGGATCTTATAATAACTTTAATACTCACTCAATAAGTGAATTCACAGGACACAGACTTACAAAACAGCCTTGCATTTGAATTTGTTTTTTTATCTCTGCTGTGTCAGACATTTTATAAGAGCAGTTGTCACACAGTCCATCAGTCAGCCTGCTTTTTGACAAGACAATCACTCAGACAGTCAACAAATCAATTAAACAATCAACAAACAAATCAATCAACAAATTTTTAGTGAGTCAAACATTCATAGTCATTCATTGTGTGAAGGATGCAGAAAACAGTTTGTGCACATAAAAGACAATCAGGTCACGTTAACAGCAGTGCAATGAGGGCAACTAAAAAAGTTCTTACAGTCACACGTTGCCAAAGATTGGTCTGTCTGATACGCATCAAAGACACAAAAGCCCATCAAACAAACCTTTAAACAAACCTTTGGCATGAGTTCACACAGCAATTAGCAATGAGAAATTTGTACCATAATGATGTTTACCTACAGAAAACACAGTCTAAATGATCAAAAACGTGATTGGTAAATTTAGTTGTTTGTGTAGTCACTGATGTTTATTGGCATAAAACTGCAACAAATATAGTACAATTACCTCCAGGCTCTATGTGCTTTTCTTGTTATATATATTTCCTTGAATTCCTACATTCAAGGAAAAAC
Source organism: Sandelia bainsii (assembly GCA_032362345.1). NCBI lineage: Eukaryota > Metazoa > Chordata > Actinopteri > Anabantiformes > Anabantidae > Sandelia > Sandelia bainsii. The sequence continues at coordinate 4,687,845 of JAUMHL010000008.1, read as the reverse complement.
TTCATTGTAGAGGTGTAGACACAAAACACACACGTCCATAAATAACACACACACACACACACACAGGGAAGCAGGTGATGAACAGCGCAAGTACTCTTCGTAATTAAAGGGCAGTGGAGTGTGGAGTGTTTGAACATCAATCTCTTTCCCTTTCTTTCACTTTTCTACCTCACTATCTGTCCTAACAACCCCCCCTTTCTCTCTTGATCTCCTTTCCATTGATTTTTTCTTTGCCTTCTGGTTCAACAAGAGAATGTTCTTTACACCTTTTGCTCTTTACTCTTTCTTTAAGACCACATTGTTGTGTATCTTGTTTCGTTAAACGGCGGTATCATGAAGAACTTCCAGTGTCAGAGTTGCATGCTTTGTTTGCCCAACCATCCACACCCTGGTTCTTCTCCCTAATCAGACTACACAATATCATCTTGTTATTAGGTCAGCTCATTGTTGAGTGCAAATCTTAGTGGAAGACAGCCGATGCAGCATCTATGACACCTCATGATGTCCTGACAAAGCATGTCAGAAGTGTTTTCTATAACACGTCTTCCCTTCTGTGCACAACCGTAAATATAGCGATTTCATTTCATTGCATTTCAGTGAACATACAACAAGCACTCTGGATCAGCAGTATTATATCTAGATGGTGCCCAGTTTCTTCCACATTTACCCGTGCAGTCATTAGTTGCACAGCCCCCATGATTTGGCCAAGTCAGAGTGATAAAGACTCACTATAGCTTCACCTTGATGCTTTATGTCCAGAAGGGACAGGAAGAAATTATTATAGTGACACATAATTCTCATCTAAGAAAAAGCTCATATAGAAGGAAACACTGCAAACCCATAAAACACACACTTATACTCTGTCACATACTGTATGTGCACAGCTGCACACTAACACACATGACATCTGTCACTGTCATTCTGCGTTAGCTTATCTGGGGAACATTTTCCATCTCTATCAGCCATGCAACAAACACAAAAAGACAGAAAGCGAAAGCAGGTCATTTTATACACATTCACACAACACTAGCATGCTGACATTTCACAGAGCTTTAATGCCTGGCTAAATGCAGGTTTCTCGCTTTGAGATGAATGCCATGGCCTTGGCAGCATTTTATGTGCATGTCTGTGTACATAAGTGCACGTCATCGTAAGGGCCAAAAAATGGTGGTGATGCGGTGACCTGTTGATTAAACCTTGGCAGGTTTTAAATGTCATTTCATGGCTGCCAACATAGCAGGAAAGCAAATCTTCAATCTTTCCCTTATTCAACTGATAAACCGATAAGCAGCAACAGATTTTTCTCCATATATGAAGCCAACGTTTCTGGAGGGCTTTACGCATGGAGAACTTGACCGTAAACCTCTGACGAAAACTGAAGATGAGAGAGGCAATGAGAAATCCTAAATGTCTTCGGTCAAGAGGAAAGAAAAGACTCACTTAAAGTGGTTTTAATCTTGCATTTTGATCCGATACGTTTAAGATAAGAGAGAGTGAAGAAGGATAATAGAAGGAGGCAGAGAGAGCGAGAGAGACAGGACAGCAGAGAGGCAGAGAGATGAGATTAGACCAAGCTTGCTTATCAGTGTGTTTTAAATCCACCACTATATCAGTGACAGTCACTCTGGACTTATTCAGACCCTTGAACCAGCAGTGTCTGTTTGAAAGGATGAGCCGCCAAGTTACAGCGTGTCTCTTTTTGGGCTTATTGTGTAAGTGTGTGGCTGTATGAGTGCTAAGATTATCTGTGGTTTTTCATCTGGTTTTAAAAAGAGATTAACTGCCTAAATTATACCTGAAAAATGTAATATTTAACGTGTGTTAAAGTCACTTTCCTTACTCTTTTTTCCCCCTTTTTCTGCTCCACCATTCCTGTTCTCTCCCACATTCTCCCTTACTACTAATTTCCTTTTCTTCCTCCCTCCTTTGGTGAAGCAAATGTCTTGCTATCAGTTCGGCAAAACTGAAAAGCTTGTCTGGCCTCATCTTATAGCTTGACCTCACCCTTTCTCTCTTTTCCGCCTTCAACCTGCTTCTCATCTCTGGCACCAACCTAATCATTGATCTTCACAGTGCTGTATATGAGGGAGAAATAACCTGAAGTGAGCCTTGAAGAGGTGACCCTGGCGTGGCCTCATGTTACAACCAGGCTCCCTCATTTCATCCTCATACCTCCATCACTTGTATTCCACAGGTGAAGTAGTTAATCTTTGACCTTCCTCCTATGATTGGTAATTAAGTGGGGGAGGTAGATGGAGGCAGAGTGGAGGATATTTTGAAAGAAAGGCAGTAACAGGTTTGGGACTGTGGTGAAATATAAGCCCACCTTATGTCATTCAATGCTGATTACAGTTTAATCACAAAGAATAAAATGACACAGGTCATGGTGGTCTATATATATTGTACTGTACACTGTACTTTACCTCATTTTTTTTTACAGTGGTGTTATTTTTTGTCACACAAGTTGTCTTTGTTCTACCTTTACCAAGTTAACTTAGGCAAAAGAGGAAACACTCGAGTGTTTAAATGAACACTTACAAACATGCTGGGTGTGGATGGGTCTTGGTGCAGAGTAGTAGAAACCCAGTTAATGGGAACTGCTGCTAATGATCACAGCTCTAATTGATTTCAGATTGATCCCAGCCTCCTGTGGCTCTAAGCAAACTTTTATCTCTACATGGCGTCGTTGCTGTTGGGTCCTAGTTATTTATACTGAACATTAATACTAAACACTATGTATTTTATACTCATTTTCATAATATTTTAGTAGTTAAGAAGAAATTATCAACAGCTCTCTTTACCTTCATTTTCAACTCTCTCAGCACGCACTGGATTTATCTCATCTGTTTTTTTAAAACTCCCTGTGTTCTCCATCTCTCTCCTACATCATTGCTCTCACTTCTATTCTCAACAAAGATCGAGAACGTGGAAACAAGCCGGTGAGGCAGTGCTTTCACAGCTGGATGTTTGTCCCCACAATCAGCTGCCAGTTTGATCTGTAAGCATCCAATCTGCTGTTATTCTCAAACACTTTGAACTCTCAAAATCAGTCAGCTTCAGGTTTAAAGGCCTTGAAGAACCAATGAGCCTCCAGTTTGATCTGGTTTGGAATCTGACTTAGCTTGTCAACACGGTGTGTGTGTGTGTGTGTGTGTTACAGTTGTCCCATTACAATTTGCAGTGTTTTGATTCATGGTGAAAACCTTCAATATTCAATCGCTGTGTAGATTCTGTGTTATAAAACTGTATGTGTGAGCAACAGAGAACGAGAGTGTCTCTTACAATAAAAGCTAATTCCTTAGTGGAAAGTGTGCTCAGTGCCTTGTTCTGGCTTTACCACACACACACAAACAGTGCTCTGTCAGCCTAGACAAGCTAATCCCAGATAAGAGAGAGACGACAGGTCCTTTCATTAATGGCATCAGCTCGCCAACAAAGGCTGGCTGACAGGCTAGCTAACTAAAGCACAAATAAACATACACACACCCCCACACGGGATAAAGTTATTTGAAGACACTGAAGTGATTGAGCAGGCTATAGACGAACAACGGTCTAATAGAAACACAGCCGCAGCAGCAAACTGGGTGTTGTTTTTTTGGTCCAACTGTGGATTTATAGTGATAATCTGGACTATTTCCATATAAATAAACACCAAATGCATAAATGTAGCTGCAAATTCAATTGTTGGCAGTGACCTTCTCATTTCTAATAGCTATTCCACCTGCATATGCAGCTCAGGAAAGTGCAAGCTTGAGTTATTGATGTTCTCCAGCCAGTCACAGTTATATTGAGCAATAGTCATTCTTGAAATAATCACTCATCAGCACACACCCAGTTTTTCTGTGCTTGGGTTCAAGAGAGAGAGCGAGATAGAGAGAGGGGGCTTGACATGCAACAAAGGTCCCCAGCTGAACTCAAACTAGAGGTGTTGCAGTTATCTGGCATGAATATGAACCATTACGCTACCAGTGAACTTAGTCTTGTTTGTTTTAAGCCAACATGTAGAAACAACACATTTCAGTTTTATAGGGTGCAAGTGTGGAACTACTTCATGTTCCCTCTAAGTTAAGCTAAGCCAAATGGCTTCTGACTAAAACTATATAATTACCAAATTTGGAACTACTCCTTAAGTAATTTAGTCAATCTAAGGTGTACAGTAACTAAAGCCACACTAAAGCCAGTACATAAAAAGAGTGTCAACCACAGAAACTGAGACACCAACAGGAAATCTAGGAGAATAGAGACTGATGAAAAATGCTGCTAATCATTGTTGGGTTGTATTTTGGAGTAGAAAATTCATAGCACTGACAGCATCCTGCTATTCAAAGTAATGCTTTCTGTTTCGTTTTTAGCCCACTGGTGAGCTGCAGTAATGTTATCCTGCCTCCAGAGGGCAAATTTGCCACAAGTAACCAATCAACTGTGAAGATTCTGCAGTGAAACAGAAAGAAATGCTGCCTCGTTCTTTTCTCTCACTTTCTGTAATCTTTGATCTTTCTGGCCCTTGTTTGCTCTTTCCCACTCTTTTTAAGCAGCTTCTCTAAGTTCTTATTTTCAAAACCTAGTCAAACGTTTACCAATTTCTCACATCAGGTTTTTTTATACTCTCACTGCTCACATGCATGCTGTCTTTCTCCATCTGCAGAGGACATCAATGCCATGCAGGATTATAACTGAACAGTTATATGACATTAGTGTTAAATATTCTCTCCATTCCACATTAACACTATCTCTCTCTGTCTCACACACTCATACACACACACCCTTGTTCTTTTGTCTTTGTGGAGGCGGAAACACACACAGTCGCTTCCACAATCACTCTCGACATAATCTCCATCTGGTCAGTGTTTGTCTGTCCAAACTGTCAAACCAGGCCAGTCCATTTTCCAGTAACCATTAAAAACCATTAACACACACACGACTCCGTGGAACCATGAAATCACTCACAGACGGCCATTATTTGGTGCAGTTGCCAATGTTAAAGTAGCATAACGTGCGAGCACATACATTCGATATGACATTTCTGATATTCTGGGTTATATTGATCGTTAGACACAGAACAGAGGTCCACATTAAACTCAGCAGACTATTCAAACTGCAGCTGTTCATGCTGAAATGAATTTATATGCCACACACCATCATACACACACACACACATACACGTCTGCGTCTTCAATCCAGCTCAGATGCCTCCAGAGAAATCCTGAGCTAAATGCCCTGAACTATTTAATTGACAAACACACACATACACACTCACACGCATCTGTCCACTGGCCATACCTGCGCTCACAGTGATGGCTTCTATGAACTGGTCTCTCCAGCTGTTGGTTCCAACCAGCAGAGCCAGGTTGGTCTTCTTTATCAGCTTGTCCACTGTGTTCTGCCAAAAAAGGTCAGACAGATAATAATGGTTAAACAGGAGACACCAGCCCGTTCAGTCAGTGTTGAATATAACATGTCATATAATAAAATGATTTGTGAGGCTTTACCATTTGTCATTTGTTTAGCAGAAGATGCCTGTGTGATTGCACAGAGCAAACGATTTTAAAATGTTCAGAATGTCTTGACAACAGTGTGGAGAGGAGTTGCAGGCTTATTTATATGTCAGTTGCAACACATTAATCTCTTTAATTCTGGTCTGGATGGGCAGGATGATGTGGAGTTTATGGGAAATGTAGTCTTAATTTTGACAAATGCTACCAATCATAACATCACCAGTCAGTGACAGAAATCAAACTATCCATTCATCCATTATCCTAACCGCTTTTCCTGTTAAGGGTCACAGGAGTGCTGTGGCCAATTGCCGCTGTCATCGGGCGAGAGGCGGGGTACACTTTATCACGGGGCCGACATACAGAGACACACTCACATTCACACTTATGGGTAATTTAGAGTCACCAATTAACCTTAACATACATGTCTTTGAACAGAGGAAGGAACCTGGAGTACTCAGAGAAAACCCTCGTGTACACGTGGAGAACCTGCAAACTCCACACAGAAAGGCGCCAATGGGTGGATTCAAACCCAGGTCCTTCTTGCTATAAGGTGACAGTGGCATGGTCTAGCTTTTTGCTAAAGCCATTTATTGTTTACACTTTCTTACACTTTTGGACAATTTTATACACATTTCCCCAAAATCGGCCCAACAGTATTTAGAAAATTTTGGACATCTTTAAATTTTTTAAGTTGGACCTGAACAATCTGGCTGCACAGTACAACACCAGAGGTTTCAGAACATTAATTTGTTCATCATTTAGATCTGTGCACCACCACATTCACACTCCGTCTGTCCTTCCTCCCTTCCTACACTTCTTCATTCCTTGTATTTATATTTCCTTGTTGTTTTCTTCAAAAGGAAGGAGAGATACTATGACAGATTTAGACTGCACACAAACAGTCAGGCATGCATACACGCAAACACACACTTCACACACTAATTAGCAGAGCGGTGGGGATTGCTCTCTCCTTTTCTCTCCACTTCAGAGGGAAACTGGGATACTAATTGTGTTGAATGGAGCTTAGCGGTGTGAAGAGTGTGATGCCGCTGCTGGGACACACATGCACACACATACAACTAGCTTTACTCTGCGTATTGTATGTGGACTGTTTATTTAGCTCAGCTACGTTGTAACACTGTCTTTCTCATTACGTGTTATGCTGTTACGTTTACCTTGATGTCCTCTCTCAGTTCACTAGTTTAGACTGGGCAGACATGAAAAATAAATAATCATTATTAATAATAATATAATAATAATAATGTTCTCCAAACAAACTACTGAAATATATATATATATATATATATATATTAATTATATTAAGAAAAGTTTAATTTAATAAAGGTAGTAATGTCTCATTACAGTCAGAGGAAAACCGGCTTATTACTTACTGTACTCTCTGTTCATCTCCTGATTAACTTTCTGTATGTGTCTCTGTCTCACTTGCTGCAAAACATGGACTACAGGTGTATTCAGACCGAATGTGAAGTAAATTTTAAAGGCAGCACAATTGCATATAAAGTAACTGTAACATTATGATGAATTAAATTTTCCCTGGGCACCATGAATTATGTGCATTGAAGAATTCCTAAAAATTATGTTTCTATTTTAACTAAAATGCAATGGCAAATATATTTTGTATTGAGCCTAATTATGACATTAATTTACATAAATGACAAATTCTGTCAAACAGTCAACCTGCCATTCACGCCCCTGTGGCTTCATTGCTATTCTTAAATGTACTTCATTCATTCAACTCCACACACATTTTCATTTTTTGAAACTTGAGAGAAGAACCAGTACCATTTCACTTTTCTGATTGGATGATCATTGACCATCAGTGCCGATTGCTGAGGTGTCAGAAAATGATGAGCTCTTGATATAGATATAGAACCAATCATCTTTCCCAGATGTCCTGTTGCTTCCTGTTCGGTTCATTTAGAGCAGTATAAGCTGCTGCTAATACACAATATTAACTTGTCCAGTGCTCATACGTTTTACATTTTTCTTGATTTACGTATCTTTCTCATACATCTAACTTATTTAGTGGGTTTATGTAATGAAATTAACTTGAGTTTGCAAAGAAACTTTTATCTTCTAACTTACAATAACTTTTAATTAATTTATCTTTTTCTCCTTCAGTCTGTTATGTCAGACACTCTCACACTGTTATACTTCACTGTCTGCTAATGGGATCCAGTTCCATACACACACACGCACACACCATTTAATGTACAAAGCTACTTGACTAACTATAGCATCCTGTCAAGTAGTGAGCTATTACTGGGTGTTGTCTAGAGTGAGCATGTAGGTGGAGCGGCAGCAAGGAACATGCATTAGTGCGCGCACACACACACACACACACACTATAACACGGATGGTAATTACGTCTATGTTGTTGTTTTAAGAGTCTGTGTGGGAACGAGAGATCAAGAAAAGGATGCACACACAATGATTACACAATTATTTCCGCGAAATATCAGAGAGCATAACATGTGAGGTGATACATGTGTATTTGTATTTTTTGATATGTCATAACTATGATGTCGATATTGTTTGATCAATCAAAGCCACTTTTGCTATTTACAGTAAAAGTACATGTAATAGTAAATTGACTGGTCATGGTTCAGAGTAGTAGAAAGTTTTTTGTCTTGTTCACTGGTTTACAGTAAATATAGCAAGTGCTATTTATTTACTGACCATTACACTATCACACACAGATGTGTCTGTGCTCAAAGCATGTATCACAAAAAATGTTCTTCTTACATCTCTACTTGATTGATTCAATCATCTGATTACACTTTGTGTCCCACATACACAAAAACACTCCCTGACTTACCTTAAACTCATACGACTCCTCTATGACGACCTCCAGTTTGACGTGATCTCCTAACATGGGGCGTCCCATTTCAGCGATGCGCAGTTCCTCTTCATCTTTTCCCGTCAGTGCCTCTTCTTCCTCCTCCCCTTCCTTCTGCTCTTCCTCTGAAAACACAACAACACACAAGCAAATAGCAGCATTAGAACAAGACAGCAGCAGACCGATCAGGTTTGAGTGATAGTGAAGGTATCGAACATGAACCTCCACCCAGTCCAGCTGAGTCATAGAAAAGGAGATTAAAATAAAGAGGACGTTTTTAACTGTGAGAAACCATAAAAAACTGACATGATATATGACATGACATGATATAATGTTAAAATGATAAATGAACAGCGTAGAAAAAATGTAGAAATTCACGATGTTGAAAAATATATTATGTGTTTAACCTTGAACAAAATCAGACTAGTGGCACATGAGACATTTGTGTTAAAATTGTGGGCACGCAGCACAAAGCTCTTTCTTTATTAAATACACTAAAATAAACCATTAGGATCTAAGGTACCAGGTTTTGGAGGTTGCACACATTGAATCTTTGGACAGGCTATACTACATCAGCACCCATTGTTTTCCTCTTGCTCTGACTAAAAATGCCATTGTGAAGCCAGATGAGGTACATACGTATGTTACTTCTTGGGTAAAAAACGACAAATCTTTCAGCTGAGCAGACGCAAATGATTCAAATAAGCAAAGTGATTTTCACCCACCTCTGTGATGAATTCATATTTCTATGAAATAATTATTCAATTAACGTGTCTGTGGTTTGAACTTATTTTTGTTTTCACTGTTCAATAATTAATAATAGAAGCTTTACTAAATGAAAACGTACTGTATGTTTTCTTTATGGGTTGTGTCAACAATTGAGATTCACTGTAGAGTTTAAACTGGGATCCAAGAGCAAATGGTCTGTGAGGTTTTTACAGAGAAAGGAAAAGAAAGAGGAAAACCATTATCAAATTTTCCATGGGGGAGCAGTTATCCATGCTACTGCCTTTCATTATAGTGCAGTGTGCTGTGGGTCTGCACCAGCTCCTTGGTCATTTGTTCTCCTCAGTTGAGTTACAGCATGGATCTTATAGCTCTCACTCACACACGCATTTTATTAAAATTAAAATGGTTCAGCCTGGTTCCTTGCATGACCACATCCACGAGTTCAACTGATTATTATTATTATTTTTTGCTCCACCATTAATTTCTTCTCTGCAAATCATCCCATTTTCTCATTTCAGAAAAAAACAATTCAGTCAGAATGCACTTTTCATCTTTTATCTTGACTACTGCAATGCCCTACTGACACGGCTACCATCATGCGCAATTAAACCTCTCCAGATGATCCAAAACGCAGCAGCACATCTCATTTTTTAATCATCCACAAAAGGACACGTCACAACACTGAGTGTAACTCTGCACTGGCTTCCAGTGGTTTCCTGCATCAGGTTCAAATCTCTGACACTCGCACAGCACCTTCCTACCTCTGTCTCCAAAAGGGAGTGACTAACTGAGACTTCTGTGGAATCCATTAATATCTCAGATACAAAAGAAAAAAGTATAAAAGACAAATAGCTGCATAACACCTGACATGCTGATTGCTGAGTTTAGCTGTGTTCAGTGAATCAGAAGCTGGAAGATACCAGTTCACTTCTCTCTGTCTTCTCCCACTCCGCCCTCATGTATTTGGTATCTTCCAGCTTCTGATTGACTGAACACACCTGATCCAAGTAATCAGCAGTGGGCAGGGCAGAAAGAGTTGGAGAACAAGCGGGGCAGTTGCCCCCGACGACGGGACTTTCCCACCCCTGCTGCACAGACACTGTTGATTAGTTTGATGAGTTGCACCTGTTGTGGCTCTGCCACCAATTAAACCTGTTCAAAACAGAGCTGAAGCAAGTTGCTGCTGGAGAGCATAGATAAACACATTATAACATCATCAGTGACAATCAAAAGCAATTTGCAGCTGGTATATTACACTTGTTGTTTGTGTTACGTATTGCACACAGATATATTTTGAAGTTCAGATATGTTAAATAGTTTTTAATAGTCTGCTGCGAAAGATAACCTTCGCTTAAACGGCCTGGTGAGAAGTCCTTCAAAGTTCACTTAACTTAATTTACACATGAACAAACACACATTACGTAGTGTGTAATGTTGATTTAATGAACTAAATTATCAGACTACACCAAACCCCATGTGAGATGAACATGACCTGGCAGTATCCCAGTTAGATACACCCCCTCTGTGATATGTGTGTGTGTGTGTAAATAGTCCTGACAGAGGTTGATGTTGGATGATGCTTCTTGTCAAACCTGCTGTTTGCACCATTTATCATTAGGATTTTTCCCCACTCTCGTGTCCTTCGCTGTGCTCTTTTGCAGCTCATTTCAATTAAATATGAATGTGCTTTATAGCACATGTAGCACATGCACAGACAGTATACACAGTGATTCAGCACTAAAGGATAGTTAAATGTGCGTTTAAATCGTGCCCCCTTTTTTATACCCCATCAATTTCTATCTTTAAACAAGCAGACACAAAACAAGAGAATATCTACCTCATCACTAAAATTCTTTATTTTTTTAATCTCCCTTTCCCTTCTCTCGTACTATCATCTCATTCTCTTTGTTTCTCAGTATTAAAACCTCTCTCTCTTAAATTACTACTTTTTTCACTCTCAAACTCAAACAAGTTTAATAGAAACCAACAAAAGAGCACATCATAATAGTTACAACCTTGACAGCATCACTATCAAATGAATAATGCAGGCTACGTATGTATTTTCACTGTGAACGAATGAGTCCATGAGGGGACAGTTGGTAGCATCTTTCCTGTTAGCAGTGACATTACTGTTCTTATTAAAATGAGTAGTAGATTAGTTTTGTAGTTCACTCCTCACCAGTGAGCACCTTTGATTTTAGGTGACACATCCAAGTCCTGGTCCTGTTACTTTTCTTGTCTTCAAATCATTGTCTATGCTTCTCTTGTCTGAATTTGGTATAATAAAATGCATGAATCAAAAACATAATTCTATTTGTTGCCATAATTATGGATTTAAGTAAGAAAATAAATGATTGACTTTGACTTTTGAGCTTGATGATGAAAACAAACTTACAATCTTAGCTGTGATTCCTTGTGGTTAAATTCGTCAGAAAGGCCCTTTTCTTCTAGTTTACTATATATTTATTTTCATTGTGTCTCAGATGAGTCACATCAACTTGTCTCTGATCAAAATTCAAATAAAGCAAAGTGTGAAGTAGCAGCTACTCACTGAAAATCCCCATATTAACTGACTATTGTATGAAGTCTGGCTTTTCACCCACCTTCAAATGTTACCATCTGGAGCAGCTTTCTGACAGACAGAAAACATGTGCTCAAACACAAAACTTTGGAAATGGAGTTGACTTGTCTAACTAAAATTTTATTGTAATAATAATACAATAATAAATAAATAAACAATAAAATATAGTAATAAAAAAAAAAACGGACTAAGTACTACTACATAAGGGATTAAACGTGGAGTCTTTTCTAGTTTGGAAAGTGTGTCTGACTTCTTGTCTGGATGAAACATGGGCCTATACGTGCTGACAGGAGGTAGTGTGTGTGTAGTGTGTGGGCTCTCACACCTTGTCATGTTTTGATAGAGTCCTAGTTCCATAGACGTGATGGCAAATGACAGGGAGAATGGAAGGAAGAGTGGAAGGACTGAAAGAGAGACTCCATAGGTGGAGGGAAGGGTAAAGAGGAGGAAAAATCAATGTAGAGGACAGGAGAGGGGAGGATTTGTACACTCTGTCATGTTTGATTGATTCAGGTTTCATCAGAAAAGGCACAGGCAGAGGAAGATGAAGGAAGAGCAAGAAGGAGGAGAGGTATCTTTGCAACCTGTCATATAACACATAAAAACAAGTGGAGGGGCAGAGGGGAGAAACCTCTGTGCTGTGTCGAGGAGGAGACGAGCAGATGGAAGGAGGAAGAAGACAGGAGAAGACATGGTCGCTGATGGGATTAAACAATACAGCAGGGGACAAGATGAGGAGGAGGAGCAGGAAGGAGCTGTTACATTGTCACAGTTTTGGATAGTCCCACAGGAGGAGGCAGAATAGCAGCAGAGGAGAGGACAAATGGAACTTTGAAAGACTTGACAGGGTTGTAACTAGTCTCATCTGTCCTCTAGGTACACTGCGGGACAGGAGAGGAGACACAAGGAAAGGAGAAAAGGAGGAAATGAAGATGGAATGACAATAAAGGGGAGAAAGTGAGAACAGATAAGTTGGAAGTAAGTAAAAGGAGAGGAAGGAGATTAGAAAAAAAGGTAGAAAAAGCATGAGACGGGCAGGAACAAAAAATGGATCAAGAGGAAGATGGAGGGAAATGAACTAGAAGAAGAGGAAGAGGAAATAAGCTAAAAAAGATACTGAAGATAATTAACAAAACATTCACTCACAATTTGTTTGCCTACAATGATGCTTTATTTTCTAAAAGCATGTTTATGCTACAAAAGCACTGGTTAAGGTTAAGGTTAGGGAAAGACCATGGTTCTGGTTAAATACTCAAATGATGAAGCACTTACAGCAAAAGACGACAAAACATTTAACCGAAACTTTTTTTCAAACCAAAAGTGCTTTTGTAACCATAAACTAACCACAGACAGAACTCAAAATGTGATCTCTCACTGGATAAAAAGGAAATTTGCTTCCTTGTTAATGTCTTTGGCACATTTGTTGTATATAAACATAATTTCTTGGAGGGAGGGTCACCACCAACCACCAGTGATGAAGATACAGGAGGAAGAGAGGAACGGGGAACTAAGAGAAGGTATGAAAGAGGTGAAAGAGCAGAGGAAAGATGAGCAGTGGAAGAAGAGGGAAAAAACCTAAAAATAATTAGACAGGATGACGAGGAGGAGGACCGTGGTTTAGAGAACACAGATGAGCAGGCGGCAGTGGAGGTCATAAATCTACAATTTAATCAATTTATCAGTCATATTTTCTGTACCATCATCTATTGTACTTGTTCATTTATGTGCTGCCTGTGCTGAAATTTACTATTACAACACATAACTGATATATGAACTAATAAAATAAACAGAATAATAACAGCATTAATTGTGGTTAATCAATGCCATCATTAATCATTGCTAATGTGAAATTATGCACTTTTATCTTCACATTACTGTAATAATGATACAAATACATTTATTTACATTGTTTGGTGATTTCTTTAATGGCAGAGTTAATGACGGCGTTTCACAACACCTCATTAAAATGTATTAATAATGTAATTTATTATTGCACTATGTGTACAATAAGAAAGGGTTCAATTAGTTTGTGCATACTAATGAACTAATGAATATGGAGAGATCTTCATGAACATACACATGCGGTTTTTCTATAGTTGTGAAGACACTCATACAGACACACACAAAGGACAGAGAAAGGACACAAGGAAAGGGAGGATGAGAGGAGAGGACGCTGCTGTCAGACAAAATCTGTCACATATATTCACACACAGAATTGGTGTATGCATCCGTGTGGTCACATGTTGCAATGTATGTTGGTCTACGAGACTATATTGCATGTGTCCGTGCATGTTTGATACACTGTGTGTGTGTTTATTAGAACATGGGGTCATCACCCTCTGCAGGGCGCGTGTGTTTTCAGCTGGTTTCCCTCTCAGCACTGTTCCTTCCTCACGCTGCACTTTCTCCCACCCGGATGACTGACGGAGGTTCACAAGCTGCAGTGAACTCTCCACTGCCTCCCGCTGTCCTGAGGCTCTTTTGGACCAAATCAAAACCTGCAATATCACAGGGTCAACTGGAAACTTCTAAAGCTTCCAGTGAATCCAGCTTTTACCTCCAGAAAAAAAAATCTCCCTCCAATGGAGTCAGAGACACATTTTCTTTCTTTTAAGAAGAAAAATCCTCCCTAGTAATTAACAAGGACAATGTCAAATGACTGAGTATCTATCTACACCTATGAATATTAAATATCTAGCTCCACCTGCTCAAACAAACCAAAGCTGGATACAAGTTCACACCTGCTCTCACACACAATAAAAGGCTTTATGTACAAGAAAGTTATGTATAGGAAAACTCTGCCAGAAATAGAAGAGGTTGACGTATTTTAATGGAAAAATAAACTGTAAACTTTTTCATTCCCTTCTGTACAAATGACTTGTAACCACTCTTTAAAATAAAATAAAGCACTGCTTAGATTACCTATAGTTGATTTTAGTATCAGTGTTTTCATCACTGACTAAAAGGGCGAACACTTGGTACATTTCCTTCAAAAAATACTCAGCCAGAATAAAAATCAGCCATAGAATGGGAACATACATTTTACTGTACAATGTCAGGTAAACAGCAGCAACCCTCAACTGTCCTCCCAGCATCGCTACAAGTAAACACCTCACTACTCTTTCAAATCTTTATCGTAAAGTCAAACAGCTACAAGATAAATTATTGAATTACTGAACTAAACTTCTTTCCCTTTCCATCTTTCTCACTGTACGATGTGCAACTCCTCATATCAGCATAGTAAATGTCAGATCCGGTGCTTGTTTAGTCAGTACATTCATCCAAAAGAAAAAAAAAAAAGACAATATTAGTCTTTTATCTCTGGCTCAGAGGCACTTCACTAATATTTGAAGTACGGGTTTGATAGGAGATGAAAAAGGACCTTACTGGATCGCAATAAGAAAAACGAACTCTCACTGAATTTTTTCTGGAATTAATATCTCAAAGGCACAATTCACACATTAATCAGCGTTAGAGAGCGGACGTGGCTCTTTTGGTTGGTTTCAGCTGCTGTCTCTGGGGTGGGACGCCGAAAAGCCTATTTGAAATATGTTGGCCTAAATGAGAAAATCGATTCTACTGTACATTTCAGATTTTCTTCTCTGTGTGAGCAGACTTTACTTACGTAAAACACAGTATCACTACACAATAACACAGAGCTAGGGATAGAAACAAAAGAAAAACCAAATGTCGGAACAGAGGCTGTGATCATGCCACAGGTGCTATCTTGAACACACACATACAGTACAAGCGACAAGGACACATGGACACACAAGTAGGCACGCGATGATAACCGATAACCTGAGGCTGTGAAGATCGGTGCAGGGCCAGTTTAGCACAGAGAGAACCACCACACTGGTTCGTAAAACACACTCATTAAAAACACAAACCTAGCCCTTACAGCGCGCACATGTGTGTGCACCCCGAAGGTGTGTTTGATCTCCTGACTGTGATAATGTGATATCCAGCCCTGGTCTTTGATCCCCTCATCACTGTAAACACTGCTGATGCCTGGCGAATGAACACTGCCGTTAACACACTGATAGCATTGTTCAGCATGTGTGTGTATGAGAAGCAGAGACGGATATGGGGGCTGTTTTTAATGAGTGTATCCAGTAGAGCTAATGTGCGCTTAAGGGCATAACCCTCCCCTTTGGACTACAACCTGGAAACGGTTGGATGATTTACTGAACCTCCAACAATCCACCACACGTTAAAACACATTAATTGGTTGGTTTGTGGCTTATTTCAGTTAAAACACTAATAATTTCTTTATGCTATTTGAGTCAAAGATAAGATAAAACCATTCGCTGAATGCACATTGGTTTGTTTGTGTCTGTGTTTGAAAGGCAATGAATAACAAGTGGAAAATACCCTGTGGTTTTACAACTCTGTATTACATTAGATCAGAGATGAGTAGCTCAGATGAGATAATGGATAAACAGAGGAAAACAGAACCATAGATGGTCTGAACCCCCACAGACGACACTGAAAACACTATATTGCAGTTTTTAAAATGATCACCCATGGTTGGATTACTGATCGGGCCCAAGAGATCAGGGGTGCCAGAGTCTCTGTATGAAGTGGGTGTTAACAAGTTTAAAAGACACAAAATGACCACAAATAGACAAAACAACTAAAAAAGAGAAAAATAACAAAATGACATAAAATGAATATAATGAAACAAAACAATAACCACAGAATCAAAAAAACAGCCAAAGAAATGACCAAAAATCTGCCTCATTTATTTGTTTTGTGTCTTTTTCAGTCTGGGAATCTTATGTTAAAGGGGTGAAGGGCCTTTCACCTGTCCTTGCCCAGGGGCCCATTTTCTCATAATCTGTTCATGTCACCCTCATTACTAATGAGCATCTGTGCACTGTGCAATTAATTTACATAACTATATGATATACAGTACATGAAGCAAACGGGAAAGGTGGAGACTTGGTCAAGTCTAAAGACAAATCTGCTAGATTGGTTTACAAACCATCACTGTAACATTTTTCTTCCTGGAGAGAAAAGGCTGACAATAATATCCATTGTAAGTGTTATCACACTTCATGCTAAGGTTTAATGGCAACAATTTTTATTTCAATTGTTTATCTTCTCTGACTTGTCAATTTTGTGAGCATGCATTTTTCAGATCAACCATTGGGTTTTAAATGGTTTATTTAGCTCAGGAGGTACAGGAGAATTTTTTACCCTGTGGCTATTGCAAAACCTATTTTGTATTTTGCTGTTCTTTCCTTTTCTGAAATTGATGCATTTTACATTTTTCCAATTATATAAAACCCATAAAATGTTTGTCTGTAACATCATTACATTATACTGTATGATGATGATTTTTTTCATATGCTATTTGCCTAAAACTCTGCATCATCACTGTGCTTGTGGGTGTTACTTTGCTGTTGTCAAAATTAAGTTACTCAGCTGCATTCTTCAGTGCGATGAAAGATAATTAGCTCCCACAAATGCTCCCAACATCAGAGTCAACACGAACAGCCTCTTGTGTATTGCAGTATCTCTATATTTCTTTTTAGACCCACAATCCATATTCCGGCTGTATGTGGACAATTTGAAGAGAGGGGTGACATTTTCAAACACCAGCAGAGAACAGATCTCAATGCATGAAAAGCTCTTGACTGGATGAGGGGGAAATGAAAGAACAGAGCAGAGGGAAAGGACAGAAGAAGAAAGAAGAGGACAGGTGTGACTCCCACTGAGTTTTCTGTATGCACCTTTGAATAGAAGCAGGTGAGGAAAAGTATAAAAAATGGAGGAGAAGCACAGAGAAGAGGAGAGCAGCAGTTTGTTCAACCTGAATCCCAAATCAACAGGCCTGTTAAAACATGAGTGACTGGGGAGCAGCTCTGCATTTTCATCACTTTAGAAATATGGTTTAAGTGCAACTGATGCTTTGATTTGATTTCTTGTAGTGTTGGCAACTGTAAAGTACTTTTTTTTCTTGCCAGCTCTAAAGTGCTCTTGTCTTGGCCATCATATTAGGATTTGGAAACATAAAAAATGATTCACAGTTCACGTTCATCAATGCAGTATGACACCTACTGTGTGATGTCCTCTAACCTGCCATGTGCTAGTTATCTGTTGTCTTTGTTTCCACTTTTAGAGATTTCTGCTGCTCTTCTCACCTGTCAATCAAACATGTTCCCTGGATTATTCTGCTGTTGTTGTTATTTCTATTGTTCAGGTTTTCTTAACTGTGTCTTAATCCTACGTTATACCTGTATATGTTTTATGCTATGCTAATCTTTAGTGTACTGTGTCTGTAGTTAGAACAAGAAGACAGCAGCGATCTCATTAATCAAACAGCTATCAGAAAATTAACTGACAGGTTTTTAAATTGTTGACCAATTATACAGTCATGTTTTGCTTCTTTTTGTTATACCTCACAGTAAATGACAACTTATTTTTTGGCTGATGAATAGAAAAAAAGCTAATTAAGGACAGTTCAAAGGAATTATGAATGCCATTTTTCAGAAATGTTTATCATGTTATAAACTAAACTGTCCATTATATACTATAAAAATAATTGGAAGATTAGTTGATAATTAAAATAACTGTTTTTAGAATAATACTGCCAAATTACTTAAAGCTAAAATATGCAACTTTCAAGCTAGCGGCAGCATTAAACTCAATATCAATCCACTGTGCTCCGCCCAGTCCACCCTGTCATGCCGAATGTCTCTGCACTGCTGCCAGTTCTGTTATGTGAGTCTGGCTCCATAGGAGGCATCGACAGTACCTTTCCAAAAGATTATTCTGGAACATATTTCTAAAAATATTATTAGAAAAATTGTATATACTTAGTTTTAACAAGTAAATAATGTGTTTGTGGTTTTTTCTGGAGCTGGTTTACCACCATCCACAATTAGTTACAGGCTGTGATCTGTTAGAGTTTGGATTTGCAAACAGCCCAACAGCTGAATTTACTAATGTAAAATCTTTCACCTTTTACCTGACGACTATATGAATTATTGCATGTGTATGTTGTGCTATATGAATGAGTGATGAAAAGTACTGGGCCTGTTGATTCAGCATCCATTAAAACCTCATACAGTGCATTCTCAGTGCTGATTGTCTGTCACACCTGTCCATTTCTTCCCGCTGCGTCTCCACTCGGGGGTTTCAAGTAGAATGTAGAAGGAGGACTGCTTATTGTACTCCTCCCGGTCTAAGATCCTAACGGTTATGGTCTTCCTGTATGGGATACACGTGTACACACAAACACACATACACAAACACAGAGGGAGGTGGTGAATGCATGCATAGTACACAAAAAAAACATGGCATGGTATGCAAGTACACACAAACCCAAACAAAAAAACACTTGCATACACACAGAGTAGAGTAGTGGATGTGGTGAGATGAGGTGATACACAACCTGCTGCATGTTCACCGTCATAGTGAGCACACATCAGGAGGCACATTAACAAGAAGAAACACTGAAGTCTAAGTCTCCTCCAGTGTGCCTCCAAGTGTTGAGAACATGCAGCCTCTGAAATGTGGGGGACACTCTGGGATCACAGGGTCAACGTTCAAGGCTCACCCTCTTCCTGACCTTTGGTGTCGTTGCTCTCCACCAGGCGAGGCTCTCCGATCTCTATGTAGAAGGTTTTGTTCTTCTCGTACTCCTCGTCGTCGATTATTTTCACCTTGATGGTTTTACTGAGGAGGAGGAGGAGGAAGGGGGAGGAAAAGTAAAGAGCAGAAGGGAAAAAGAGAAGACAGAAAAAGTGAGGAAAGAACAGGTTGGAAACTGGAAAACTGAGAGGAACCAAAAGAAGAGCATTTGGCATTTTCCCACAAACACCTGAAGCTTAGATAATATAATATCATGCAATGACAATTGTTGAAATCTTGCATGTTCATTTATGCCTTGATGCCTGTGGAAAACAGAACAGTTCACTGTCAATTCAGCCAATCTAAGAATTAAAATTTGCATTAACATGTACTGTAAAAGGTTGGTTAATTAAAGGTTATGATATCCTATAAGATATCACTAATAATAAGAGCTTTTGCAAATGAGCTGTTGCTCGGTTTTCACATTTTTAACTGAATTCAAAGTGAACCGACATAAAGTTGAACAGATCAGCATATAGTCAAGGGTGGGAGATTAGTAAAATAAGAAATCATCCAAGCACAGATACAATGAAAGAGAAGAAAACTGAGTAGAAAAATAACAAAGACGGAACAATAGCTTTTTAAGAGAATGATGTGCCTGCTGCTGCAATTAACACCTTCAATTTACAATGCACAGCAATGATATCAGCCTACCTAGCTCAGGTTTGTGATTAAAACCAAGAGAAACTGATCAAACATCAGTATGATGAATATAATAACCAAGCTAATATGTCACAGCTGAAACAGCACATTTAAGCCACATATCATCTGTTCCAGTAGTCAAAGTTTCAGCTTTCACATTTAGA
The DNA here is from genome assembly GCA_032362345.1 of Sandelia bainsii. Classification (NCBI taxonomy): domain Eukaryota; kingdom Metazoa; phylum Chordata; class Actinopteri; order Anabantiformes; family Anabantidae; genus Sandelia; species Sandelia bainsii. Next base: position 4,667,733 of record JAUMHL010000008.1, on the reverse strand, counting down.
AATATATGTGTGCTAGACCTTCAAATGTGCAATTAATTACAACAAGATAGCAATGAAGCAGCATTGAAATTGTAACAGCATTCTGCTGATGAACAAAGACAAGCCAATGATTTCTTTCACAGGAGCTGAGTTTTCACAAATGCTGAGAAGTGTAGCAACAGCTATCGACCAGCCAAATGCTTCAGTGACAGTCTATGGAGACAAAGAGTGTGTGTGTGTGTGTTTATTGTGGCAGTTGGCCTTGGTCATATTTGGCAGACAAGCTAATATCTGAGGTCACAGGTCTTTGGAGCGGGACACAGTGTATACAGTGTGTGTGTGTGTGTGTGTGAATGAGTGCTTGTGGGTATAGTCCGTGAGTGTATGTGTTTATCTTGTGTTTCCAGTCTGGAACAAAACCCATATTCTGATCCAAATCCACTACAGGCAATGACAAAGACAGCTGAAAGAATAATCATAATCTGGCCTATAGGGGGTACTACACACTCACACACACACACACACGCACACACACGCAAGCTTATGTAAGACATTATCTCTGATCACAGGCCTGCAACCTGCATGTTAGCAGCTTTACATTTGATCCACGCTCTCGTAACTGAGCAGCTATTTGAAAATAAAAGGCACATGGCACTTCACATGCTGATATACTGTTAGCACTTTAAAATATTAACATCAAATCCAAGTGCATAAACTATTAGTAAACTAGTTGATCAGAAGTACAATATGTCTCTCTGAAATGCAGCATAAGTAGCATATAAAGACACTTGTCAAGTACTCCAAAAGTGTGCTTTAGTATAGTACTTGAGTGAATCTAGATGTATACTTTTAACCACTGACAGCTTGCTTCATTCATAACAGAAGGCTCACAGCAGCCTGCTAATCAACTAATTATATAATTATACACAGGGGCATCAGTGGTAAATCTATCAACTGCATAATACAAACACAATAGAGGTTAATCCATTAAAATATTATATGCAAACACACACACATACAAATGTCAGGGGTTAACTGATTACACTAGCCCATTTATCAGTGTCCCATGAAAGCAGATGGAAAGCAATTTTCACTTTCTGGCCTGGAGAAGCTCATGACTTGAACAGGCTGTCAGTTAACACTCGCACAGAAGCTGGAGAAGCGATGGCGTAGAACCCTCCCCTGCCTCAAGATGGAGCCCTAGAGCAAGGCACTTAATCTCCCACATGACGTGTGGAAGGGCTCAGGCAATGTTTACATCTCCACTTTGAATATGAATACTGCTGCTACTACTAGTTCAATTAATATAAGGCCAATTAACAATGAAATGCAGGAACATGGGGAATTTTTTTTAATGATTTTGGAGTTTAACTCTTTCTTTGTGTGTTTCTATTCTGTTCTGTGTCTCACTCAGATTTACCAATTTGCTGTCCGATTCCGAATCATTCTTCATGCTAAGTAGCTATTTGCAATTGTTCCACCACCAAATCCACAGCCATTTGACACCAAACTGCGGATTCACAAGACTGACTTTTTCCACATGACCTGTTTTTCAGCAGGTCTTTTAATTTAAACAAATTATAAAGATGTCAGATTAAGATTGAGAACACAGATGAACTCTGTAATTATAATTACCACAAAACACAGACCCTGGACTTCAAGCAGACTTCAAAACAAAGATATCTATTTACCTAATGAATCTATGTTTCAGACAGTTACCAGTAATCTGCCTTGAAACAGCAGACAGTTATTATTAACAAGAAACTTAAATTACTGTGGAATAATAAAACATGTGATTTAACTCTCCAAATATATAAAATGGCAATGAATCATAGAGGCAGACTGGTGTCTCTCTCTCTCACACACACACATACACACACACACGACAAACATGCTGGCTGTACTGTATGCTGTCCTGTTGCCGTGGAAACCCAATGTTTGGGTAACCAACAGGGGGAGGAGAAGATTGTTTCCAGACCAGCGATAGGTTTATGTATTTGTGTTTGTGTGTGTGTACAGTGTACTTTACACACACTCATTTTGTATGTGTCAGTATATTTGTGTGTGTGTAATAATTTGTGTGAGATATTACACAGAAGCATACAGTCTGCATTCAATCATATTAATCTACCAAACATACATACAGTAATCGCAGTGTTTGCACGGTGTGATGGTTCAGTATGAAATGTGCTGAGAAACATTTGATAGCGGCACATTACATACAAATATTTCCATACTTTCACTTTAAACTAAAAAGCACTTTGACCGAGGTCCAGCCAAAACGTCCTAACATCCCAAAAATGTTCTTGCCGTCTAGACCGTCCTCACAAGGATAGAAATACCAGAACCCACACTCACAGACAGAGGCGGTGTCACACTCGCATGACAACATTCACAAATGTATCACACCATCATGCCTTCACACCAACACACGCAGACACACTAAAGGAATTTCAGCTGCAGGAATCCAAAAATGCACATACACGTTACCTCAAACACACTTTACTCCAGGGACCACAATGTCTGTACATCTGGGTTTCCACAGAGGTGTCCTCTATCGGACTTTGCTGCAAAAGAATTGAACATCTGAGCAGCTGTGACAGATCTCTACTCCATCACATCTCCATCACACTCCAACTCTGTTTAATCCAATTTGTCTCGTTTTTTTTCTTTAATAAACAAGATTCCTGCAACACTTTTAACACTTGGACTCTGTCGGGGTTTATAAAATATTTCAGTGAAATGTTTAAATAGAGGAAAATCTCTCTACAATTAGCAGGAAGAATAAGAAGTAATGGAATAAACACAGTGGATTATGCAAAAACAGCTTGACTTAGACACAGTAAAGCACAGATAGTAAACTACAAACACACACCTTTGCCAGTTCCCCTGCTTCTGACCTTCACTTTCCTTTAGCTGATCGAGTTTGTTCTTGTTTGGCTTCCTGTCGTCATGATTTTCCACATTCGCCTACTCTCAAAATAAATGATTTTGCAGGTTTTTGGCTCTGGTGCTCCTGCAATTTGGATCCTGAATATTTGCCATCATGCATTGAGGCATTTCAATGACAACTGTGAGAACTCTATTAGGAACTTGATTAGGAGTTGCTTTGGCTCATCCATGTCCTTCTCATCCCATGATCACACTTAGATTGCTATCACACCTACAGGCTTTAGTCCATTTGAATCGAACTGGAGTCTGTTTTCGAACCAAAACAGGACCAAAAGCTATGAATCACATGATTTGAGGGGGTTGCAATATACACTACTCACAAAAAGTTAGGGATATTCGGCTTTCGGGTGAAATTTCAGGATGAACCTAAAATGCACT
>JAUMHL010000008.1:4630684-4645191 GCA_032362345.1 Sandelia bainsii | reverse complement strand
GGTCATTTCCATGGAAATATTAAGGGTTTTGTGTGATTTCATCAGGGGGGCTAATAATTCTGACCTCAACTGTACATCCATACATTAAGTCTGTTTCGCACTACTTTCTGAGAAATACTTTCACTCAAAACCCCGTTTGTTCCTAGTGAAGATGTAAATCTCTAAAAAATGTCTCTACGACAAACTGCAGTCTAGTAAACAGTGCATTTGTATTTTGAGGCACAGGTAAGGACACATTTGGGGGTTTAGTGAGTATTACTGGCTGACTCAATAATGTTTTTCTAGGGAGGAGGTCAGGTGGATGGATAGGTGATAAAAAGCAGAACTTAGAAATGAGAGTCCGTGCCTCATTTGATATTGCTACTCAGAGGTATTACTGTAGTCGATGTTTTAACACTAACCTTCTTGTTTTTCTACCGAAACCTAAGGATAAGTGTGTCTTTATTGTACCAAATGACATAACAGCACATAATATTGTATGATAATGTCCTACTAAACCACCAGTATGTGACACAGGTACCTACTGGCCCATAACTGTGAGGGATAACAGCAGACAATGGCAACTGAATGGCGTGATAACATCTGAAGCAGGTGAAAACAGCTAGTTTGGGACGTTTTATGGGGTTTGTTGGCTATGAGAATAGCACATAAAATGGACCCACAGCAGCTAAAACGTAATGATTACAACACACATTATTACATTATGTGTCTAGAAACAGTTTTGTTCCCAGCCTTTTGAACACAGCTGACTAGCTTTGAGATGTTTTATTTAACCTTTCAATTCATTTGCTGTGTTTATATTATGTAATTTTTTTCTCAAGACCCACTCAAATCCCCAAAGCCTTCATTCTGTTTAGGTGCAGAGACCTGCTGATTAAAGAGTTGAAAAAAAAAGTCTTAAGGAGTCTTTTTTTTGGGGTGGGGGACAGATGGTCAAGGCAAAGCAGAGTCTGTGAACTAATCTGACAGAGAAAATGAAACAGGAACGGAGAGAGGAGAAGAGAAAGACAGGCTAAAAAATAGCTGAGACAAAATAAATGTTTAGAGGAGGAAAAACAAAGGGAATCCAGAGATTAAAGCATCTGTGAAGTCTGACAGGTACTACTCTGTATCATTTCCCCCTCCCTGCATCTGATTGGATTATTTCCTGGTATTAGAGATTAGAATCTGACACTTATGGTGTTTGCTGTTTTCATCTCACTACAAATTCAGAAAAAATTGGTTTGGCGTCAAGGAAACTAGCTTGAGTCAATATAAACAGTTTAAACTCGCATTTGTGGCTCAGCAGGTTACAGTAAAGTTACAATACCACTATTGCTTTTTTTCACAAATTGGCAAGACAGCAACATATTGGTTACTATTAAATTTAAAACAATTTAATTGGTTAAATTGTATTTTCAAATTAGCTCTACTTGAAAATGTGCAGCCACAATATCTGCTTATCGTTGCTGTGATTATGCTAACATGAGCTCTGCCTATGAGTGCATTTAAATATCTGTACACACTTCTCTGTATGTGTCTGTGTGTGTTCATGTTCATGTTGGATCCCACTCTCAGTTTAAACTTACATTTATACTTTTGCTATGCTTGTTCCAACCATTCTAAAGCAAATAATTTTAACCCCAATCTGTCGTGGCAGATCCAGCACAGGTCCTCCACAGAGAACAGCTTCTGAAGCAGTAAAGCTTTCCTCTGCATACAGCTGCAGCAGAGGCCTCAACAGGCTTAATATTGCACACAAGCTGTTTGATGTCTTCCTCTGCATCTGATATGAGTCTTTGTGTTTTGTGACTTTCGCCACAGTTTTCTGAAAAGGTTTAGTGTATGAGAGACAAAATAAGTCAAGCTTATATAAGAAGAAGAACTAAAGAGGCAGTTAATAGTTAATAACGTATGTACACATACATACCCACTAACAAACTGTTGGTGCTCATAGTTATGATTCTGTAACAACACTGACTGCAAATTGCAAACAATTGAAAGTTCAGCCACCCAAATTTCCACTGAGCAAAGTTTGACAAAATAACGTTTATCAGTTTATTAAACTTACCTTTTAAAAGATTTTATAAACCAATGGAAGCAACTAATGTTTAAACATTTAAAGCTGCAGTATGTAAGTTCTTTAAAGTATTTTTTAGATGAGATATGCTTCCTAACTTGATGTAGCAAGGTGCTGTGAAAGCCTCCTGTGACAAAGACTCGCAGAACAGCACCGGCAGACAAAGAGAGATGTTCCCTGTTAAAGGCTGCTGAGAGAGGCGCAAATCAGAGAAGGTGGAAGTGTACCTTGCACGTACCGTTAACATTCCCAAAACTTTCATATTGGCTTTAAACACTGAAATCACTAACATATGGACTCATCTACAGCTTGTGTAACTAACAACAAAAGAAAAAAGGTAGAAGCAGTGATGAACTTGACTGAGAAAATCATGTGTTTACATATGTGTATATGTGTGTAAATGTGTGTCCTTACACATTTTCCATCTATAAACGACTGTGTGTATGTGTCCTTTAACACTTCTGTTCACAAAGTCATAAAAAGTTTAAAAATAGTACTCCGTGTGTGTGTGTGCATGTGTATGTGTGTGTGTGTGTGCATGAACAGAGTAACAGAGCTACAGTCACAGTCAACATCTGTCATGTTAAAGCTCATTTAACTTAATGGAACATGGAAACTTTCACCCCCCCTCCGTTTGTGTGTGTGTGTCATGTGGAAGCACTCATACAACCACTGTCTCGTGCACACACACAAAAAAAAGAGAGGAAGAAAAGTACATTTCACATATGGTTTATTTTTGTTTGATTTAGTAAGGGATTCCCTATTAACTGTCTCTCTCTTTCCTCTGTATCGCGTCCTGTCACCGCCTTTCTCATTTTATAACAGGGACAGTCCATGGGTAAAACAAGTATCTAGAAGGTGACAGGAGTTGAAAACAGAGGGTCACTAATTCACACTGCATTTACGTGTGTGTATGTGTGTGTGTGGATTCCACTATAAACAAGTAGGTACCATAATATAAGAGCACTATGATATAACATGACTTCCTCTTTAACACCGTTTTCCTGTGGGCACAGATTTCCATCACAAAGACTGATCAGATTTTTTGACCTCTTACCAACATCAAGCGCGAAAACTGCTTTTATCAACAGTCTAGTTTATAAAGTTTATATAAACTGGTGGTTTGGAATTGTTCAGCATTAAAGCTGTGATAGCAAGTTGAGTGGGAAGTCACAAAAAGGAAAATGTTTTTCCATTTAGGAAAAACTTGAGACTTCACACAGGATAAAGTCAGACATACTGTAAAACAGACCCGGGTTATGGGATTAATGAATCCACACTGCAAAAGTGGAAAAATAACACAAAAAAACAAAACATTGCCAAGCTGTGAATGAACTGGACAGAGCTATCATTCGCGCACAAGCTGAAAACTTTTGTAGTGTTTAACTGTTTTAATTTATGCATTTAATAATAAATAAATGTACATCTACAGTAACAGTATTTTGATCATTAATTGAATGGTTGGAGTTTCTTGTGTTTGCTTTTGTTGTAGAACTACATAAATTAGGTGACTTTCTCCATAATGTGTTTTTGGGAATAATGTGATGGCAGGTTTGTTGACCACACCAAAAGTGTTATGGTGAGACTGTGAAGTGTACAAACAACATAAAGGGTGCAGGCAAAGTATATACACACACAACTGATGCGATATACACATATAAACATACATACAACACACACTGCACTGGCAAAATACCTTCTTTCCTTTCATTAACGATCTTGCTGTAATTCTAAACTTAACTTTCTGCAAAGAGAGAGAAGACACAGAGAGACACTGTGCCGCAGTGAAGTGATGCCGCAGCCCGAGCATGCAGCATGTGCAATAAGGCACTGAGTCTGTGCGAGCTTATGTGTTTAAGTGTGCATAACTTTATCTGCTTATAGGCATGTATTAGTGTGTGTGTGTGTGCCATGATATAATATAAATGTTCCCTGAGTGTTGCACCAGTTCCACATCAAAGCAAAGCACAGTGGAGAAACAGCTTCTTAAACAGCATAACAAAACACTGAATGGAAGGGTTGTGTGTGTCTGAGCATGTGTGTGTGTGTGTGTCCTTTATGCCTGCAATGGCAGTACATATCACAGTGTTTAAGTTATATTTCTTATAAATCCTACATAAACAAACAGCTAGTCTAAGACACATTTTGGTAAAATTGTGCTACTATCTTTGCTCACTGACATAGCATGTCAGATGATGCAGTGATCATAAAGAAATCATTTTATCTGGAAAGAAAGTGAGAAAAGAAGACCTTGTGGACTACATGGCGGGTAGAAAGGCAGCGAATTGTCAAGCAGCTGCGACACAACCAGAACGTGACACGTGGGTAAGATGTGCTGTAAAAGTGAGCATGAGCAGACACTGCCACAGGATGGTTTAACCCACCTTCTTTCTTTCTCTGAGGTGATACTGAATTCAGTATCTCTGAAACTAAACATGCAGTTTCTTCCAAAATCTCTGAACCAAGTAAAACTCCAGCCTGTGACACTGTATCAGTAGAGCGATGTGCTCCATTTACAATGACAGTGCGTTTGTAGACTGTATGCCTCAGAACCCGTCTGTGATTTCACTATAATGATTTGCTCCATTTACTGTGACTGTGTTTGGGTATATGCACATCCACTTATCAGTGTATATGTGTGTGTCTGTGAAAGTGTGTAGACTAGTATGGCGGGTTGTTCTGCAGTAAGAGCCTGAAGTCATGGAAAATATGCAGCTAGTTTACACTGCTTCTCTAAACAATGAGAAACTGACAGAAAGTGAGTGAAAGATTCACAGGGAGTGTGTGTGTGTGTGTGTAGTAGAGGGAGCAAGAGGGAAAAAGAGTGTGTCTGTATGTGAAGTAGTAAAGGAAAGAAAAAACAATGAGTCACAGGAAAAGAAGGGGAAAGGAGAGTGATGAAGAGGAAAACATCTTTTTATCGGCTCCATCTGCCCTTCCTTGGCTGGAAAACCATATTTCCGTTTGTGTGTGTCCTGTGTGCATCTCTATGTGTGTGTGTGGTCTCCGTTAGTCAGCAAAAAGCTTATGAAAAGAGCACAAGTCATGTTTAACATTTCTACATGTGCAGCAGTCCTTGTAAGAATCTGTAAAAGCAAAATCGTGGTGGTTCACCCACTGCAAAGGTCTTTTTCACCCGTTCCGTCTTGGCAAGTCAGTGTTAGTTAACTACACAACATCTGTTACACATGAGGCAACTGTCACCACAATGCACATGACAACAGCACTGACAGAAAGTGAATAATATATGTTTGCAAATATGCATAATTTGGGAACAAAATGAGCACCAGTAAACATGTTCACATTGTAAAAGTGATATCATTGGACCCCCTCCAACAACAACTGACAACAACTTAAAAGTAATTTGTAAATGAAAAAAAGTGAAAAATGTCCTAATCACACAGATTCCATCCTGAATGAAGTTGAAGACAAGTGCAAATTGGCTTAGTTGAAGAGCCATCCATCAATTCTCCAAACAGCCACCCAAAAACACACACACAGACACACACACAGATGCACACACACGTGAATACAGAGACACAAACACAATACAGAACAGATATAATCACATACTTCACACTAATTCATGTAAGACTCACAAATATGCCCAGCAAGTAGACACAAAATCTGAATTACTGTCATGGTTACAATAATAAACACTTGGTTATGATTCAGGAACAAACATAGAAAACGAACACTGGTTTCTCACAACGATAAAGTACAATGTTTCGCCTTCACTCAACCCAACATCTCCCTCTGCTAATATTGCAGCTCTTAAACCATCACTCTGTTCTCACCTTTGGTCTTGGCAGACAAGAGTCATAATTCCTGTGGGTTCTAGAGGTCACTTCAGTTTAAACAGAACACTTTTGGGGATTTGCTGAAATGATGAATGCTGTTGTTCTTCAGGGGAGGCCAGTGCAATAAAGGCCACAAACACAGAAGAATACACCTGAGACACACATATCCAGCAGCACACTGCTCAGCCATTACATCAAGAATCTCAAGTTTTCGTGAAATTGATTTCAAGGCTCAAACTGGAAACAAAGAAAATAAATTCTTCTTGTTCATTCGCCTCGTATCTTTAGGAACCATCTGGGGCAGTCCAACCCTGCAGCTCGTCTGCATGGACAGCCCTCACTGACAACAGCTGCCAATCATCCTGCCAGGCCATTGGCCAATTAGGACACGGTTGCCATGGTTACCGGCACACACTCACGCTCTCGCTTCTCACCTCTGACGGTGGACGCCTACTCACGGCATGGAAAAAGATTGAAGGAATGATGGGAAGATTAAAAGAAAGAAAGAGAGAAAGAGACAGAAACAGAAATAAGAAATGAAACTCTGTGAACAAATCTGAAGATGTAAGCAGAATAAGATTTGATTCCTCCATTAAAAATAGCGAGAGGCATGCAATAGTAAGGAGGGTACAGGCTGGACTCTACTCCCTCACTACACGGATAAATGATGTGCAAATAGGGAAAGAGAATAAAGAACAAGAATAAATGTAACTGCACTAGACACAGTTTCGAAAAACTGGTTTGTTTTGGAAATGACAAATAGTGTCACCCCACCAAATTTGCCCAAGTTGAAGAATTCCAGTCGGTTGAGAGCTAACCCCTACCAAATCCCACTGAGAAATGAAATGATGAGATATTTCTCAGGGCATACTACCCAATATTAGAATTCCAATATCTGAAAGGGAGTAATATTAGGTAAAGTAAGAGAAAAGCAGCATGTATTGCAGCCTCTGACTGAGGGGCTTTATTATGTTTTACAATAATGGAAACAGAATGTTTTGGAAAATAGCCATTTGTCCATTTGACCTTGAAAAGAGTCTATAGTATTAAATCTGTGTCATGTAATCTTGTTATGGTATTGAATAGTTAAAGTATTGCATGTCAGCCCTCGATGGATCAATGTAACCTAAGTTGAATGGATAAAAGAGCTTCTGCATCTTTGAAACAAAGAGACACAACGCTCCATTTCATGTACACATATATATATATATATATATATATATGTATAATAGACGCACATTAACACAAACATGAACTACAAGACATGCACATAATCCCGCAGTAGCAGTGCACACACACAAATACACACAAAGCATTCCTGTCCTACATATAAATGCTGCCTCGTAAGAACAATCAATAAACTGCTTCTTAAATTCCTCAGCGTCTCAGAGAGGATGAGAGAGAGCAGCTTTGTCTGACAGCTATTCCCATTCCTCACTCATTCAGTCGGGGTATGGAGAATTCAAGAAAGAAAACAGAACAAATGTATCAGGTGTTCAAGTGAGAAGGAAAGAAATGTGTGAGAGAGAAGAATTAACATTCATTTAAAGCTTTGAGAAAAAGGAGGAAGGATGCAAAGAAAGAAGAGTGGAGGGTGAGAGAAAAAGAGGGGGGGGACAAGCTCCTACATCCGAAAAGGAGGAGGGAAAGAACATGACAATAAAAACTAGCAAAGAGAATTATTGGAAGGTCAAAATCTGAAAGTGAGCAAGGAAAGAAAGAAAGAAAGAAATTAAGTCATGAAACAAGTCATTATAGACTATAAGAAAAAAATGAAAGAAAGAAAAAAAGGATAAAGCGAAGCCACAAGAGATGAGACTAATCAACAAAGGCAATAAGGCAGAAAAGGTAAGCGAGGTGCAGAGGGAAAGATGAAGGGGGAAAAAGAGAGAGAGATTCAAGGCAAAAAAGAAAAAGCAAGATCAATGCAAGGATAGGAAAAATGAAAGCAAAGAGGGAAAAGACAGTGGATAAATTATTGGATGCCCTCAGGAAAAGAGGGAGAGAGCTTTAGGTGGGATACGGGAAATTAAAGAGGGTAAAGGAAGATGAGAGAGAGATAAAACCTGATCCATATCCATACCCTAAGATGTGGAGGAACTGGTGAAGAAGGAAGAGAGATTGTAAAGGTGGGAGGTGGAGCAAAGCATGTGGAGATCGATAGTGATTAAAATAGGAGAGAGCAAAGGAACCCAGGAAGGATATAAGCCGAGATGTGCATCAGTGGATGATACCATCTTAAATTCTGCTTTGGGGGGGAAATCACACATTAGTCCTCAGCCCATTTTAGAGGTGGTGATCAGCTCAGTGACGACATAAAGTACAACAAATTGTGACATTAGTCATTAAACACTTGAAACATCAGTCAAAGCAACAGTCATACCACAAAATCCATCGTCCTGCCTCAATAATGTGTCTTTGTATGGTAAAGACTCATATTTTCCACCAAGATTGGGTGGAAAAAATAAAGCTGAATAAAGTATTCATATGATATCGCTTCACATTTTTTTTGATTGAGTCAAGTTGATTTTGGTAATTTAATTATTAGCAGAGTTAGCGACTACAATTTTATTGTATATGAATTGTATTCCTATATGCTTCAAAAGTACACAGAGAAAAGGCTGTTCAGCCTTCACTCATCTTTTTGTCCTGCGGAGCTTCCTGTGTATGAAAAACTGCTGAATAATCACGTCTGTCACATTCTACAGAGCTGATTGCAAACAAAATGAAACTTACTGCATTCATTTTCAAAGAATAAAAGGTATTAAAGTGGGCCATGCCTGAAACTACAATCTTTTGCGGTACATGATAAACCATCAACAATTTAGCCACTCTGGCTAAGAAAAGCTTAATAACCTAACTTCAAATGCAGCGTTCATCCGTGCATGTGATGTGAACAAAGCTGTGTTTTCTGCTATCCGGACAGTTTAACTGATCAAAGCAAAAGAAAATCACTCTAATACAGAGAAGTGTAGCTGTTTTGCAGGCTAATACCACCCTGGTGTGTTTTACTGTCAGGGATCGGCTATCAGTCTTCCTGCCACTTTCTACATCTGACTCTATCTGAGATTGAGGCCAAACACCACATGCAATCTTCACCAGGAGGGAACTGGGATTAAAACCTATATTTTAAAGCCAAACAAAGTAGCCACAGAGAGTCACAAAATGAGGGTGAGACAGAATCGGGAGGTAATAATAAATGACTTTATTCTAAAGATGATTCCATAACCTTGAATCATACACACATATATATATATACATATGTGCTGAAATACACTACCTGAAGGATCCATTTAATGGATCCCACAAATCTCTGTCTAAGCCATTCATCATTTAAACCAGGAACCAGAGGCACATTTTGAAGATAGATGTGTCAATTTCTGCAAGTCTGAAATTGCAGCTAGGCTGCTACTGTAGCATGTGCTGCTTTTTTTTCCCATTTGCCAGAGAAAAAAAAGGTGAAGTCATAAACAACAGCCATGTTAAAGGTGATGTTGTTACGTGATGACTCCTCCAACCAAAACTTGGAGGACCAAGTAGCCTACATATACAGCTTACAGCAAACACATTTGCTGTGACTCTCCCTTATGGTACAGTGACAACAGAGGCAGCAAAGAGAGAAAGTGGGTTAAACATTTGAGTTTTGAAGCAAATTTGCAGTAGACTACATATTTATATTCACATACATGACCATCAGCCCACAAAGTGACAACAGTGGTCCAGCATTGTTCTCATAACTTATTTTAGATATTGAATGTACTTATGTATATTTTGTGCAAATGAGACGTGTCAGTGAACAACCTCATAACCAAATCACAAGAAGTATGGCCACAAGAAGATTAAACCAGATTTTAAATCTCTAATGCACTTATCTGTTGTACTGGTTTAAAATAGAAGCTGTTACACACCAGTCACAAACCTCATTTGACATGGTTTGATTTAGAATGTACACACACTGTTGTATGCACATACACATCTAATAAAAAACTACCAGGCAATCAGAAGTTGTAACAAATTCTCTAAGTGCTCTGCTTCCAAAAGTAGCTTTTAACCTAATTTAACACACACACATGCACACACACTCTCCTTCTCTGTGGCTCTGTCTCCTTCTCTGTCCACCCCCCCCCAACACACAGTTAGTTGAGCTAGTTTACAGCTAATTGGTTCTCCATCGATTGCTCACAGTTTTCAGTGATTAGCGCAGCTGAATGGCCATCCGTCACGCTCTCACCGCACACGACACACACAAGTGCCATGAAGTTGTATATAACCTTCCTTGGTTTTGATCTAACATGTGTGTGAAATTACTCTAACAGGATGACTAAAATGGGAGCAAACAGTTCCATCATATACATTTCATATGTATTCCTAAAAATATTTAAAGACACTAAAAACCTGCTTGCCCCACACGTAATACTGGAACTTAATCAGAGACACAGATGCATCAATACTCACCACTTTTCTTCAGCTTTAACATACTATACATGTTTATAACACACACATAACTCCTCTAACTTCCACATCTCTTGTCAGGTCAACACATTCATTCACATACAGACACTTACACACTATGGATATAAAATATGAATTCACAGAGTGACAGATGAATAAAGGATGACAGCAGAGGTAGTGTGGGGGGACCTGCACTGTCACACGTTACTAAAATCAAACCTTAGCCAGGATTTCCTATTTCTCTCCGTGTTTATGGGGAAGTGTCAGAGTGCAGCCAGGCTGGGCAGCGTTAGTTTCCTTGGATGACTCGCAGTCTATCTTTAGTCTCCAACGCTCTGCTCCAGTGTGTCTGGCTGACAGGTAAATGCTGCACATCCAGATGATCAGAAGAATTTCGAAATGCCTGAAGGCTAGTTGTGCCAGCACTTTTTTTTTTTTTTTAACTGCAAGTCAATTTCATCAGTTTTAACCACTGTGGAAAGGAGGATGCTCACAACATGTTTCGGAAAATTCACTTACTGACTTTTCCGCATATAGTTAGCTTAACTTAATATACAGATTGGAAACATGGGGAAACATCTACTTTCGTTTGGTTCAAAGGTAACAAAGACCACGACACGTTAGTCGTTTCTCATGTTGATGCCTAAACTGAGCTAACTGGCAACAGGCACCAGCTTCATATTGACTGTGCTTACATGCACGTAAGTCATAGACCAGTTGACAGTTAAGAAATCAGCTAAATAAATTAAAGCTGACTATAACCTGGCTTCTTAAGTGCATGTAAACACACTGATTAAATGGGAAAATATGACAGTAGTACTGATTTTTGATGAGAAAAGTAGTGTGTTGTGTTTAGTCTAAGTTTGCATTGGACCATATTTTTTATCCACATTAATCCTGGACCATTCTTGACACATGTGATACTGTACATATTGTAAACACATCCTCTAGGTGAGAGATTGACAATGATTCATCTTGTAGAAAAACATCAAAACAAAGTCACCTGCTCAATGCAACATTTTCACAGAGTCAGGAGTAAGACCTCAGATCTTGAGCAGATCTTACAGTATTTTTCCTCCTCTCAGATCAGAGTGTAATCCTGCACAGGAATGTCGTAAACCTCTGTGACTCTGTTACGTCAGAAAAAATAACATGTTGACAGAAAAAACTGATCCTTTATTCCCAAGCTGTTTGTTTGTGTATGCAGATGAAGATTAAGAGAATACACATCTGGCAGACAGAGAGAGACAAAGGAAAAGGTGAAGGGAAGGAAAAAGATTATGCAAAGATTGCATCACAGAGAGATAGGAAAGGAAAATTACTAATAAGCCAAATAATTCACTGTTGTTTTACATGGTGGATATTCAAAATTTGTTGATAAAATGTACGCTGTTGCTTATCATTTCTGACATAAGAGTCATGTCAGTGAAGCTATTGTTGACAGTAAGATAGAAAAAACAGGCAGAGGGAAGGAAAAGGATGAACCGAAAGACTGACGGAGGAAGGGATGAATAAAAATTGAGGGAGATGCTGAGAGAGAATCAGGTTGACAGGCAGTCTTGGTGTTTTTGCGTATGCATGATTCAGCCTGATGGACCCATCTGGTCTCAGAGAGAAGCTCCGGGCTGATCTGAGTTTTAATGATCAACCACAGGACACTATCCCTCCCATGCTTACAGTTCAAATCAGTTTAAAAAATATAAACCTGTAGGGCAAAGGTTATTTTTAATGCAGCGCCCTGTGCATGATCCAGAGATCATTTTCATATACTGAATTATTTTATCTACCGTCATACTAATGGGGGATAATCTGTCTTAAATTCCACTGTAAAAACTTTATAGTGGCTGGATGTGAGTGAGAGAGCAGCCTTTCAGTGGGTTCAGTAGAAACATTTACTGTCGACTGTCTTGGTGTACATGTATTATGCAGAGACAATTAAGTCTCCATACTGGACATGAGTGAATTAATTAATTTAAATAAATGAATAAATGACCTAATGTGAGAAGGACTGAATACGTAGGGGGAAAGTGAATGAAAAACAAATGAGAAGCAAATCTCCTGGTTTTGAATTGAAGGACTTATTGAAACAAACAGGAAATGCACATAAAGGTACCAGGTAAACCTCATGAAGGTTTGCATTACCAAATCTCAACACTAGTGAGTGTGTGTGTGTATGGGTGCAGTGACTAACACACACAAGCAGCGACATCTGGCTGAACATCTGCCTTTCAACAAGACAAGAGAGACAGAAATACCAAAGCGAGAGACAGAGTTTGTATCTCTGGCCCTGACTGTTAAAGAATAATATAGAATAGATGTTTTCTTCAACATATTATAACTGGCTAAATGACACAGTTAGGTTTCCTATAAATCATTTTAGCTGTTGCAGTTTTCTTGTGAAGTATATAAACACAATTTCTTTGCACAGACTTTGTGCAGCTAAATCTGTATTGCATTATATACCTTTATAAAACAAAAGGCTTTTAATTACATAAGATGTACCAGGTTAGTGTGTTACTTTTAATTATCTCCAATCTTTGCATATACATGTGATTCAGCAGGCAGTGGGAGCAGAAACTCTGACAGGTTTTTTAGGGCACAGGGCTGTGACAAGCAGCAGTCACAGGAGAAAAAAGTCAGACAAATTAATGGTGAGGGCAGCTAAAGCACAGCTGGAGCAGTGCCACAGGCTTTGTGTGTGTGTGTGTGTGTGTGTGTGCGCGCGCATGTTTCTAACAAGTGTGACAGACCAGCCCCTTCTCGAAGTGTGAGGTTTAAAATGGGTATAGTACAGACACACACACACATTCAGTATATGAACACACACTCTCACACAGCCTCTGACTCTTACTGTTGAGCTGCACTGATCCCATATTGTTACACTGTGCAAACAAGGTTGTTGCAGCCAACCACTCTCCTGTCCCTGTCACCTTCATTATTTTCTTCTTCTCATTTGAAAATGTCACAGGTTAACTCTGGTCTATTACTATTCGGGTCTTACTGGGGAAGTTTTGACCATAATTCCGATTGTTGACCACATGATACTCACCAAGTTAATTGGTGGGCATCTGGGAAAGAGCTGACATCACTGCAAAGATATCAGTGCAAGAAAGGCGAGCTGTCAGATGATTGTACAGGTTTTAAACAAAAGCCAAAACTATTTGAAAAAGAAAACAAAGCTGACACTCAAGTGCGATTTACATAATAAATGTTGCTTAGTTTACAACCTGTCTGATTATCTGAGTTTGTTGTAGCCATGTTGCCACAACAGATCACAGCAACTACCTAGTGCATTAAACAATTTCCCTCTAGGATTAATACAGTTTTTTGAATCTTGAACCTTGAATACAATGTTATCATAACAGAACAACAGAAATGAAAGCGAGAACTATGAAAATGATTCAAGTTGTACTAAATTGAATTTATTCTTTAATGAAAAACAGAAAAGTGAAAAGAAAAAGAAAGATGATTCAATGTCCTAGATGATTTACATAGTGTATGAGGGGCCAACAAGAATACAGAATGGAAACTTCAGGGCCCTCATGTCAGTGTATGTACTGTATGTGTTTTGTTTGCACCGAAGCCTACACAAACATACCTACACACACAGACAAACTGGGAATCTGAAGTCTTTCAAACTATTCAATTACACAAATTGTTTTGCTTCAGCCACGGTCCGTTAACTTTTCCTGCAGGAAAATGGCAAAAGTTTGCAAACTTGCCAAGCACTGTACACGCACACACAGCATTAGGCTACAGAAAGACACAACAAACAGCTGGTTCACTGACCTGTGGTTTCACAGCTTAGCACAGGCAAACCTTAGTTTAGCCTGGTTCCAACTGCGGAACCAAACAGGTCCAAACAACCCATCAGGCTGATTGTCAAAGTGACAGAATTCAGCTTAGCAGGAGGGGATCTTCTAATTTCTGCAACAAGGGGACAGAGTGCTAATCACAATTTACTTTAGTGTCCCCAAACAGAGCCAAAAGGGGTTTTTCAGTATTTATTTTGGCTTTAACTTGGAGCGCACTATACAGTAACTATTATCATTAAGCCTTCTCAGGGTCTGTTCTCCTGAAGAAACAAAGACGGCAAGCCAGAGGGTGAATGCTTATATTCACTCTACCCAGTGATGTCTGTGCTACTGTTCCTTTGGAACATAATTTCTTGCTTGCATTTTAGCTTGCACTTATAA
>JAUMHL010000008.1:4610174-4630584 GCA_032362345.1 Sandelia bainsii | reverse complement strand
TTTGCACAGTCTTTAGAAAAGGGACGGCTCAGGATACATTTCACTGCGTGTTGTACACTGTATAACTATGTATGTGAGAAATAAAGAATCTTGAATCTTATTTATTGACCTGAATTTCACTGTAACACCACAGAATGGAGCTTGTTAATGGCTTACTGTTGCTTGGTTTCCCATCACAACTAGCCAGTGCTAACTTATTGTCATTTAATCTCCTGCATTTGTCTTTCATCTCCTTCCTTGTCACCATATGGGCAAAGAACAACTCTTGTGTCTTTGTCAGCAGTGCCACACACGCAAATGGTTGCTGCATAACATACCCTGAGAGTCTGATGAGGATGATATGTATGCAGAGACAGACAGAGGGAAGAAAGAGAAGAGGAAAAATAGCACAGTAATCACTCTAATGCTGTGGGGATTAACAGTGCGTAACACACACACACACATATATGCACACACACACACACACACACAGCCCCCTGCTTTCTCCACCTGCCACAGTTCATGGATGAGTTGATATCCTGCAGAAATGTTTGTCATAGTAGACGAGTGCATCTAGGTTTGTGTATACTTTGTGTGTGATTTATGAATGTGAGAAAACAGCATGCATGCATTTTATGTATGTATGTGTCTCTGTGTGTCTGTGCTAGGGGCCCTGCAGCAATGTTATAATCCTGCAATGTCTCTGCTAATGTTGCTTTGATAGGGAGATAACGTTTTCCAGAGAGAGATAGAGAGAGAGGGAGAGAGAGGATGAGGTAGAAAATTGCAGAAATGTCAGAGAGATTAGTAGAACCATGTAGAGAGGTCTGCTACTGCTGACTCAACAAAAAGCTGTAAAGTTAGTAAGTTTAGAGGAGGCAGAGGGCTGCAGAAATTAGGGGGGTGAAGAAAGTAAAGGGCAGGAGTAAAGAAAGGGATGAAAGACAGGTGAAGACAAAATCAAGTAGGGAGGAAAACACTTTATTTTCCTACTGCATTAGAAATGAAATGGAACTGCATGATACTAATTCAAATTTACAGAAGTCCACTTATGATGATAATGTCAGGATTTTCGGGTTGTTTGGGCTTTGTGATTTCAAATAGTCTATTGTTTGTTAAGATGCATGTATAAGAAGTATACAACACAAATACAGTAACACTCTGCCTCCTTCCAGCCTACAGTTTATTCAGGCTGCTGCATTTTACTTAATGGTTATAGAAGCTATCAATAAAATATGAATACATCAAACCAAAAAGGTAAAGCTATTTTTAGCAAATAAACTTGCATATAAAACCTTTAGTTTCCGACTCTACACATGCTTCTGCAGCAACAGCAGAAAATGGATTTCCTAGTTTGGAAGTTACTGTTTGCCAGTGTCTTAGCACATACTGTATTTGACCAAAGTGTCCACTTATTTGTTGTATGTAGAAAAAATTAATGTAAATTAAATTCCATAACCTTGCTTGATGTCAAAGCAGTGAAATTTGCATCCAAGTATGTTATGTATTCAGTATTCTCTGTAGCAGTCCATAGCTGTTTGATGGTTTTTTTTTTGTTTGCAGTGTGATGAAAGAAAGGCTCAGAGAGAAAAAGAAGAGCCAGAAGTCATTCAAAATGGCTACTACTGCTGTCATTAGCAGTCATTACAAGATATTATCATCAACTGTAGATGATAAAAACATTATTGTTAACTTCTTAGCAGCTTTTGTGCAATTTACCTTAATATAGCCAGATAAGTGTGCTCAGTGCACATACGAAATGATGAAATTGCTTGGAACATCTTTTTTGGGAAGCATTTCACCCGCTTAGCTGGTTGGATACCATTTCCATGGCTATCACTGATGTTCTGAGCGAAGCATCACAGAGAATTTACCAGATTTCCTACACACAGCAGTCTAAGTGAGTCAGTATTTAGCTTTTTGTTTGCTGCCTTCCTGGAGAGATCTTCCTCCTTCTTAGCCTTGAGCTTCTACTTAAAAGGGCCCAGCTGGAGCAGGTAGTGAATTATGTAAGCTGGAAGTGGGAGAAGATTAGCAATGATAATGTTACACTGGTGCAGAGAGAGAGAGAGAGCACAATGGCCAGAGAAGAGGGAAATGAATGACAAAACGTTATATGTGAGAGGAAATAAGGTATAGTAGATTTTAACAATGATGGAAGCATCCAGACAGCAACTTAAAAAAAAATCAATTTGCTGCAGTGGACTGCAATGAACAAGACACAATCCAGTAAAAATAGGTTGGCAGTATCTTCATCTGGGCCAGAACAGAAGCCTTTTTTTTTGCTAAAAAAGACTAAAGGGCACATTAGAGGCTGTGTGTAAAATCTCCCCTGTTAAAGTTAACATTTCATACAACTGTTATACTTTATCCCCTGAGTTACTATGGTTTTGGTTCTCTGGATCAGAATCTCAAGAGGCTCTGTAGATTTACTGTAGTTGAAGCATAGTTTTACCAAATAGTAGACCACACTGAACTCCTAAGCCATACATAGAGAGGTACCAGAGACATAAATATTAAACACTGAACAGACCAACTGAGACCAGATATTTCTATGAGAGCAATAAGAAGTTAACAGCTCTCCATCTTTCTGTGGGATTGAGAGGCATCCACACATTTGATTAGCTTTTATGCTGAGCACTGGTTCTTCCCTCATTAAGATCTGCTATTAGTAGTTTTGCAGTTGTGAGTTTTTGCATGAATTTGTACACGCATAAAATATCTTTTGTGTGTGTGCATCTGGTGAACACCCACTGCTCCCAGATAATTAGCATATTAGAGGTCTAATTCAAAATACACCAAGGAGGCTGGAGGGAGTGTGCGTTTGTGTGTACTGCTGTGATACAGACTGTGCTCTAAAGACTCAAGCCTGCAGGAAGTTGTGTGTCAGTATATGTGTCTGTGTGTGAACATGATTCTTGATGATAAACCTATTGCAACACACATACCACTCACACATACAAAATTAATTCATGCTCACACTTGCGCACTGTGAACCACAGACATAAAGACTATTTCCCTGAGGAATTCCTACCAGCTTTTGTGGAAAAGGTTGTAAAGTGGTGTTTCAATGTGTTATTAGGTGGTTAGCTTGTGGCTAACAGTAACCCTTGGTTTCTTTGAAGAATGCTAGCAATGTGACTGAGCTAGTTTTACAGTTACCAAACCGAGCCTCAATATTAAAGCCATTTTGACCAATGACACAATCAATCAGGAACAGACAGTATTTATTTTGCTTTTTTGCCAAGTTGGAACAATGCATAAATGTCAGGAACATGGTTATACTGAAAATAAAACTCTAAAGATTTCATTTTTGATTACTGAGGGTGATTTATTATTTTACAGATATTCCATTTTATTATGACTAACACTGGGATGACATTTCTGTTTTGACATTTAATAGGACACACTAAACTTTTCAGAAGAATTATGCGATGCCCCATTGCATTTCCTCTCCACCCACTCCACCTGTATCCAAAATCCACTCAAAGATCCAAACACACACACCCACACACACACTCAGACATCGCCGTAGGTAGATGCTATTAATATGTGGCTGAACCAGGACAGTGGAAGTGGGGAACGGAAGCAGGCCGGTATCCGCTGGGAAACAGATCGCTGCCCCCGTTTTATCCAGAATACTGCTGGGAATATCAGTGGGAATGACCAGCGGGAATAACAAATGGGAAGACCGCTCACTCTCTGAGAAAATCGGTGACCTAGACGTACTGTAGCAGACAAGGTGTATTTCCACTCTGTTTACTGATCTGACACTTTGATCTTCAGTGTCTTACACAGTGAAACAACATAGTCTGGTTTATCAAGAAGACATAATAATCAGGTGAAGGTGAAGAGTTAATGTAGGGATGAGAAAGAACTGAGAAAAAAGAAATAATAAAGTTGGGGCAAGTGGGCATTTAAACCAATGGAATAAAATGGGCACAGAACAATAGAAATAAAGATGAAGATGTGTAAACAGATGTTAAATGGGTAGAAGAGAAATATTTTAAAATAGAGAGGGAGAGAGGATGATCACAAGAATGTACTTCATTAATTTTAACACAAAACATACCTGTTGCCTAGCTTTCTCTGTCTCCCTGTGTGTATATGCACGTCTGTGGCTGTGCATATTATGACAGATGTCGTACCATGCTGCGTCCCAGCAGTGGACAGGCTTAAAGTTCATTAGGAAGGCCTGTTGACATTCAGCCTCTGATGCAAGACACTTCTTAAAACACTGAGCACTGCTTGTAGAATAATAAATACAAACTGGATAGTTGTTTTCATGACCTATGATTGACTGAGGCATTTTAATTCACCTTAAAAGATCCCAAAAAGGTTACAACTTGACTCATTTTTTTAAATGTCACATGCTTGACATATTAGAAGGAGCAAAATAACCTGACCAAAATGTTTAAATCTTACACAGCTTCAAGATTTCATCTGAGGCAATTCAGTGTGTTCAGTGGAGTGGTTTTACCCTCTGTTGTGTATTACCCTTAGGAAATAGTTCAAACCCAGAGAATGTTTAAGTCTTTGTTCACACTTTGTGAACAAATTTAACTTAAGTGATATGAGTTAACCCTAGGGACACGTAGAAATAGAGACAAAGAGTCAGAACTACAGAACTACAGTATGTGTATTTAATGTTACCCTAGTCCATTGTGTTTAATAGGAGCCAGAGTGTAATCCATTCTGTATCTACCTGAGAGACCAGACAGGACCTTCTGACTTTGCATTATAATGTGTGAAACTCAGAGCCCATTCACACTTAAGTCACTGCAAACATGAGCAGTGTGGCCTGGTGTTCTGGGACCTGAACTAATTAAAACGCTGAAGAGCAGAACCTCCCACTGTGTTAGGAGAGTAGAACCACAGTCAACTAGAACCTCCTCCTGTGTCTATAGAGTCCACTGCCATCTCCACATTTGACTTATCATTAGAACCTTATGCATTATATTGAATCCACTGAACATTTGAACCTCCTGCTGCCTCATTCACGGAACATCTTGCAGTCTCTATAGCGTCTATTGAGCAGTAGATTCTATGTTGTTTCCATAGATCCATACTAGACAGAGTTTTTCAACATTTAATTGCGCTCTATGGATTGGTCTAATCTAATATCCATAGACCAGTCTAATTTAATGAACAGCAGAACCTCCCGATACATCCAGGGAGCTTACTGCACATTACACTTCCTGTATCTGCATAGACTCCACTGAAGATTAGAACTCCACTCTGTGCTCATAGAGTTTACCACAAAATAAAACTATAGTCTCTATAGTCTATTGGGTACGTGCTGTCTCCATACAGTATATCGAACATTGTAACCTCCTGCTGTGTTGTTGGAGTTAACTGAACACTGCTGTTTTCTCCCTATCAAATCTATGGAACAGTAGAACATCATGTTGTATAGAGAGTCTCATATGCAATAAAAACTCTACTAAACCCTAGAATGTGCTGGTGTCTTACAGTATATACCAAACATTAAAACCTCTTGCTGTCTACGTAGGGTCTGCAAATCATGATAACCTTTTGTGTTCTCACGTGACTCTACAAAAACATTAGAACCTCCTGCTGTCCACGTAGAGTGTACCAAAAATTAGAACTGCCTGCTATTTCTGTACAGTCTAATAAACATTTCAACCTCCAGGTGACTGACAGCAGGAGTGGGTGGAAAGATGCTACAAGGATAAATATGACAGAATCTTGTGACTATAGATGGTCAAAAAGACGTGTGAGCCCCACATTAGGGTCTGAAAGACGTCTGTAAAATGTGTACATGTGTGTATAAGTACTTATTTCACAGAAATGCTGTTATGGTATCAGGTTACAGATGGGAATGTGCCGGTAGTTTGAGATGGTTCAGTTTGGGTTAAAAATGAGTGATTAGCTTAGGGGACCTGATGAGACCTCAGCTCAGTCAGTGTGTGACTTTCAGGTTGGAGATCAGGATATATTTTTGGAGAATAAGGGTGATGGATGAGGATGGAGGTTTAAAACAACCTGTACAGCTCAATGTGTCACATAAAAATGTCTCATCAAGTCGATCCACAAAGCACACTTTCATTTGAGTTTCATTTGAATACATTATCTCCTATTACAGGGAAAAAAGAGGGCAGAATAGAGTGAGTGTGTGTGTGTGTGTGTGTGTGTGTGTGTGTGTGTGTGTAGACAGTGAGTAATGTGGAGCAGTGCGCTAGGCCTGCTGCCTTCTCCGATAACCAATGATGGAGGAAAGACCTGATCAATAACACCACACAAACACACACACACACACGCGCACACACAGAAACAACCTCTTTTCACTCCCACCCCCACCCAACACACACGCAGATATGCACACAGTCAGACAGACACACATGTGCACATAAACATGCACGCACACATACACACAATGACCCCTGCAACTTTGTCTTTTTTTGAATGCTTGGGAATGGAAACATTCCTGTGAGAGAGTCCCCAGAGAGAGAAGGAAAGGGGGATGGAAAGAGGGAGAGAGAGGGAGGCATGGAAGCATACGGGTCGAACACAGTATAAACCTGGACTCAGTAGAGGCATGAGATTTACAGCACAAATTTACTCCCCCTCCTGCTTTCACATTCAAAGCATCTCACCTTCTTCGTCTTTCTCTCCTGTCATTTAATATAATTATTTCAACTCTCTCATTTTTTCTCCTGGCTTTTTTTTTTTCCCTTTTCATGTCAGCACCAGCCTTAAAATAGAGCTGGTCTGGTATGGAAACTACTAGATTGCTAACACTGCAAGACACACACAGAAGGACAGAAAATGTCAGTTGAAATGAACGGCAAGACACTGAAGCCATTCTGTGTTTTCTGTGGCATGCTAAAACAAAATCCATACGTCATATTAAATCAAATACCTGCATGAGCTTGCAGTGAATGGTTGTCTGTGCACGTGTGCGCGGCTGCGTGCATGTTTTTTATGAGTGTGTTTTGTCAGTGAAGGAAGGCAGTGAAAGGTGTAGGTTTCTTTTTTCTGTTTCAGGAGATATAAATTTACTACAACTGCTACTGAAACACAAAGGGAATGATTGAATGCATGGATGAATGAGAGGATGGTGGAAGGACGAAGAGGAGATAAAAATTATAAAGGATGAAGCATGGGGAGACCAAAGAAAGGAGGAAAAGATTGTGACATTTCAGTACCCTGTAGCAATAAAGTTCAATAGAAAAAAGGATTCGACATTCAGGCTTTACTACAAATCCATGACTAGATATCCCGAGCCTCTCCAGAGGATGGGTATTGATGCCAATCCAGGCATATTTTAAAGGATCAGTATGAGCTAAAAACTGATCCTTCCACTGAAGTAGCCAGTGTCTATACATATCTAAAGACTGTGAGAGAATATGCTCCATCCTGTAACTTGAGCCTCATGTGACCTGAGTGTTACTGTACTGCAGTGAAGAAGTCACATTCTCTGTTATCTTTCACATAAAAAACACTCAATTTTAAACTTAAACTTAATATTTATAAACCATAATAAAAAAATAAAAAAATCCCACATACATACATAAATTTTACCCCTTTGACAATTTAGAAAAGCTCCCAATAATTCGGGAAGAGTAACATTTAGTGTCAACTATGCACCTGCATTCATTGTACCAGATATATTGAAATTCTCACAAACTGTTGGACAACGAGGAAACCTTAACTGTGAATACCACGTGCACAAATCTGCACAAAACTGTTTCACAATAAAGTAAAACTAAACTAAACAATCACCCTGGTTAAGGTAAATACTGGATGTTAAAGCACAGACTCCTACGCACACACACACACGTTCAGTGAAATGACTGATGTCATTTAGAGTTTCCAGAGATGCACCAGAAGCCAAGTCCAACACAGCAGACTGGGAGAAATGATTTCAGACCCTGGTAATCACAGCTTTAATTACATATTCTGCTCTCTCTTTCCCTCCCCCCGTTCTCTCACCCTTCCTTCGTGCCTCCCTCCCCTTAGATCCATCTCTTCTTGGCTTCAGTTTATGGCCAGACGTTTGTCACTTTGCCATCATCCTTATGGCTTCCTCTCTCCCTCTCGCTGTGTGAAGCAATGGAAATGGGATTTTTCTGCTCAGTCGTTCTTTCCACTTCTTTTTCATTTGCTCACTGCACCTCTCTTTCTTCTCTGTTTCCTCTCTCCTTGTTCACATCCTCCCCACTAATTCAAGCATTTCTAAAAAGCGAGTTTGTGTACTGTATATTTATGTCTACAAAACTTTGTACAAAGCTACATCAAAGTTACAGTGTGGGAAGCTTCAACCGCATACAGTTCTAATGCAGAGCACATTACCACAGTGAGTGCATGACTTGTTAGATACATACAGAAGAGTTAAAGCCATAGATGAAACCTCTACTCTGTGGCTTTTGTGCTTAAAATATAATCTCTGATGTGTAAATACTGCACCCACTTTGCAGCGCTGACCAGGACTAGGTTCACATGCCGTATTATGGTAAATCACCAGCGCATCTGGTCAGTGAAGTGGAATTGCTGGATTTTTTATTTTTTTTAATGCCATCTCCAGTGGATGATGACTCAAGCTGCCAGTTGAGACAGCTAGTATAATTTGCTCTGCTGTTTTCTCCTTAGCTAATAAATACATTTCTATATGAACTGACAAGTAAGACTTAATATGCCTCCACCACCAGAGCAGATAGTCATTCTCTGTTGATCATGTGTATGGAAGAGTTGCCAAACAGCAGGGGATGTAACACACACAGATCTGTGTCTAAACAGCAGGACATGGCCAGTGTCTGCCTGTCCCTGTTTGTTCTCTGTGTGACACACAATAGACAGAAGGGCAAGTGTAGACCAATCTGTGTGTGTGTCTAAACCTTTTACAGCCCTACATTACCTGCTGTACGGCTGTCACATGCTGTTCAGCTTGTATATATATATATATTGCTTTGATATATATTATATCAAAGCAATTATAATCACGGCGAATAAGACATATCGAGATTGAAATATGCTTTTAAAATGGGTTGAAGTTAATTGACCAGTATGTCAAATATTATAAGTGATAAAAACATGCACATTGGCCATCAAACACTCTTTCATTGCTAAGATTAATATCTAACCAATTTTCATTTTCCATTGCTGGATATTGTCAGCAGGTCTTCCAGAACACACTCTGCTCTCAGCCACTTGTTCTTCCTCCTCTTCATTCACTTTTTTTAATACCATGTCGGTTGGTTTATCTTGATGCAGTGGTTTGTATTGATTGTCATTTACTCCCACTTGCTCGCAGAGTGGTGCCAACAATTCAAAGTGCTCCAGGCTTGTTTTTGAATCAAATTAAAGCAAAATTCTCTGCCAGAACAGAAAAATATCAACACGTCAGAGACACCCACAAACCACCTACGTTGATGCATGAGGGACAGTAGTCCAGATGACACATGAATATTTGATAAAAATACAATGTCAGAGGGTGAAATACAAAAACTTGTGGCTCACTCAGTTTTAATTTCACAGACATTTCCGGGACTTGTTTAATCTTAATCACAAGTACAAGGTAAATTATGACTCCCCCCATGTGTCACTGATACATACACCATGTTTGCATGATAGAGAAGCATTTTCCAAGGCTGCAACACTAAGTATACCAAAGGTTGCAAAGATTGTTCAGTTTGAAAGACCATGTCTGTGGAAGACTAAGTCCATAGGCCATGTGAGGAGCAGGTAGCTCCTGAAATAGGACATAATAGTAGGCTGCTAGAACCATCTTTACAAAGAATAACTGCAGCCAAGTTAGATCACAGAAGGCTGAGCACAGTTAAGAATTACTGCACAAAAGATCAATATGTGGTCGCTCATGTGAAACTGTTCCAAAAATAAATCTCACTTTATTGAGATCATATTAAAAACCATTGTCAACATTTAATTTCTACACCCTCAATCATGTTACTTGTTACTCAATACTGTATATAAACATTGCTGCTTACTATCCTTAAAGGTGACCCGTGGTGTGTTCTTATAAACCAATAAAAGTTATATTAGCATTCATTTGCTTATAAAAAATACAATAGTAATACCCTACGTTGCTTGATATTTACCAAAAATGTTCAGTGCATTTCAACATCAAACATTTATATACATCAATATAAATATTTTTTTTGAAATATTTATATTATTGCATTGTTTATATTCCTGTTTGTTGGTGCATTTCTAAGTTTGCTGGTTAATTACTGACACCAACTGTCAATCAGCAGGATTAAACCAGAGGCAGGGTGTTAACTGTGCCTTAAATAATGTGGACGCACATGTGAAAACGTTGCTCCATGGCACTACTAGTGAACAAAAACTGCACTGTATGTTGTGTTTCAGTGGAGCTCTAAAATTGTGCAGGTGGGAACAAACATAATACTGTAAATTAGGTGTCTATTTGTCATTTGGCAAATGGGGATAATCTCCTAAAGATCTGATGTGTTCAGTCAGAGAACCAAGAATATTCAAAATTGCCATGGTGTAATGCTCTGCACTGAATATTACAGTGAGAGTGAGAAAAGTTCAAAGAGATCATATGAAAAGAGCTGAGAGTGATGAAAGACTTAAAGTATCCCTGAGAGAAAGTTAAAATGAGGGTGAGTGTGTGACAGAGGAGGACATATGAGAGAGAGACAAAGAGAGATGAAGAAGAGCCTGAGGCCTTATTCTCTCTCCCGCTCTCTCATCCACTGCAGCATCATGGGACTCTGTGTGCTACATTAGGAGCATGATCAGCTGATAGCCTACATCCACCACTGGCCTGACTATGTTAAAACACAGCCCTGTGATTCTAAAAGAAGTAATCCCACAGAAAATGTGGGCTTTGGTCATGAATATAAGAAATCAAAGAATATGTCTGTGCCCCTTTGGTCAAACAGGGATGGTTAGTCTGCATTCTTTTGGCAAATGGTTCTGGTTAAAGGTAGTTAAAACTGCAAACATATGGAATCAATCAAATTATTGTTATGGTTAATTTTTGCAAGATTAGGTTTTTAGCACCGTACATTATTTGAAATGTCATGATATGCTTGACTCATGCAGCTGACAAAGAGCCAGATATTTCACTGAGTTGTGGGTAAAGACAAAAACAGAGCTCAAGCGCAAGTGAATAATGGACTTACATCCATCAGGTGGCCACAAACCTGACTCCAAATGAATTCTGCTCCATATCTGGCACATGTGTAAACAGGGACCTGCTTGCAGATACTGTAGCTGGCCAATAAAATACCAATGTTGTGTTTAAAATATGTCCTGGTGCTCGGTAGTGGCCTCAACATTTACCTTAGGACTAAGTTTAGGTTTAGGGTTGGCAGGGCTCTAGTAAGTGAATGTAAGTCAACACAGTAACCTCACAAGTGATGAAAACATGTGTCTGCCTGTGTGTGTGAGTACCGGAGATATGAAGCAGGCATGAGGACGTTTCTCACTGTCACTATGTGAAGTCATGGATTTTTTTCCACACACACTCACTCACAGGGTCCTCTCCTCTCTGACAGTCAGTTCATCCAATCATGGCTCACTAGGGACATACTTGTCACCACGGAGACAGGCAGCCGGACCACCGGAGCATTATGGGATAGCTCAGTCCCCCAGCATGTAGACCTGCCATTGCTGATAGATGGCAGAGTTAATTTATTTGCCTCACTCCCCACACTGGGCTCACTCCTCCTATTTCATTTATCTTGTTTTGCCGGCTTCCTCCTTTTCTGTAGCTCTTTTCCTAATAGCCTGGATTTTCCCTCCCCTCTGCGCACTGAGGTTGATAACATAAATATTATGCATCAGGATGACATATCAAATGACTGGCATTGACCTTGTATTAAATACAGTATTTAATATGAATGCATAGTTCACATGTTAACCATCCAGTTAGGCCAGGAAGTATCTGGACAGTGTAACAAATAGCAACTGAATACCTGATATCAACTCCAGACCTTTTATCTACTTCGTTTCTCCTGAAGTAACAAGGGAATAGACTGCAACTGCTCAGTTAACGTCTTGTCAGTCAGTTGTCCAAATACTACTGAGCTCCTGAAAATGGTGGTGCTTAAAATGGCTGTAAAAAATATCATGGTATGAAACTAGGTGACTTATTTTGGAAACAAGTGGTCATTATCTCTCCCCAGTGGCAGAAAAATTAGTTTAACTTAGTTTAACTGTATATTTTGTTTGGATGTTACTGTGCTGCCTCCATGTTTAAAATCAACACCCAACTTCGCTGCACAGGTTTAACACCCAGATGTAAGACCACACACACACACACACATCACACTGAGGTCAAATTATAATCTGTCCACCATAAACCTGGATCCAATTCCCATGGCGAACACACAATGATACGCACGAACCAAATCATTCTGCTGAATATGCACTATCACAGTTCAGGTTCCATTAAAAGTTGCATCTTTTAATGGGAATTCCCAACTGGAATAACAGAATTGTACTCTTACTCCAGGGGATCGCGGGAGAACTCACTGGGGTCAGATCCCACAGGACCCAAACTGACAAGAAGAATTATGTATAATTTATCTGTTGTATAATATCTGTGCACACACACATTCATTATACATATACAGCACAACTACCTACCAGTACTGTACATACAAAGACTGCATGCACACAAAAAAAAAAAAAATCACACTCAAGCTCGGCCATACATCCATAAGGCTGCCATATGCTCTCATAAGTCTCTCTGGCTGTCGTACATAGTAGAGTACTATTAGTTAGATTTAACTGGTACTGGTTTATTTCCTGTAAATGTGCAGTGTGGAGATGTTTACTTCTAGTGAACTTAAGCTAGAGGCTAGTTAACAAGAGACAGCTAAACAGAGCTCTTTTTTTAATAAATACTCACACACACTTTATGTAAGCACAAGATTTGTCTACAGGGTTTTGTACATTTGTGTGGTTGGAAGACCAGCTTGAGGGTAATGGTGGTGACAGAAAAACGCTGTCAGTGCCACATTATAACACACAGATGTGACAAAGTGCCACAGTAGATATAATCATTTGTATGTGTCTGTCGCGTGCTCTCTTTTTTTTCTTGTGAGAACAAGCTTAAGGGAAGAGTTTGACCATTTGGGAAATACATGTATTCACTTTATTACTGAGAGATAGATGCTAAGACTGATACCACTCTCCTGCCTGCTTGGTAAATACAAACATGAGAGTGGCATCTTATTGCTCACTGCTCCCAGCCAAAAAATAGTCCTAATAACCCCCCGCAAACTGTTTCATTTTATAGAGCAGAGCTGTTTCCTTCCCAGTCTATGAGTTGCTGGCTTAAACATATTGGCATGATACCAATGGAAGGAAGGAAGCAGTTGTCCATTGGTGAGCTTATCTCAGCGATCCACGTCTGTTGAGTCAGAGTGTAAGTGAGGTCACTAGACATTGTGGCACAAATCCAATGATTTTTTGTCTCCTCTGACTCTCTCCAACCCTAAAACTCATTACTCAGCTCTTATCACACTTCCATCCTTTATTGTGAGCAGCTATTAAACTGGAAATTGCAGTATAACCAAAAACTCCTTCCCAGTTCATGATGACATTTTCGTCTTTCTGGCTAAAGCCATAGGTAGCTTGGCGCCTGCAGTGGCCACATTGTTTTGTTGTGTGCAACAGGAGAGAGAAAAAGGACAGATACTGGAATCTGTGGCATGTATAACTGCTGGTAATTTGGAAAAAATGATCTACTGCACACTTATATGCCTTTGCAGCAAGTGTAGAAGAAAAAACAGGAATAGTTTACAGAATAAGACTGCTTAGCTAAGTTAGTTGGCTTCCATGACTTTTATTCTATTTAATCATACATTTCAATTTGATAGATGAGCCTACACAGCCTAAGACCCTGAAGATGTTTATGAGTGAATGCAAGTTTTTCAAGTTTGTAAAAAGGACACAGGGGAGATAAAAGGACACTGTGATTGATCTGTGTACTGCTAAAGAACTGTCTGGGCCTGTGACTAAGCACTGAATCCAGACGCTGTCCCTGGCGAACTTGGGCATCAAGTCATCATACATTACAAGGAAAATTAATCTAGTGGCATGACGAGGTTTTTCCACCATGAAGGAATATTGCTTCTTAGAATCACAATCTACAACTGATGCACAGCACTCCTTCTGCCAAAACATAAGAGTGATGATGCTTTTTCATCATATGTGGCCCTCGTTCTGCTACAGGGAGCAGAACTAGTACTGTGCACCTGGGCTTTAAATCTAAATAGGTAATAAAATGACATAACTGCAAAGAAATCACAGATTTTGGTTCCCTGCAGCTTTAAAGATCTCTAATCCACCCCCCACCCCCATCTAAATCCCTGCTCATGCTACAGTGGATTTAATAGGTGAAATAAATCAAAGATCAGAGCCCAGATACTCCTGATCAGTGTGTTTCATTGAGAGAGCATGTGGATGCAATATATTTGCATCTTTGAATAGTACAGAGAGAGAGAGAAAGAGATGAAAAAGAGGCAGATGAATCGGTATCAGATCTCTAAGCCTGGGATTCTGCACACTGGAGCTCGTACAGATTAGCTTACACTGCAGCTGCTGCAGTGAAGGAGAGAGAGCACTGTCCAGCCCCACAATTAACCAGGAAGCGTCGTACTATGCAGCAAGCAATTCAGTAATCAGTAAAGGAGGGATTGTGTATGTGTGTGTCACTATCCCCACTGTGGCTGCTAACAGATATATCTCCCAGCTAAGCTTCTGGTCCATTGCAGTGATTCAGGCCACTAAGCACCACAAATTAGTTTAACTTTTACTTGGTTATCACAGAACTGGACTCACCTGAACAATTGCCCCAGACTCTGTACCTTTGCTTTGCTGACTTCAATCACAGTAGATTTCTAGATTTTCAAACCTTGTAGTTAATGTATCCACAGAAACATGTCACAGCGGTACTTTTTAATCAACATTAACTGTAATGTTGACTACTGGGCGCTACTGACATTGGGCAAGAGGTTAACATGTTGTAAACAGAAAATGGTCACCGAGGATACATGGAGGGGGGAGGTGAAGAAAAGCAAAAAGAAATACTTTCAGAGACAGTTGAGAACTGGATGACTTGGGAATCATCACGGACAAAGACAGGGAGTGTAGACGATAGCAGACAGAGCAGGATTGCAGCTAAGAGGTCCAATCAATCAGTCATCATGTGTGATTACAGCGCAGCAGACTCATCGGTGCTGCTGGATCTCGCTGCAGGCTGACATCACTTTACCACGGTGAAATTAAAGGATGGAATGAGGTAAAGAGGAAGCTCAGAAAACATATA
The DNA here is from genome assembly GCA_032362345.1 of Sandelia bainsii. NCBI lineage: Eukaryota > Metazoa > Chordata > Actinopteri > Anabantiformes > Anabantidae > Sandelia > Sandelia bainsii. Next base: position 4,615,316 of record JAUMHL010000008.1, on the reverse strand, counting down.
AACATTAATTCTGCCCTAAAATACAGTATAAGGCAGAGTAACTGAGTAACATTTTTTTTATGTTTAGTAGGTTGGCTAACAGGAATGCCACTAGTTTTGCAGGTATTTAGTCACAACCATTGGGGAGATTCTAAATTTGACCTGAATTAAGTGATCATCGGCATCTTCATGGGTACTTCCTATTCTGTTAATTGCATCCACATTTCCCTCACTTGTGTCTTTTCCTTAGTCCCAGGTTTCCAATAAAAGGGTGTGTCTGTCAGGTAAAAGACTTTCACAAAGGATGGTTCCTCACTTATGTCTCCCCAAACATCGCTCCTCAATCCTCAGAGAGAAATAAGAGCCTTTGGGACATCCTTAAAGATGGAGGACAAGAACAATTTCCAGGGCAAGCAAGAATCAAGGAATGATCAATTAAGGGAATTGGGATGTATTCTATGATTATTTCTCTGTAGACCATGAGAGTTTGTACAAAAGGTCATGGCAGTCTGACCAGTAGTTGTTGAGATAAAGTGTACGTCTGGACCAAAGCAGTGGACAGAGCAATAGACAGAATCTAAATGTACTTAACATAAATTAACCCACATTAGCAGAATTGTCTTAAGCAGGGGGACATGTTGTTGATTGAAGAATATAGGGAGGAGAGTGAGTGAGGATGAGATGAAAGGTAAAGAAGGAGAGCTCTATGACAAGGGTTTGATTTTGGAGAATAAACAACAGTATGTTGTGGTTTTGTATGTTAATGTATATGTATTTACTTTATCTTGAGGTCATTTCTCTGTGTCTTTTTCTTTTTAGTTAAAATGTTTCCCTCTTCCATTCATTTCTCTAAAGTCTTTGCTTTATTAGCCCATGTTTTCTTTACATTCATCGATTTCTCTGCCAGCGCAATAAGCGGCACAGTAAAAGAGAGAGCTACAAAGAGAGGCCCAGCAGAGCATGAAATGGTCTGAGCTTTTACTACAACTGGCAGCGTTTGACCACATACTGCACCAGCCATTGCCGTGGTTACCCGCAGCAGCAGTCGTGCTAATAGAACGGCATGCTGAGGAAGAAAGAGAGGAAGAAAGAACAACAAGCAAGGCTGTGTGTTCTGCATGCAGAGCAGGTGTAAATGTGCAAACACCGACACACAGTGAGGCTTGTAAAAAAATGCAGATTTCATGCATCACTGTCATGAATTCGAACATAGTTTACCTCACTCTTATAAACATAAAGACACAAACTAGCAGTCTACTCAAGCCTAAAACTGAGGCCTGAACTCTGACTGCATCAACATCTTTAGGACCTGACCTGTCCAAGCCCAAGTTGTACCGCGAAGACCCAACCTGACCTGTTGTAACATTTCAGTAAATCCTTCAGTGCGGAGAAAGACATGTCCTCTTTCCTACTATAACATCTTATAATAATAATAATCCATCATTTATCTTAATCAATCACATCAAAAACTTTATTCACCCCCCTAATTCTGTCTAAATAAACATTGCTACTAAACTTTAAACTGAGCTGATCGTGAAACTTTAAATCATAATCCAGATAAAAACTATATACAGATGTAATGAGGTGCTGTATGTCATACAGGTCATACTGTTCCCACAATCAAGAAACATTCCCTGAATCAATGAGGATTTTGGGGAACTCCCATTTAGTAAAAAAATTTTTCCATATGTGTATTAGCTTGCCAGGTTTAACACATAGCACATGACATAAAAGTACAATATAACTCAAAAGTAACCTGAGCTCCAAGCTTGAAGAAAATAGAGCTACCTCAGCTTGACCTTACAGGGCATCAGATTTCAGATAGCTGAACTCGCACAATGTTTAACACATTCAACTCCAATAATCCAGGGCATCTGTTTCCATACTCTCTCACACACAGACACACATTTGGCAGTCTCCCTGTCTCTGTAGTGCCTCTGTGACTAACGTGGAGGATAAATAACCTGGTGAGATTCAGTTCCAATATCACAGGCCCCATTCGCCAAAAAAATTAACATCGGCATAACAGTATTACCCTGCTCATAGTCATCCATTAAAACTACTTAGAGCAGACAGGCAGACACACCGGGGAATACATCAACGGTCTTATTAAAGCAAATCTCTTGTAGATAGCAAAGAGCAAAGAGCTATGCCATACGAGAAGACGCTACAGGTTTGAATCTGGATTATGCCCGCCTCATGTTCATCATCAGGTTGCTCTTAATCCATGTACAGAGTGAATGTGGAGTTTCACCTGATTATCTGTGCTGTAACACTGAAAGCACATAAGGCAAAGATGACAAACTGTATGTGTCATGAGAGTTATCTTTTTACCTTTGCAGCAAATGACATAGTTTAGTGCTGCACAGAAGAAGAACTAAATTATGGGAACAGTTTAGGCTGAACAGATTTGGATCCCTGCAGCTTAACAGCAAATACATTCAATTCCTCTGAGATATGGCAAAGTAGTAAAAAAAAACAGTCAGGAAGCAGCATCTTGTGCCACTATACAGTTCAAATCTCTGAGCTGTGTTTGCAAAACAAGTCCAGGATAGAAGAGACATTTAATCATTCACTGATCTGCTGCACAGGCTACTAGAGTGCATGTAAAAGTGTCCCCCTGCCTAACACGATTTCTCTCAGTAACACAGTTACTTAAGTGCATGTAAACGCATGGTCTGTTGAGGCAGATAATCACAAATTCTGGTCCTGTAACAGGAAGCAAACCAGAGTCACTCCTTGAAGTTTGCTCTTCACAGCAAGAGTCCACTTGCCATTTTGTTCTAGGGAATAATCCTATAAGACTCACATCCTCTGGTGTGAGATTAAGCATTAGCTTTTGGCTTTTCACAATAAAAGCCTTAACTGTAAAAACAACTGACATGCTGCGCAGGTTTGTGTGAGAAAGCGAAGCCCTTTCAGCCTTTTGTCCTCGCTTTGAAAACCTGCCAGAGATTTATACCCACTGCTTTGTTTTCAACAGCACCGCCTTCCTCTCTGTAAGACGTAGTGAGAAACATCCACAGCTCCCAGCTACAAAGTCAGATGTCAGAAATAAAAAGAATGTCTACCTTTAGCTTGTTCAAGCATCCCTACTAGTTTCAGGTGCTGCATTCTCAAAATGTGCAGAGGAATTGAAAAGCAAGAAATGAGAAATGAGTGTGGCTGTGTAATGGGATAACACTTTCTTCATGCAGCTGAATAAGCTGGATGGCACTGTGGTAACTGCTGTGACACAGTGAAATGAGAGAGCGTTGCCTTTGCAGAGGGATGGGGAACAACAGAAAGTTAACCAAAACATATGTATAGTACTCTGATGTCTTTTTCTTTGAATTTTGGTGATGGACCTTTTGATGAAAGTGCATAACTTTCTCTGCCCTAGAGAAAAGAATCGCTCGATCCTTACATCAGAGCTTTCATGAGCTATGCATGTTGCGTCAATCTGTGTCAAAACACACTCATGGATGTCAAAATGCAATTTTAACATTGCATGAAGTAGCCGTTCAGCAGCAATAAACATCCACAGTTAGAAAAATCTGAACAATTAACATCATCAGAGGACACATCTGGAAGCAATACGAGCAAGTAATGAAAAAATGTAGTTTCCCCATCTGGTCTCTCAATGTATATATTCCTCTTCTTCTTCTCTCAATCTCTCTACCTCACACGACCCCCCTCTCATTTTTTTTATCACTCACTCGCTCTGCATCCCTTCTCCCCCACTACTCTGTCTCTCTCTTTTGTCGTCCCTCTCTCTTCATACCAGCAGTTGCCAAGGCGATGGTGTTTTGTGGAGGCAGCTGGTTAGGGCTCATTTGTCAATCTGCTGACCTACCCTCCCTTCTCTTCTGTCTCTTCGCGCTCTCTTCCACTTTCTTTCTGGTTTTCAGTGGAGTAAAAACTATAATTTTCACACTCGCATGTCCTGAACAATTATGTGAAACAACTGAAAATCACATATTTCAGTTTCTCTCATTACGTTTATGGGAATATCTATTTAAAATGAAGGTTAAATCAATCTTTTGTTTGAGCAATAGGCTGGCACCAGTTTAGAGCCATATTCAGTGAATAAACAAAACCACTTCGAGGATTGTATAATGATCTTGACAAGGGATTTTGAAACATCGATTGTGCTCTTCTTCATGAGAAAAAGTGTGGCAGCTTGTCTGATGTAAAGACAGTGAGTTGAGAAAATGTCAAGACATGATATTAGCCCCTATACATCCTCCCCTTTTCCACATGCCTAATATGTTTACTACATTTTCTCTTCAGCACTCTTCACCCCTTCACATGACTGCACCTATTTTTCTTATCCATTTAATATATTAATCTTTAATAGTGTCCTTAAGTGGCCATATTATGCTTAATTTAGGGTTTATATTTGATTCTCGGGCTCCATTAATATAAGATTATGAAATTTAGTGTAAGTGTAAATACATGTTATAATGCCTCTTGATGCAACAGCTCCTCTGGCCCTCTTTTGAGCTCCTGTGTCTTTATGGCCCCACTCTCGCCCATCCCAGTCTGCTCTAATTTGGCCAGCTTGTGGAAGACTTCTGAGGGACCGAACTATCCCCAGCTGTAACGCAGCACCTGATAAAAACATTGCTTGCTCTGTTTCTGGACTGTACCCGTATCCATTGTTGTTTTACGGTCCCATCTTTGGAAAAAGTAAACCAGTTTAATTTTCCTTCACAGCCGAAAAAACACTTTACCTGTGAAAGACATGTAGACGCTGGCACTCAGACTGGCGCTAACCGTTTCACTCATGACTGCCATGAGCGGCAAGTGCTAATGCTTCCGTGGTGGCCGTGAGCGGATAGGTTGATGCTAATTTGGACATTCGTGGGCAGGACAATGTACTTAGAGGGTGCAGGAGCCCAAAACAGATGGCCATTTATGCACTTGAACACCGCCTGATGTCAAGGGTTATAACATTTTGAAAAAAAATGAACGATATTGGCCAGATTGAAACCTGGGCATTTCACTGTCAGCCATAATGCAAAATTACATTCACATCACGTTTTGGGCCTCTGTGTGTAACATGGGCACCTACGTACACTACCAGTCAAAAGTTTGGACACATATAGAAATGACCATTTTTGTGAAAGAAAAGCAGATTTCATAACATCAAATTGATCAGAATGAATGTGTAGACATTGT
>JAUMHL010000008.1:4579353-4601572 GCA_032362345.1 Sandelia bainsii | reverse complement strand
CTGTACTGTGAACTTTTTACGTTTTCCATAAATTTCACCCGAAAGCCAAATATCCCTAACTTTTTGTGAGTAGTGTATGTGACACTTATATACTTTATGTGAGATACAGAGAATTTGCTACCCACCTCCTTATCAGGGTGTTTCTGTTTGAGCTCCTTTAGGATTTTGGCCATGTCTCTCCGGGTCTCTTCCTCATCCAGATCCTTCTCATCCAGATCCAAACCCAGCGGCCCATCCAAGAAATCAACACCATGAGAGTTCAGCATCTTCCCATCCATCTCAATGTCGACCTTTTAATGCAAAAGAAAGCAGGGTCATTTGTTTGAGGTATATTAGAGGCACAAGATCTGGTCTGGTGCTGTCATGTCGTGAGCTAAGTTAAATTTTGCAGAGTGGTTTTGTTATAGCATCTAATAGTGTCCCTCAGTTTTCAGCTTTTTTCTAGTGCATAATTTATGATTCAGAAGTTTAGGTTTACATTATAAACTGTTACAGATTTGAAGCAATTATTTATATTTTTATTATGAGGATATTTTATATATAGCCTAATTCCCTAAACAACATTTACTGTAGACGTGCTTATGAGGTGATGGTACAGCTAATATTAAACATGTTAATATGTTGGTTAATCTGAAATTCAAATGATTTTGCATTAAGTTGTTCTGATGTTCATAGAAATCCTCTTTTCTGTTGAGACAAGTCTGATTGCTAAAATGCCTTAGAGCTCTTTAAGCGAGATGAAATGCTGAAAACTTGTAAATTGTTACACTTTCCCCACAGGGACACTGTTGAGTTTGATTCAGTGGTTAGCCAAAAATTTTAATGAAAGTGCTGTTCATGTCAATGAATCTCAAAGAAATGCTTTCAAGTAATTTCTAACAATGGAAGAAGAGATAAAGACTCTAAATTAACTGATGATGGAGAATAAATGTACTCCACTGAATACTGAAAATATAATTAGATGTGTAGTGCACTTCATAGGACAAAACACACAGCATCAGATATCAGTAAAAACGGGAAATTAAACAGTGACAGTACTTGAGTATTTGTGTATGTGTGTTTGCTGTAATATGCTTTATACAGTAGTACTAGTTTGCCTTGGCAGAATTCCATTCAGTAATGTTATCATTTCTGATCCACATTACTCATGATCTCACTTCCGCCTACTGTACATACACCAAATCTGCTCCTTTGTTTTCCTCAACCTCATACTTAAACAAAGACAGCTCAATTCATTTTCACGAGTTGGTCATTCTCTAAATGATGTGCCTTTGGGAAAGAGTTTCCAGCATGACTGTTCATATTCCTTATAGGACATCAATGACGGAATTTTAACTTCTGAAATAAAATTAAAATAAAATTCCACATTGTGATGTTATGGGCATCATAAAAAGCACAATATTCTTATTATCACCTGTAATCATCATGTTCTGATTTCTAGTGGTGAAATATTTACTATTGAAAATCTGCTAATAAAGTAAAGAGTAGAAGTATTAAATCACTAGAAATGTTATTAGAACAAGAAGTAGAAGTTGCTGTTTTTCTGTCTACAGTGTCTGATAATAGTGGTTTAAGTAGCAGTTATAGTGGTGGTAGAAGTTGCAGCAATGATAAAAGCATTGGTAACATACAGTATGTTTTAAGTAAGGGTAAAACGGACAATGTTTTTAAAGCTATTAATCTAACAATTATTTTTTCAGCAATCTATTGGTTCAATTAAGTCAATTAATACTTTGGTTTACTAATCAATAAATAATCATAACTTCTGTCAGAAAAGCCAGTGCATTTATCACTTATTAACATTTAACATGAAATGAATGAATTAAAGTCCCATTTCAATCTTCAACTATTCAATTATTTTGTTTTATATAGCACCAAATCACAACAAAAGTAATCTCAAGGCACTTTACAGTGTAAGGTTTAAGACCTTACAGAATATAAGTACACACTTGAACTATATCCTCATAATACTATTCATCACAAAGGCCTAATTAGGAAAGGTGTTGCCCAATATATTCTATGATTCTGGGCTTTGAACAGTCTCCAAAACACAGATCACGTACAGTCTGTACGGTCCATGAATGCACCAAACACACAGTAGTGAGAGACTGCTAACTGCTAACAATACAATGGCTAGTGCTGACTGTCATCTGTCAGCTGCGCTCATTATTTTAGTGCACCACTAATGACAATCTAGATCCTTTAGTTTTATAGGCCTATATGCACATAAAAAATCTGCTTATAACTTGTAAATGCACCAGAAGGCCGTGTTGTCATACTAACCATTAGCATCTGTCTGAAATTCAAATCTATGAACGCAACACCTACTCTAAAATCAAAAAAATGTATGTCAAGACTATGTCAGATTAGCGATTTGTTTAAAGGCACTCCGACTGTCAATCAGAATGTGTTTCTTTCCCATCTTTTTAGCAATGCTTCTACATTCCTAGATCTCAGCAATTCACCTTAATAATAGTAATATTGTTACTTCAAGTTATAGTGCTAGTAGTAGTTTTAAGCGTACCTTGGAAGGAAGTGGGCGATCCCCCTCGGTTTCAATGATCATGCCACGTTGCTTGCCAGTGCGGTAGCGCTTGTACACATACTTGTAGAACAGGAGGCGCCGGTCGGCCACCCATGCGAACACCACACAGATGGGGAAGAAAAGGAACGTGAGCAGTCCCTCCCACACCTGCACAACACCAGGTGAGATCACGGACAGGATCAGGTAGAGCCAAATGTAAGCGAAGATACTCCAGGTGGCTGTGACGAAGAAGACGCGGAGGTGCTTGACCTTCCTCGTCTCGCCATCAGGCACAACATACACACAAAGCCCGATGATGACAAACATGTTGAACGCTGCCGAGCCCACGATGGTGGAGGGGCCCAGTGTGCCGGCATGAAACCCATGACCGATTACTTCTATGATGGACAGCAGGATCTCAGGAGCCGAAGAGCCCAGAGCCATGAGGGTGAGATTGGAGACAGTCTCGTTCCAAATCCTAACTGTAGTGGTGGTGGTTTCTCCATTTGGTTTCTTGATGGTGATCTCCTTTTCCTGTGACGTGATGACCTCTATTGATGCCATGAAACGGTCGGCGATAATTGACACACCCAAGAACATGTAGACCAGAGCTACGAAGTAAACCGTTGCTCGAGCTACCTTGTCACCAAAAGATGGATTTTGGGGCTCCCAAACAGGTAGGATAACGCCCTTTGTGCACTGCTCAGCCTTACTGCATTCAGTTTTATTGGTGGACACCGCTGAAACTGAGTCACCCAAGCTCGGCTCAGGAGGGGCGCCAGCCAGTGAGGGATGGAACTTGAGGAAGAGAATCGCCGTGATGACTGCTAGCCTGAAGGCAGGGGACAGGAGGGAGGTGTGATCCCAGCGGCCCATGGTGACGTCCAAACTAGCACTGTGAGGTGACAATTAATGAGGATCTTGAACCTTTAGAGAGAATAGAAGACAGGAGGAAAGAACTCAGATTAGATCATCAGAGACCTGAATGTTGTTTGGATCAAGTGGGCTGCTTTTGAATTTACACAGCAAAAATCTGTATTATTTCAACATTTACAGTAGATGACACATATGTAGTGAGAGTTTTGGTTTAACCTGTCATACGTCTAAAAGTAAACAAGAATGCACAGCATTTTACAACATCATTTTAATGCCTCATGATGGCTGGTGCTTCAGTGTAAGCAACTCTCAGCTCATCTGAAACATGTAGACAGTGTATAACAGAACTGTGCGGGTTAATATGGTTTAGATATGTGTTCATCTTACAGTAAACACTGAAGCAGTGAATGGTCAAATCTACATATCCTGGAAACAACACAGCTGATGTCAATTATGGAGGCTTGTAAGCAAAAAGACTGCTCACCAAACAACACCAAATGTTTTACAAAAATTATAAAATCAACAGCCCAGTTCACTTGAGGAACCATACGTTTTAGGTAAGATGTTTGCATAGCTGTTCAGAGGCAGCAAATTTAAATAACCACACCAAAGATAAACTCCAACTCCTGCGCTCGCCACTATAGATCTCCACGGAGCAGCTTCTGAAATATGCCCACCACATTCCTGTAGCAATAATACCCTGCTGTACATCATGTAACCAGGCCAGGAGTGGCTTTTGGAGATGACAGTCTGGTTGACTTCTGTCCACAGCATTGGCTTGTAAATTAGGTTACTGTAATCCAACAGCTTTGTAGCCAGTTGGTCATCATTTTTTTTTGTCTTCTAAATTGTATTTCTGAAGCTGGTGGATAAGATAAAGAAAGCTAGTGGAAGAGTCAATCATCTATCAATCATCTAATCATTTCATCACTACACACAACTCAGGTTTGTTAAGTGTTTTCAGCTTCAACTTGTACCACCAAGTTCTTCAGTTTGCAATTTTAGATGCTTTCCAAAAAGCTCTGTTACACTCAGCTGTGGGTTATTCATGAAGCAACTGAAAACAGAATAAATCTTTTGCCTGTACTTCACTCTTGTTTGTTACAGTAGGTAGAAACTTTGGGTGTGTTTCTCTTGTACAATGTAAACTAGAGGAATCATTAAAACACCGCGTCATGTTGTCTGTTTGCTTAGTTGTTGAAAAACAAATGAATTATCACATGTAATAAGTGATTATTGTGCTTTAAGAGCTTTAAGTTCAGTGAGGAGGATTTCTGCCATAAATATGCCAATATCAGATAAACTATAATGCTAAGACTTCAAATCTATTTGTTTTCATTTAAATGCTTTGACACAAAACGAGGCAAAACTGAATGTAGAAATATAATTTTTTAAGAAGCAAACACTGAAGCAACAAGAAGCTAATCGCACATTGTTGGGTCATTTCTATAAGGACAATAATCTACCTGAATACATTATTTATGGTTATGAGACTAAACCATGTGCTAAGAGTGCTGACACTTTTGTGTAATTTTAATTGTTTGCTGTGTGTATGAAGGTTCTGTATTTTACTACAGCCTTTGAAGGCATGTACACACATCCTCTCCTGAGGCTTTAGGGAATAAAAAGAAAAGTGCACAGAACAACAAAGCATCCACACAGATTTTCATTGTGTGTGCACATATCTTATTTATGTTATCGACCACCAGAGTTCTTGCAATCAATCCTGAGGGGGACTTAAATGTATAATTCAATCAACAGTTACTGAGGTTTTACTGAAGTTTTACTGAAATTTTACTAAAAATGACAATAGTCAAACTCATGGAGTTGAGGGGAAGTCATAAAGATTCATCCTCTGAGAAGCATGGATATTGATCATGGCAATTTATGCAATATTTGTCCAAACACTTCATTAGACACAAAAAAAATGTCAGCCTCAAAGTCAGAGTTCATATGATGTGTCACACTCTGGGGACCTGCATTTCAGCCCACGATTTCATAGCAAAGTTGAACTAGTTTTTGAGATATTTTCATTTTGAGCAAAATGATGAACTAACTAAATAACAGAAATAAACTTTTACCACTTTGAAGAACTCTTAGAGAAAGTACACCCACACACAAATTGTAATCCCTTTAATCAGAGATCAATAACAAGAACCAAGACCCGGAACAAAGATCAGCTCTCCTCAAACAAGCTTCTTCCACGTTCCTGCTTGCCAACATCCATTTCCCAATAATTAAATGTTCACACTTATACAGTACATGCAGACATAGCAGTATTTACCACACATCAATAGTTACATAAGTACTTTCCTGATTTTCTTCCTAGCACAATACTCATTATAGATGATGCTGTAAATCCTCAAACAATATGAACAATTTTCTCTCACATTACATTCAACCAGGCCAGAAGCTCTGCGGCCTTGACACTGTTTATATCTACATGAGCAACACAGGACCCATTTCCACAGGGATAAGTGAAGATGATATACAGTATATACTATAGAGAGTATTTTTGTGTGTCTTGCTTAATGTTGTTAACAGCTACTTGTTACATAAATCAGTTACTGTGTAATGCATAATCAGTCCACCAATGGTGAAATTAAATATTTGGGTTAAATAAACCATGTGTGACGAGTGTTCAGTGTTATGTGAACTGAGTGAGCTCAGCTGTGGTGTGAGAGCTTTTTGCTCAGATGTTAAGAAAATCAATTCTAAACAAGATTACATGTTTACTCAATTAAACTTCAATTCAATGAGCTCATAACCAAACATTTTCGTTCTAGCGAATGCGAGCCAGCAGCTTCTTGCCTTCTATGGGCGTCATCAGTGGTCACACAAGGCTTTGTGTGGCATTTCCAATTGATCAATAATTCAGGGGGCTTTGGGATTTGGTTGTTTTCACTTAAGGATGTCATTTTTCTAACAGTCTGATGGCTAAAGAGCATTCTCTCAATGCCAGCTGTTGAGAGAAGTGGGGTATACAGTAGCTTCTCTACACCAGAGGACTCTTAAGGTGAGGCTCATAAGTAAGTTCTTGTGGTGCGTCATTCATACAACAGCTAATAGGAAATAAGTAAACAGAGCGTGATGTTGTTTCTTCCTCTTTTCCTACCTATCTGCCTAGCTCACACCACAAAAAACAGGTAATGGCTAAAAGGTAAGTAATGCTGTTCATGTTTTGCACCAGAGTCCCTAATATGAAACACAGCTCATTTACCAGCCCAAAGTCAATGCTCTAATCTCTGTTCCTTGCTCTTTCTATTTCTTCCCCCCAGATGATTTGCTTAATATTCATCCTCACAAACACAAATCCTTGATAAACCTTGCTTACAGAATCCTGATTGCTTTACAGTCTATCAGGGGATTACACTTCAGATCACTTAAGATAATTACCAGTTTTGTTTATAGTTCATTTTTGTAAGTACAACTCCAAAATCTGGCCTGCAAGAACATCTGGCATTCTTTCTCTGCTTAAGAACAATTACCAGCTATTTGATAAAGGGGAAAAAACGGATGCCCTGCCTGATATCAGCACCAAATCCAAGGGTGTATGTTTATGTATCTGCTGTTAACATTGGAGAGGTTTAGCTAGAGGCTTAACAGTGGCTACTATTATGGATTTTGTAATTGAAATATCAGGTTCCAGAATTTTCCACTATGATTTTTCCTAGTGTTGTGAACTCAAAACTTGGCTCCATTTCAAGAGGAGCGTAAGACAAGCCAACCAAGCATAGCTTAGACAAAAATCTGAGGAGCGCACACACAGAACATTAAACTGGCTTAAATTCAGTTCCAATTCAATACCACAAATATCACCTGCTGCCACTGGAGACCTTCACCAACCAAAATTATTACTTATCTAAGCCTAAACTTAACCCAAATCTAAAATCCGTCCTTCAAATGTTGTTTCTGTCAGCAAGCAACAGTAACCTGTAGTTAGACAAGCTCTAGCAAATGTAGTAATTATAACACAAACAAACAAGAAACAGTTATTTGAAGAAGGACATTCCCACAGGGGATCAATATTCAATTACAGTGTGACACATTCTGATTTTTACCCAAGACCACTCCACAACTTTAACCATGTGTTTTTTATTCTAACCATAATGACAAATGTACTGTAACGTTATTTATTTTCAGCCAAGCCAGGGCGTTTTTACTAAACTTAACCAAGTTGTTTTTGTGTCTACACACAACCAAAGTGTAACAGTTCCATAATCATAATTGTATTTACGATTGTTTCCATGACGACCATGGTCTAGTATGCCAGCAGCCACAGGGGAAATTTTTCAGCATAGGGATGCTATTCAAGATGCAACCTGCCAACTGCTGCAGGATGCTATTTATTATAGGTTGTTTGAGAGGGTAGGGAGGGTTCAGGTTGAAGGACGTATTGGAAACCTAACGTTAGCATAACTCTACACCAGGTGACCTTCATCCTAAAATGTAATGATTTATGATATAGGCTTTTGCTTTTGGTCCCCAAAAGGAAGGTGAGTCCCTACAATGTGACTACGTAAAGTTATGTCCCTGCAACATAAATAAAGGTACTGTACATACACACACACACACACACACACACACACACAAACTGGAACACTGATTCCTACTTCCACAGGGGCAAAAATAAAAGCACAATGCATAAAGTTGAGAAACTAAAACCATGTGCTACACTGAGACAAGCTGCTCCTGCTCTGCCCCAATACGGTCATTCCTCAGGAACCTCTGAAGCCAGCACCTGAATTTGCCGAGAAGGTAGTTGATTAGGCCTACGGGCAGAGAAAAGAGAAAGTGGAAGAAAGGCGAATACGACATGAATCCTCTTCCTGCAAAAAACACTACTGTTCATCTGATACTGAATCATGCACTGTAGCTGTCATCATTACAAGTGATGTAGTGGTAAAATTATTTAAAGAGAAGTATATGCTAAACGGGAGCATGGCAACGAAAATAAAACAGAGATACATGTTCCTCACTATGGGGAAGGAGGCATTGATGAAAAATAAATTAAAACAGCAAGTGAAAGAGAGCCAAAGTATGGAAAGGTAAACAGAGGGGAGAGGGAAGGATGGAAATAGAAAGAGACTGAAGGAGAAAGATGCAGTAAAATGTGTGGAGGAAGACAGTGTTAAACAAATGTACTGTCACCTTTCCTGATTGAATAAAACCCAAAGGATAACTGTGTGTGAGAGAGCAGAACAAAAATATGCACACAGACATACAAACTAGCCCCTGCAAACAACTGAAGATTAATGGTGTGCGTTTACAGTCATTAGGGTGATGCTGAGCTCTTTGAGCCTGGATCTGCCTCGCAGGCCATCCTCAAGCCAAGGTGTCTTGTCCTATTATTTCACTTGGAGCAAAGGAAATGATCAGACTGGCACTGTAATACACACACACAACTGTTTTCCTGCATGTCACTTTGTTTATCTATCCACCAACATTATCTGTCTAACGAGAATGTGACGAAGGACATGAACTCCGCTTAAAGAACTTAAAATACCAAAACTAGACAACATCCTTACACTTAAAGCTACACTAATCAAAACTTTTATATTATAAACTATATGTGATGTAACAGGGGTCACTCATAGTGATAAGCCCAAAAGGATTACTATTACCTAGTAGACAACTTCATTTTAGCATCTTTGAGTTCAATGGTTTTGGTTTTAGAACCTGCAACGTTTTGATTCACTCTGTCATGGCCCCTGTTTTCAGTAGGAGGAGACACCTGTTATCAGTGGAAAAAGCTCTGATAAAGCCACTATATACACCAACTTCCTGAGACAAGTTAGCAACTAGCTGACAAACACAATGGAGCATTTAGCAGCTGAAAGCCCAGATATTTCCATTCCAGTTGGTTGACACCATGAAGGCTGAAATTGGACAGAGACATGACTTGAAATGAACGCTAATGTTGTTCGCACTCCTGCTGGATGCTAGTCATTCTGTTTGTTAACTCATATACCATATCATCACAGGGTGATAAGCCATGTTGTCAGTAATTTTATCTATCAGTAATATTATATATATCATATTTTATCCCTGGGCCTATAAATTTTGGGGGATGGTGCCTACTCTGCCTACATTGACTGCAAGGACACAGCACAAATACTTTATATTTAAAGGTATGTTTATCATTTTCTATATTATTTTTTACATTATTTTATTAAAGCTGCAGGTTCTGAAGAATACTGAGGATCCTTTGCAATGATCAGTTTCGCTCCAGTTCTCTAGAATTAACCCATATTTCCTGTAAAAAACATTTCTATCATGGGAGAAAGGTAACTGGCTTTATTTATCAGGAATAAATATGTGACACAGGTTGAGGTTTTGCTTTGCTTGTCCTGTTTTTGTCCTTACATTTCTGCTAACAGATCATACCGTGTGGTGCACCACATAGTCTCCTAGCCAATAAAGGCTAACAGTGACTGGCTCATTTGTTTACAATACATCTACGAACATTAAGATGGAAATGTTTCATTTACCTGTTTACATTACTGTGATATAAGTAGCACCTTTAATAGATTTAACACTATGTGTCAGTCTGACAGGGTTAGTGGTTAGTTTCTATTTACATACATGACAAAGATGTAGCAAATCATGAGCTTATTATATTGGGAATCATCCATCTGTAGACCTGCCATGACTACTCCAAATGCAGTAGTCCCTATGCTACACTGTAAGGCATATGTAGTGATAATAGTTTTAGTGTTTATTTTTTAATATTTTAAACCCTAGTGAAATTTGGAAAAAAAGGAAAAGGTTAAGACTAAACTGCTTTCAAAATCAGCTAACAACTATTTTTCATTTTGTCTCAATTTGTCCATTTCACTTTTAACTTTCACTTCACATTTCTGTCCCTTCTATGAGATGACCCTGTTTACTGTAAACTACAGTGAACAGGCTTCCTTTCACAGAAAGAAGTAGAACAACTTTTTAGTGTGGGAACATAAGTTATGGGTGAAAAATAACAGAAATCCATGGCTTTATCAGTGAAACTAGTTAAACCTAAACCAACTTTTAAAGCATAATTTTAAGGTTTAAGCTTTATATTGGGGATGTTAAAAATTAGGTTAATTTTTTTTTTTTTTCGCAAAACCACCAATCCCACAATCTAAGCAGAAAAAGGATGGAAGATTTTAACTAAAGAAGTCTGACAACAATCTCACAATGATGATTGCTTTCAGACCATTCACATCACATACCACACACAGTATATGTCCTGCTTCTTTCTTCTAGGATACAGTGTATCATCAAGAGACCTAATCACAGCTTGATGCAAACCCACTGGCCAAGAGATGGCCTGAATCTGGTGTCAGATAGCCTATTCGAAAATTTGAAAAAGGGTCACATTTTATTGGAATAAACATTACATTACTGCTAATCCGAACCTGTCCAGTTGTAATGGTTAAGGTGAAGTCTCACTACATCAGCACAAGGTCTTTTATTCAGTCAATAACCAACTGCATCTCTCTCCAAAAGGTAAATAAAGCAATAAAGATCTCTGGCTGCTTCTCGATTTTCACTGTCATAAATAAATATTTCATATCATCCACAGTGGATGAGCTACAGTTTCTCTGTCATGCCCATAGAGCCCAGACTGAAGTCAGCTGGAAATGAATTGCCTGGAAAGCCTTGTTGGTACCTGCCTGATGTTCCCACAAGCGTTTGTACTGTCTTTCTGTCACCTGCCTTCAATATTATATGTGTCAAGGTTATACGAGCAGTTAACTGATGTGTGAAGCTCTGGCACTGTTTAATTTCCCTTTTATAACATTTTCAGGACATGGCAGATAAAGGGTTAAATAAGGTTCTCTCTGCGGATTTCACGTTTAAGGCTAAAAGGAAATGAAAATTAACTGATACAGTTTTGCTTCATTCAGAAAAAAACGCTGTATTAAACCCACTGAATCTTAACCCTGGAGTCCGGACTCATTTCCCTCCCCAACCTGCTCTGCACTCATGTCAAACGACACTCCATCAACCTCAACAGCTTTGCATTGTTTGGCGCAAAGGCTGGAGTTCTGCAGAACTGCGCAAATGTGCGTCTGGATCATTCATCCTCTGCAGGTATTACCATCCCTTAAGGGAAAAATTTTGGTTGCCACCTAACTTCCACACTGAGAGCCTGTAAAAGGTGCGAGCGTAGTTATCTGAACGTGCTCTGCATCACTAATTATTATTCCTTTAGAAATAAACGGGGCGGTCAGACTTAAACATGCAAGGAAGGGAGAGCAGAGCAGGGAAAGATGGTGGGAGTGAAGTGCAAGAAGAAAAAAAAACTGCCCCTCCAGCGTAAATAAGCAACCTCTGGAATCTAAACCGGTTCCTCGTTTAATGCAAATCAAATGACAAACACCTTTGATTTCTTAACCAGTGGTTCCCTGTCTCTAAATCTATTCTCAGAGAGGAGGAAAAGCGCGGAGTGTAAAGTGTGGCGGGGGACGATGACGTGAGGAAACATCGTCTCCACATCGCATCCAAACCCTTCCGACGCATGGCGCTTTGAAGTCTCCAAGCGGGCATCCACGAGGCGACAGTCCCCCCACCTTTCATCCCATTAATATCACCTCCCTCCTTCAAGAAATACTTGCTTTCACCGGAAAATGCCGCGAAATAGAGCCAGAGACGCCCAGCATAGATCACCATTAACATCACTATCCCGCTGAAAACGCACCCAGAAGACAGCAGAATGCCCTACCTTTCTATCCAGAAAGTGTCCACAATCCAGAGGAGAGCGGTCAGTAGTGAGAGCACGGATATTGCTCAACTAGTAATAGTAGCAGTACAAGGAGTGAGAGGAGTAGTAATAGTAGAGGTAAGGTAGTAGTGGGGAATGGGAATGCAGACGCAGGGAGCTCTTATACGCCAGCCAAGACGGCGTATCCACCAAGCGAGACGCACAAAAGGAGGGGAGAGGAGTCCGGATTCCCATGCACTGACAGTTTTTCTTCTTGTTGCTGTTGTTATCTGTTGTTGCTTACTCCTCGTTTCCATGCATCGCGACCTCAGCGTCCTGTTAGATGTGTTGACCGGAGCGGCGCTTTATCAGCAAACCCGCATTTGGTGGGACAAAGCGCGTAGCACCGCGGACTTCTTCCTCATTCTTCCCTTCCCGTTTCCCCCCTTCTCGCTCCGTCCAAGCGTCGGAGAAATAGAGAGTGTGTGTGCGCGTGTGTGAGAGAGAAAGAGAAAGTCTATGTGTGTGTCAGTTAGTGGGTCTGTGTGTGAGCAGGTCCATGCAGGTCTCCTTCGTCTGCGCCCTCACACACCGACTGTTGATCAGATCGCCCTCCTCCTTCTCTCCCTCTTTCTCTCTCTGCTGTGAGTGTGCGTATCTCTTCCACCCTTGTCATTGTGTGTTTATTCAGTGCACATCTATCTCTCTCTCAAACACACACACACACTTTGTACCACTTTCTTATTCAAATATACAATATACTCTTTATCATCTTTCAGTATAAAGCAAATATTAACATTAAACACAGTGAGTTCAGAAACATGTCACATCCCATTGTGTATCTCTGCCACCCCCTTATCACCCCAAAAGGTGAATTGTGTTAGGAAGCCAAGGTGTTATTTATCATATATTTAGTCTGTTCATGAATATTGCTCATTTTAGATTGATTGGCAGGTGTCTCTACAATTTTTAAAATCTGAATCCAGTGTTCAATAACCCTATGGTTTGCCCACTTATTACGAAACACGAACTTGAAAATTAGCGTAAAAATTTGGAATAAAAAGATGGACAATGAGAGAGAAGCATGAAGAATTATGAAATGTGGAAGAATCTGTTTCACATCCTGTATGGAACTTCCACAAAGTTCAACAGCCTCCCTTGTGTCTTTTGGTAAGCCCAGAATCTTCCCCTGACCTTAACCAAGAGTCGTGAGCTGCTGAACCCAACCATAAAAACTTTATTAATGCTGGCACCCCAAAACTGATTGCTTTACTACAAGACCAGATTTTTAGCCAGAAAATTGGATATTGTCTGCTGTCTGTACATATAATTGATTTTGAATCAATCAACATATTTGCTACTTGCCATTTACATTAATAGTGAACATATACTCATTATGTTTATAAAAATTTAATCTGTGGCTATTAGTTTCCCAACAAAAACATATTTGTGATTTTGGTTTAGTTGTATAAAAGCATCACGTTTACTAGACTGGGTTGTACTGGAGATTTTCCAGCCAGTTTCGGTTAAAAACAAGAAACAAAGGCATCGTATTTGTAAAGGTAATACCTGTGGTATATTTAACCTTTGTTAATGCACTTTAATAAAATGAAAATGTACTTATACTTGCATATTTTGTATTTAAGATCATGTAAAATTACAGGTATTTTTTTTACATAAAAATCAATTTAACTCTAGAGGGTTGTCATGAGAAAAGACTTAAGTTGACTGGTTCAAGGTACATAAACAAATGACTTAACAGCAGAATTCACCAAAAATGTCTAGTCTTTAGTAGACATTTTGAATAAATGAGTTAAGTTTTAAGCACAGAAATCATGCTATTAGAATTCAGTTCACTGGTAACAAAAATGAGGACCCAAATATAGACACTGAGACTCACCCAAACTACTGGTGGCCAAAGAGTTAGAGACGGGCAGGCATTTTGGCAAACCAGGCAAAGAAATCCAACGGCCAAAATGTCCCGGTGGATTAGAGACCAGAAACAGACAGACAGGATAACTCGACGTAAAGCAGCAGAGACAATCTTGTTAAACATGTCTGAAAACTGGCTTCTGCATTATCTTCATTGAGCTTAAGTTTGAATGAGGAACAGTTGGGTTGGTGTGCATCTGGGTCAGGTGGTCTCTAAAGGAGGTTAAACTCAGTGAGGACAACTAGAGGACAGGTGAAGAAGAACAGGGTATGGGAAATTGCAGAGCAGGCATGCTGGGACTTAGCGTCTGTTACTGAATAGGGAAGAAGGAGGCAATGCAGGCATGTCTGTAAGGATGCCTGTTCGGGAACTGTACAACGTTGATCACACGGACAACGGCAGCCTGTGGAAAACCAAACCAATTTCAGTTAAACAATGTACAGTAATCAAGTGGACTTGCAGAACAGATGAACTATAAGGTGCTGCTCAGAAGCAGGTCTTGAACTCTGGGGGAGCATGTAGCTGTTCAGGTGGGCAAAGAGGATTGCTTTGGAAGACCACTGGAACAGAAACAATCATGAGGTAATAAAACAGACCGACCAGGTATGAGAAGTAAGATGCAGCAGGCTCAGAATGAAAGGATGCTGACTGGGGCAGTTTTCTGTCTTCTGAGTCTAAACCTAACCAAACCTTAACACTGTCTGGAACAGAGAGACAAAGTGGAGCTGAAAGATGAGATTAACAGTAATAGGGTATAAAGTTGACATAGAGGTGAGCTTTGATAGCCAAAATGAGTCCAAAGAGGACACCAGAGTAAACTCTAAACAAAGCATATCAGAGAATGGGAACTCATTCATAGGGGGGCAGAAAGAAAATAGTGGGTTGAAACACAAAGGAAAGGCTACCTGAGCACATGGCAAAAAACACTGAAAAACAAAGTAATATTGTGAGTACATAGTTGACTTATTGGTATGAGACTGTCCTCCTCGACATTTCAGGATGTGCCCCAGCATACTGAAGGTATGTTCACTTTCAAGACACAAAGCCCTCTAGTGGCCATAGGAATCAAAAACTACCGTTTATCAGGAGCAGAGGACGAAGTAGAATTACGTTATTTTAGTCACGTCACAAAGTCCCCACACACATGAGATTGGGGTGCACAAATGGATCTTAATTTATCTACATTAAATATTTAATTTAGATAGTGTTATTATAGTTATATAAAACATTGTAAGAAATCATATAAATACTTTAATTTTTAAATCCTTTTCAAAGTCATAAATCACCTTATAAAAATTCATTATTATTTTTTGTGACAAAAATTTTTTTTTACCTTGCCTAATTTCACTGAATGGCCACATTGTACTTTAATTGAAGTGGCTTAATTTTTGTCACTTCTAATGATAAAGCACATTTCAATAAAACTTAATGGAATTAGAGAAAGAAACCGAGACACAGAGAGAGAGTGAGACAGAGAGAGAGAGGAGAAAAGAGGAGAGAGCCCTCTGCAGATATGGAGTTGTCACAGGGAGGTAAAAGCTTTAGCCCATCCATTCATAATTTAGAGGAGCTGCACCCTGGGGTGCCTGCTTAGAGCATAACCATTCTCACACCTGTCAATCAGACAATCCTGCTTATACTACATAAGCTAAAAATAAGTATAGATTAAAACATGAAACATAAATCATGCAACTGCAATATAAAAGATATAACTTTAAAAAAGGCCATTCTGAAACAATGTAATACTGTAAATACTTATATGATGAATATGTTCAGTTGTGTCATGTTCTAAATGTGTGCAGAGATTTTCTACAATACTATGTATGCAGTAGGAGAAGTCCTGCTTATGCAGCAGTTTTGCAAACAAACATCATAAAGGGCTGGAATAAGACAAATCCACTGAGGCTAAAGTGTTTCAGGGTGAATTTTGGATATTACTGGGTAATATCAGTATATAGTCCTTTGTGAATACAGGCTGAGAAGCATGCTGTACCGCTGTAGGGATGCATTTTATTAGACTACCACCATTATTATGATAATGATATACTGCTGTTTTGGAACAGGATAATTTACATTTTAGTATAATTTGGATGTGACAGGGCAAAATATGGAGAAGACCTTCTGCTAAACATGGCAATTTATCATGCAGTTACAAAGGAAGCACGCACATGCATACGCACACAAAGGAATAAGAATAGGAAATAAAGGAGCCCAAATTCTTATTTAAAATTTTCAATTTGCTCTCTCACCAACAAATACACATACACTCACACCTGTCTGCATATAAGCGCACACACAATTTTAATATCACAATGGTGCACAATGATGCATGAAAAGCCAGAGGCCAAACGGTTTTGCAGTGTAAAGACATCGTCCTCCAGGAGCAGCTTACAGCTCAGATTAAACTTGTGTGCTGTAATTCTTCTGGACGCCCAGAGCTGAGGTAAAAAGCCACTAATTGACTTGTTGCTCAAACTATGGTCTCAAAGCGGGCAACTACTACATAACATATTACATAAAGTGTTTATAAATGAACAGTTAAAGCTAAATTACCATGACAATACTCCCTTTTTAACTTAGTGCTCGTATAATCTTTATTTAATTTTTTAGCTAAAAGTACTAATGTAGTGTGTGCTAATGTGCTAATGCATAGTTCACTTAAGACTTTTAAGGCTGCACAGAGCTTTCTATGTGCACAGTCTGACTTGTTTTTAACTTGATCCAAATTTTATTCACACTCCTCTCATCACCTCCGTTGTTGCCAAGACAGAGGCCGTGCCGCAGCTCTAGAGCAAACATAGACAGTTGCGTACTGTAAGTAGGAAGGTGAGGAATGAAAAAAATATACTTGCCAAGCACTTCAAGCTGTAGCCATTTTAACACCTATGCAACCTTGAGACTGTGGAAAGTCAGCTTGATATTGCATAGCTACAGATACTGACTTCCCCCTGACACTTCCCCCTCTCTATTCTAACCAACCAGAAAAAAGGAGCTTAAGCTGTCAAACCAGAACTTCCCTCTATTGATATTCTACTGTCCATTTATGGTAAATGCTCTTTCAGATTTCCACATACTAGAGGAAAGTCTGAATAAATAAAATAAACTTTTTTTTTTTTTTTTTTTAAATGAACATGTCGAACGTGATAAATAAATATAGCGTATCTCTCTGTCTAGTTCAGTACACACAACCACAATGATGGGGAAGACTGTTGACCTGACAGTTATCCGGAAGACGATCACTGACACCGAACAGAAGATCATCGCTGAAAAGGCCTGGCTGTTTGCAGTGTGCTGTATCAAAGCATATTGATAGAAAGTTGACTGGAAGCAAAAAGTGTTGCACAAGCAACAGGGATGACCTCAGCATTAAGAAGACTGACTGTCAAGAACTTGGGAGAGCTTCACAAGGAGCGGAGTGAGGCTGGAGTCAGTACATCAAGATCCACCAGGCACACACGTCTTCAGGAAAAGGTATACAACTGTTGCATTTCTAGTATCAAGCCACTCCTGAACCAGAGACAACATCAGAAGCATCGTATACCTGGGCTAAGGAGAAAAAGAAACCAACCATGTTCAGTGGTCCAAAGTCTTCTTTTCAGATCAAAGTAAAGTTTGTGTTTCATTTGGAAATCAATTAAGAGTGTTCAGGCACAGAATCCAAATCCAGTGTGAAGTTTCCACGGTCGCTGCCATCAAAGCAACCTGGTCTTCAACAGATACTGGATTTTTTATTTTGATAAAATGTTAAGTCGTAATCAACAAAATTAAAACTTTACGTGTAATGAATGTAGAATATATAAGAGTTTCACTTTCATGAATTAAGTTATGAAACAAAATGTGTTTGTATTAATTAAGAGGTACATGGATATATATGTATTAGATAATATGTACATAAAGTGGAAGCTAGTGATTATGATTCATACACACAAAACACACACACACACACACTCACACACAGACACACACACAGAATAGAGCAGGCTGGGGATGAGTAATCTTGCCAAAGGGACATCTACAAACAACTGAATCTCTCAGAATATGTCTCTCTTACAGTCTATCGCCTCCCCCCTGCCCCTCTCTCTCTCTATTATCCTTCCTATCGCTCTCTCTGTCAGTCCAGACAGCGACAGGGGAGCTGGTTGTCTAACACAAAGTGCGTAACATTTTTGACATGTTCACCCAACTTTCACCGACACTACACCTCTGTTCTATTGACTGAGTTAGCAGTATTAATGCACATTTAAGGACTGTCCTTGCATGTCCCCAGTATAAAGTTATAAATCCTTAACAGAAGAGGTATTCAGGTGAAAAAGGGTAAAATAATTGGCATGACACCTGCATTTTACCTTGATTATATTCACAGGTTGTGACTGAGGAGTCTTGGTTGTGCCTAAATTATCTTAGAGTTTTGAATAATCAAATTAATTTGTTAACAATACCTTTACCTATATGTGAACATGACCCTAGAGTATAATGTGAATTCCTCTTAGGCCTAAAATACCACATCAGACAGGAATGAGTACATAAGAGGGAAATACACCAAAGGGGTTAAATTTATGCATCACCTTCAAGCTAGTCTCTATTTTGACATACTAGGTCTCATTTTGCAAACAGAGTGTACTGCTGGGTTCCCACATTTTATCCAATTTTGTGAAAATGCCAGTAATGAGACTATCATTACAATAAAAATGACAGCATATTTGTAAAATGACTCCACACAAATTCTAAGCTACTGTATGTCTGTCATGTGGAAAAGTTGGAAAAAGAAAAAGAAATCTTTTAGGAAGGTGGGGGATAGAGGAGGAGGATAGATGGGTCAACAATACATGTGATTTGTAAATGGCTTCCATGCCACAGTTTTCTTTTTACCATGACATGACCGCAATCATTTCCTAAGCCTTAACCAACAGTTCCTCTTTTAACCATTTAACCAACTTTTGTTTGTTAAAAACAAGTTCTAGCAAAATTGCTAAAATTGTATTTTTAAGGCAATGACCACATTTGGTAGTGTGGATGACTTGTTGCTTGCAATAAAACAAGATTTCAATCGATGCACAAAAGATTTGTTCATTTAAAATGTAAACCGTATTCCTCTGTGGTGATATTATCGAAAAACAGCCACCTGTAGTGCATTTTTCTTGTGCAAGATGAGTTGTGATTGCGGTTCCTTCCTGCTGTGCCGGCAGGTGCACCTGTTCTGAGGCTGGGTGACTGACACCGACTGCGTTTACATGCTCTTAAGTAACCAGGTTACCCAAAGCAACCAGGCTTCTCAGGTAATCAGGGAACAAGTTTATATGCACAAGAAACCTGGTTACTTGAAATCCATGTAAGTGCAGCAGTAATTCTCTACTTCAGACCTATTTTGCAGGCATGGCTCACAGATTTCAGCTGTATACTGACAGAAGATGCTGCTGTTTTTTTAAGTTTGGCTGCATGTGTGAGGGGAATTGACTGACAGGCAGAGAGACACAACGCTACTTCTCACAGTGCAAACTGTCTGAATTTTAAAAAATACACAGTGAAAAGCAACATATTTAGGACTTTGAATGGGCTTAATTTAAAAACAAGGAGGCAATGCTTCAAGTAATGAGCTCCCCTTTCATCCGTGCTGAAGGTATCAGAGTAGCAAGTGTCTTCACCCTTTGACCTGCACATGCTCCCTTGTCAAAGCTGATTAGCATTCACCACGGAAATCTACCTGGAGGAATCAGGTTACTCTAATCCTGATTATGGAAACCAGGCTTCCTGTGTACATGACAGTTAAATAAGCATACTCGAGAAAATCAACTGTAACCTGGCTACTTACATGCATGTAAACACACTGACTGTAGCCTCACTGTCATGTTGTCTAAGCTTAATAATAAAAATAATAATACATTATTATAATAACACAATGATACAGGCAGCCCACTTAAGCCACTAAGGTCCAGGGTTCAGTGTCTTGTCCAGGGACACTTCAACATGTGGCCAAGAATCAAGGGGAACATGGAATTGTACCGCCAGCCGCAGAAGACTGCTCTACCAACTGACCCACTGTCGCCCTTAGCAACAAAAAAAATAAACTTTATGACTATATGTTATTGTAAGTTTTTGAGATGCTCCAGCTCTACAACATTAAAAGTAATAAAATAAAACAAAATACTATAAAATAAAATATATCTATAGGAATTCATGAGAAAAACAAAATGGTTACTACAAGTGGTAGAATATAACTAAGTACATTTACTCAGCTACTGTAGTACCTAGTATTTCTATTTTATGGTACTTTGTATTTCTACTCAGAGGAGAATTTATTTTTACTACAATGCATTTGCACTAATGCACTAGTTTGGTTCATTGCAGATTTATATTAATAATACAAAATGTAATTAAAAATTAGCTATGATGTATTCTTATAAATTAAGATAAGCCTTTCAGCCAGAAAAACTGGTTCAAGAGGGGATGGGGAGACGGATTAGTGCCATTGTTGTTGTTGTGCTTGGCACCAACATTTCTGGGAAAGCAGAGACATATACAGACATATATAGTGACATAATGATGTGACTCTGTGTTGGCTCTCCAGCTTGTGGAAAAGAAAACCTGTTGACCTTGGAATCTTGAAAAATTTGCAAGTTGAACCAACTCTAAATATTCTAAATTCAAATATATATTCAAATAGTTTAAAAAACCATTTAATTGTGAAAATTAATATAAAAATATGGAAAAAAGCAGTGCTACCATGACTGTATGCCCCGCGAATGCTCGTGTGGACCTGGGCAGCTGCACTGTCAGGACCGACATCACCTTTATTACTGAAAGTGACATGTAGGTCAGGCTGAAATGAGCAAATAATTCCACATCATGTGGAAATGATGACAGAGAGTTTGCCTCAAACATCGTGATTTGTCTGAACAATGTAAAAAGCTCTGTTTGGAAATATTTTGATGAGTAGACAGTAAATTTGTGGAAACTTGAGGTAAAGATATACAAGTAAACAAACTAGTTAAGTTAAGTTAGCTTACTCTTCCTGCTTTAGCAACCCGAGAGCACATCTGGAAAATATGCCATGCTTTGCTATTTCTTATTTGATATCAAGGAAACTGTTGTTCCATGTTTATCCATGTTTTTTATAATGACTTTATAGCATAATGCCCAAAAGCTGATATTGGAATACTCAAAATCTATTTGTTTTTTTAGGTTGATGTCACAGGTCTATACACCTTGTTAAATCGGACAACACAAATTCACTTGCTTACAAAAGAAGGTTATCTTATGCGTGCCTCCAGTTTAGCTAAAGGTAACTAGTTGAGGATGTGGATCAGACATTTTTACAATGTTAGTTATATGTTTAAAAATCTAGGAAGAGGTTGTATCTTGCAACATGTTGCATCAACATAACTTATGTCGCAGTCTTTCTGTAATTCTCAGCTTTCTTCATATTTAAACTTAGAGAGGCATTTGTGTTTCACTTCATTTTGCAACAAAACTGTCACTGCCCATCACAATAATATGAATGCAAACATTTTACATACTGACAAAACAACAACAACAACTGCAAGACAAAAATGGGTTGTTGTCTCAGAGCAAACTGAGCTTAGTATTTCTGAGGATATGGTGATTGGTGGTGAACAGCACAGACATCTGTCAAACACGTCACTTTTTCAAAACAGAGAAAAACTGTGAAGAAAAACAAATCCACTGTGAAATGAGCAGGGTTGGAGTTGAGATAAATAAAATATGTTTTTAATGTAATCATAAGTGTGTATCATATTGAATCTAACTGAAAATGTATGTGTGAGTGAATTAACAGAAGCAAACTGCAGTAAAAATGAAAGTACATTCATGCCATAATCTCTCTTCCTGTCTCACTCACCTGCAGCTACTCCTCTCTTATTGGGGGCGACCTAAAATAAGGAAACTATTTTGGTGGGGGCTGAGCTAAAAAAAATAGCCTTGTGCACCTCTCATTCTCCTCTTTCCATTCTCTTCTTTTCTCCTTTCTAGTAGCCCTAGGCTTCAGTAATCACAGTGCAAAATAAAACAGTGCTCACTAGAGCAGGCTGACTAAAAGCAGAGCACTGCATCTCATGCTGCAGAACAAGCAACCTAACACAGAACTAATTTTAACACTAATAACAGGGCCTCTGGGGTGGAAAAAGTCCTGCTTGATCCCTGTGAATAAGAAGCCACGTCCCAGCGTCTTAAATGACTACAGACC
>JAUMHL010000008.1:4567241-4579253 GCA_032362345.1 Sandelia bainsii | reverse complement strand
TAACATGCCAAAATAATTTCCCTCTGGGATTAATAAAGTGTTTTGAATCTTGAATCTTGAATCTTGAATCTTGAATATACAGTACAGTGTCTATAAAGCGTATTCACCCCCTTGGATGTTTTCACATATCATCTTTTTAAACACTGAATCATGGTTAATTTAATTTGGCTTTTTGACACTGATAAACAGAAAGAGACTATTTCATGTAAATTGTGAAAACAGAACTCTCTCACAGAAATTGTGTATGCAAAAGTGATCTTCAGACCCAGGGTACTTCTGACAGTAATTACAGCATTGAACCTGTGTGGATATGTCTCAGTCAGCCTCGCACATGTGGACACTGAAATTTTCTCCTCGTTCTTTGCAAAAGTGCTCAGCATCTGTAAGGTTGCAGGTGGCTCATTCCAGATACAGGTATATTTATACCACAGTCTTTCAACTGCAATCACAGGTCATCTCCATTTAATAAATTGTGTGACTTCTAAAACTGATGATTTGGGTGAATTACGTTAAAGGTGGTAAATACTTATACGGTCACTTATTTTTAGTTTTAAATTTTAACTAATTTGGATTACTTTGTAGCAAAACTTTTGATATTGACCTGAAAGAGTATTTTTCTGTTGATCAGTGTAAAAAAGCCAAATTAGATTTATATTTTCACATTGAAGACAAAAATACATGCAATATCTTAACTGAAGCTGTGGGCCAGTAAAAATCTAGTATGTTAATTACTGTTACTCATACATTTTGATGCATGTAGTGTTCATTGTATTCATACTGTACAGTACATGAATCATTTTTAAACAGGACTTATGTTCACTCAGAGGTGACAGTAAAGTTTAAAAAAAAAGAACTCAGTAATTGAGCGAGGAAGTACTAAAACCTCCAAAACAGATCACACCTGCAGTGTTTCCAAAATCAAATCAGCTTGACGGACAAAGGGAAAATCAAACCAATAGATCAAGACCAACCTATAGTTCCCCTGTTTTCCAATAAAACCAAACATAAAAAGGAGGCAGTGGGAAGGAAAAACACTACAGTGATTATGTGAAATGAACAGAACAGAGCTGAGCAGAGCAGAAAAGAACAGATCAGAGGGAAAGAGAGGAGAGGAACGCATAGAGGAAAGATTGATGCTGTGCAGGTGCAGAGTAGCCCAGTTAACAACAGAGCTGATACAGGAGGGCACGAAGAAACAAAGCACAAAAGCTTGTTAGAACTCATTCACTGGGTTTATTTAGTGTCAATTAAAAAAAGAATGCAAGCAAGAAAGAAAGATTAGGTAAAGAGCTAGATGTACTGTAAAATTAAATGTAGGACAGGGAGGAGGATGACGGGAAAGGACAGATTCAGAATAGTAAGCTGGAAGGAGAGAAGGATAGCAAGAAAGTGTCAAGGATGTAAGGATACATGGAAGGATGGACGTAAATTAATTAAAAAGCACTGGAAAGAAAATAAAAGGAACAAAGTAGGTGTATGATCTTCTTTTCCTAACATCACCTATCACCCATTATTAAGACTACTGGAACCAATTATCTGATGCCAGGAACAACACCAAATATAATGAAAATCTGATGTCTGCATTAATGACGGATGTTTTCCGGAAAGTTTTTAGAAACACAGCAAGGTTTTTGGCAGTGTTTGCTACTGCAGCATATTTCACAACATCAATCTGTTGTCCTGCATTTTTCATCCTCCTTTCCTGTCCCATCACTCTCTCATCCTCCTTATCTAACATATCACCCTCACCCTCCCTATGTTTCTCTCTTCCCTCCTTTCTGCCTCCTCTTTTTCCTCTCTTTTCACTTCATATCACTTACACCATCTAACCTCTCTTCTCCTTCCTTCTGTTCTGCCTCCTTTCCTTCCTCTCTCACACTCCTTTTTCTCATATCCCACATTTTACTCTGGTCTTATATCCCCAAACATCAATCCTTTCATTAATTTTTTTCTGTTTTTCTGTAAAGCCTGTAGCTCTTTTTGCCTTGTGTAGTAACTGCATGTTATACAAAGATGTGTGTCATTTAATGTCTGCTACTTAAAACTGGACTGAACTGTACTTTCTTTAAAGTAGTATAAGTTAATTAATTAATTAAAGAAATGTTACAAAAAAAAGTGTATGCTGTCAATTATTATAATTATGCTGTTATGCTGTCTTATTAAGACAGGAAATTTAAATTGGCCAAAATCAGAATCTCCAGGTCAGACTATTAAAAATTGGAAATCGAATTTTGTCATGAAAATTGCACCTGGTGCATCTCCACAAAATACTTAATTTTAGTGCTTTCTTCCCCAACCTTGTCCTGCATTTGTCCACCCTTGTGCCTTTGACTCCATTATAAGGGATGGATGGATGGATAGATGGAATCTTCATTCCACGTGTAACAACATTGTCTTCATGCCATTAATATCCATCTGTCCTACACTTGCTGAAATTGCAAGAATGAGATTTGAAATTATAATTTGCTATAGCACTGATGATTTTGAGGGTGTGGGTGATAACTACAATGTGACTAAAGCTCACATTATTTTCTAAATCCTTCTTATTCTGTGAATAATCTCTTTTTTTTTTTTTGTTCCAGATATTGATCATTCCAGGCACTGCTCCACTGTCAGATTATAAGGACCCACATCTCTCAATGTGATATACACTAACTGATTACAGACCGCTTAAGTACTCTGATTTGGCATGTCTCCGTAAAGAGAAATTCCCTATGTGTGCATGAAACAGTAGGGAGTAGTGCTTCTGAGGGTGTGAGTGCAGAGAAGCTAAACCTCTTAAAAGTCTTAATGATCTCATTTAAATGTTATCTAGTCTAGAAAATAACACTGTACATCATTCTTCTGTCACTTAATTAATCATCATGTCAATGATTATTTCAATTCAGTAATTCGGCCGTTGTGCACTCTTATATAAAATGGAAAGTGCTCTTGACATCAAAGATGTGAGAAATACATTTTGCCTTTTTGACCGGATAAGATGGAGGAAATCTTAAGTGACTTGACATTTAAAGAAGCAGAGGTGGGTGGTGTTCCTGTGGAGACATTCAGACCCACATCATACTCCACATAAAAAACACATTTTTCTTTTGAATTTGGTGCTGCAGGCAATGCTGGTCGCATTCACTACATCTCAAGCCTGTTTGTTTGATTCACACCTGATCAAGACGCCTGTAGGCCATGGTGGTAAGATGCACAAGTTAAAAGCACCTAAAAAACAAAGTTACCGCTTTGAATAGTATAAATACATGGAAGTAAACTAAATATAGCACGAGTAGGACTGTGTGACATGATGATATGTATCATGTGACCATAGAAAAGCATCTATTGTTCCATTTCATGCTCTATCTTTTAATTTGTTGTTGCAAATCACTCTTTCTGGCTGTGCGTTCTACCAAATTGCATGGATGCAGGCAAGAACACAAATGAACATGGAAGAGTGTGGACTCTGAGGGACACCGACCACCAAGACAAAACATGAAGTTTGTACATACGTTTGTACATAAGAGATACTTTGGTAGCATGGTTTGAGTATGAAAATTCTGACACGGAACAATAACAACGCAAATGGCAGCTTAGTTGACCGCAGTTAGTCATGTCGCACACCGGTCTGAACAACAGACTGAAACACCACTAACCTCTTTTACCAACTACACAACTGATACAAGCCCCAGAAGTACAGTAATGTGCTCAAAACAAATGTCAGAATCAGATGTTGCAAGAGTTTTTTGCCCATGGCACATCATACTGTATGTCATGAAAATGGACGTAGATAATTGTTGCCATTGCGGCTTACATCTACAGACATGGAATGGATTTACACAAATGGGAAAAGGGGGTTATGCAAGTTTGCATAACACTCAACACTCAACATGTATGTTATATCAAGATGTGAAATTTTGGTCATATAGCACAGTCTAGTTTCTGCCAAACAAACTAGTAGCAGCAAAAGAGCCAGTTGTGTCTTTTTCTCCAAAGCACATTTTTCCAGTGCAAAGATGCCAAATGTGATTTTTTGGTAGTTTAAACTTAATCTCTAATAAGCTGAGCCCAGATCTTACATCACCTCAGGCAAGACTATGTGCCTTCTAAAAGAAGAAATTACACAATCTTCACAGTACAAATGAGACATTTAATCCATAAGTAATAAAACACACCTTTGCACAGCTCAGTATACTCTTGGGTAGACAATCAAACCTAGATTTTTATATTAACTCATCTCAGTTGTTCACCCCCTTCAATATTCTCTTCAACTTTCTGCCAGAGAAAATTCTCCACTGTTCATTCCAGGGGCTTTTTTAACTTTGTTCAATCCATTACTGCTAACAATGGAAACAATTTGATAAACAACATAATATGGTCTGGGAGGCAGGGCCCAGTCTTAAGTGTCTCAGGGAAGACAAAATGATTTAAGATTAGTTTTGCTTGAGGAGTTCAATTCAGGCAGTTCAATGGCATTTGGAAATAATTTAGCTCATCAGGGTTAAAAAAAACATCACGTGTCTGGTCTGGTCTCAGGAGAAGACGACAAATTAACACCCCAAGACACCGAGAGACTTTTCTCAAGTTAATCACATTCTTCCAGTTGTACTCATTCGCCTGCTAGCTGGTGTGGACAACCACAGCCCTTCCACTGTCAGCATCTAAGTTCATTAGAACTGCTGGAAATAAACTGATTTGCTGAAACATGTCTTGATAAAATATTGTTAATGGAACACAACAATATGTTGAATGACTGTAGCCGACTGATCTCAAAAGTAAGAAAATGAGAACGCATAGCTAAACTGTAAGAAGCATAAAATAATGATACCTGAGCCTGACAGTTTTGTAATGAAATATCATATTTATAAAAATTAGATAAGAATTGTTCCCTTTTGTTAAACAACATGGGCCTACTTTCATCACCCCCAGACTGTTGTGGGTGATGACAAACTGTCTGCAGCTGAAAATGACCATGCGATTGAAAATGCACCTCAAAACATTTTATCTTTAGCAAAAGGTTGCTGGTCTACAAGGTAGTTTTCAAGTCTCATAGCAACAATACGAGTCATGACCAGCACTTTTCCAAGCTGCTGATGAGCACCGTTACATAAGAACAGGTGCTTTTAAATGGGTCCTTACCTCCCGAGTATGTACTTATATGTATCTGTAAATGGACTTATTCACAGGCAATTGGAAGAGAAACCCTCTTGCTTTCGTATACATCTAATGGAACACATTAGCAATGAAACAAGTGTCCACCTATAAGAAAAAGTTAAACTGAAAAACAGTGAGATGTGATGCAGTTTTACATCTTGTATAACAGCTACTGTTCTTACTGTGTAGTCTGCACTCTACTTTTGTCTTGTATCTAAGAGACAATAAGTTGATTTGACATTTATTGTTTTAGTTGATCATTTTACTACATTCTCATATCTAAAAAAATTTCTTTCCTTCCAGTGCCAAGAAAATATCTATCTACTATGGTTAAGGTTAGTTAAAAATGTGGTAAACATGCTTTATATCCAGCCCTTACTTTCCACCTCACTACATGAAGGACACAGACAGGCACAGTGAGCTGCAAAATCAGCTAATATGGAGGCAGGAGCTTATAACTTACTGTACCTCTATTTAAATCACATACTGTATGCAGTATTTATTACTTTAGTAGCCAATGATCAATTCTGGTGAGGACAGTCTTAATAATTTGTGTTAGTCTCAAATCTAATGCTGCCATAACCATATAATATTTAGGTTTTCTTGCATTTACAGTCCTCAATTGCCAAGTTTTATTTAATTGTACAGTGCAATATCACGAAAAGAACATAATCTAACAGTCAGTAGTTGACAGCTGCCATTACTGGTGATCTTTTGTTTTATTAGTTTTTTACTGAATATTGTCCAAGCAAATATATTTCAGCTTCATAATGCTGGGCAAATATCAATAACCATTTAAAATTGTTCCAAAAATGTGTAGATAGAAAACAAATGCATAAATATTGTGTGTTGATCCTGAGATACTTTGAGGCTCGATATAACGAGGAGGAAACTAGCATGTAAAGAAGGCAAAGAGGCAATAGCCATTTTTCACAAATCTGTGTTCAAAACAGCAGAACACATTTTTATCTGTCAGACAATTTTCTCTTTAAGACTCTTTTCATTTCATTAGCCATTTAGAATATCTGCCTCCAGATATTATGTCCATCCAAACATGAAGCAATGAGCCATAATGTAATTTATTGTGATAAAAGCACTCAGAGGTGTTGTTAGGCAGTGTGAAAGGCTGTTATGCAGTCACAATTGCATGTGTACTGGGATTTCACATGGTCTTCAGTGTAACTCAGAACTAAGGACCAGAAGTGATCATTGTTTTATAATCCCCACCAGCATCACCACAGGTCGTGAGCCACTGCTGCGCTATGCGCCTCTTTCACTGAGCTGACATATCTCTTTAGGATCGAAGAATAAGAATCCAGATCATCACCATCATCTAGACATCACACAAGGCTATTAGTCCCCTTCACTGTCGTTTTTTTTAACCATGTTATACAATAAATAGGTTGAAAATGTCACACAAGGGCTTGATCATACAAGACAACCTGCACACATATTGAGCAGCTGGATCAGTCGCATTTATTTTTTCAGTCAACACTTTGTGATAAAACTGCACACGAGTAATACTTTACTACTAAATTTTCCTTTTAAGGTGAGACGACCATGGGCTGAGCTCTGTTGAAGTACAATGTTCAACTTACCCGATGTTTTGTTTAAACACTTCCTTAATGTGCCATTTACAAAGTGACTGTGAGCATGTTTAAAATGAAGATATTGTAAACGCTCAGCTTCTACTGTAAGTCTTACTTGGATGCATGACAAAGACTTCTTCCCACACACAGTCAAGTGCGCAGCTTACTGTTTCTAGAGACTCATAAGGGAACTGAAACATAGCTCTCAAAGTAACCTTGAGAATAACACTTAAAGCTACGCAAAGCTAAATTTTTTAATACGATTCAGCTCATTCCTTTGCCACACCATCAGGAAAAGTCACCTCTTCAAACTCACTGATGAGTTTTTGAACAGTTTGTAGCACAGTTTGCTCCAACCAGTAACATAACTGTAATTGGCCGTGGTGCTTATATACTTTATTGGACACCTGCATTAACACCCTTGTTCGCACACACAGGCACAACCACTCCTGACAACTTTGAAGCAGACAATTGCTATGCCACCATGGTTAGGCTCACCATGCAAGGTACATTCTGCAAACCAGCCTTTGATCACCACCATGGACAACAGCTGCAGCTTTCACTAACAAATCAACACATAGGTAGCTCACAGTATGTCGATAAGCATAGAACAAACAGGCATCAAGAGAAGCACAGCAACTCACTAAAGGCATACACAGCATGAATGGGTGGCTGCACCTGATCACAAAATCACTTGCATATGCAGAATTAATCCATAATCAATGGCATAGCGTCTAAATATTATCACAAACAAAGGATACAGGAGGTGCGCATTTTCCAACATATTACAAGTAACAATTAGCGACTTAGCTATAGATTTAAATCTCTTATCTAACTCCATAATGAAGAGAAACCCAAGTAGTACTCACTCATTAGAAGTTCATCCATGGGACCTGTGCTCAGTAAAGACATTACCAAGTCCAAATTCAAGATTTAATCAACTTAAGATAAGCTACAGCTTCACTTGTGGAGCTAACGTCAACGTTTGATGTCCAAGGTGAGCTAACATTAGCGTTAGCCTCCGGTCCTACGTCAACATTACGTTACCATTCAATTAAGGATGGATTTTTTTTTAAAGTGAGATTAACAGTTTACTCATCCTCTTGTTGTTTTTCTCCTTTCACTTCCACTTTTTCTTCTTTTGAGCTTACTAAACATTATTTATGCCGACAACCATTTTCTGAACAACACCTGATTTTTGTGTAAACGTTGAACCGTTGAGCGGGAAATGACGTCACAACGCCCACGCAAGTTATCGCGAATGACAGCGAGCGACGTCACAAACATATTAGCATTTCCCAGCATGCCTTGGAAATTTATTTTTAATAAACCATGCCGTTTTGCAACATTTTAAGTGAGACTAATAAAAAAAAGGGTTTTGACTTAGTGTAGTATAGTATTTAAGATGTGTTTGTAATGTTGCTGCTTAGTCATTTTGAAGAATGTGCAGATCAGTCAATACTGTGACCCACATACAATTTAAAAGAAAAAAATCTATATTTATATATTTGGGCCCTGACAGTCTTTGCTCCCCAGTTCCCTGCACAGATGATAGTTGTAGTAGTGACTCTCGGTAACTGTGAATTTGCAGTGGGAAATTTACTTCCAGAACCAATGTTTTATCCCACATCCCAGTCTCTTCACCCATTTGCTTGTGCATGTGTTTGTGTGTCTTCATGATGCACTGCACATCATCAAATTGTTGTTCTACAGTGCCACTAGTGGTCAAAGATATTTGAAAAAAGGATACTGTGGCAGCCCCTAAGGAAAAAAAAATCAATACAGTGGTTTTGGCTGATTTCTGGCTAAATTGGAAAGTTGAGCATGAGCACACAAAAGCGACTATTTTAAAATGAATTTATCATTTAGTTTACCATTTGGGTGTGGAAAAGTGCATTAACATTATCCTTTGAACGTTTAGGAACAGGTGTATGTGGTAAGTGGTCGGTCGGGTCTCAGCAGGTAGCACTCTGCTCTCATACTGATGATTAGCTGAGCACCTTACATGACAGCTTGCCGCCACTGGTATGTTAGCATGTGTGTCATTGGATTAACACATTATCAATTTGAAGTGCAGTCCATTCCATTTAGGAGGATGTCACCTTCAGTGGTACTCATCATGTAGGCTATACGCAGAATCCTGCTGAGCCACCGGAGCACCACCAAACTGTTCATTGCTGCAGGCTGCACTGCAGTGCTGTGTGTGAGTGCAAGTGCCTTCCACATCTTCATAAGATTGTGCTCAATGTATTGTTAATTACAAGAAGTCTCTCCACAGGAAATAATTCAACAGACAGGGTTAACTGTGGGGTTAACAAGCATGCTGATTGGAAATGAGCCCACTGGATGAGGTTGACTTAAATAGTTGTTGTTCTACCTCTGTCTCTCCTTTGTTTCTTGTTCATCTGACCCCCTTTCTCTTCACTGTTTTCTGTTCTTCCATTCTCCCTCAACAATGCTCACACCCCCATGGTTTGCAGTATTTCTGTGGCGCTGTCCCACTTTTTAAAGCCAGAGGAGAAAAAAAGAGAAAGTCCAGCATAAAAAGAAGTTTACTACTTTTTGTACTTTTCTTGTACCTACTGGGGGGAGTAAGAGAGAGAGAGAGAGAGAGAAAGAGAGCATCACACTATGAATTAAAGGCCATCTTTTCATGTTTTAATCCTCCCCTTCAGATTCTTTAACTATAATAAGAATTTCAAACTTTCCCACTTTTTTTTCTCTGCTGAAAATCAGCAGGTTGCAGGTGTGCTTGCAAGATAAAGACCAGGCAGTAAATAAAGGTTTATGTATCTGGGAGTTGAGTCCAGAAAGAAGTAGGTATGGATTGGTTTAGATAGCAGGATGTATTTTCACTCCTGGCTCCTACGTTTTATTTTTATTTTATTATTTTATCAAAGACAGACAGGCTGCCTCCCCTTTCTCACCACTCCAGCTCTTTTCCTTGTTGTTTTTGTCTATCTTTCCTAATTCTAATACATTTTGCTATCAGGGTCATTTATAAGCTTGAAATTGTTATCTCTCTCCCTTTCCCTCTTCTCTTTATTCTGTCTTTATCACACATGCACACACAAATCCAAACACGCACTCTCCAGTTAGACCAATGGGTCTTAGACCTATGTGTGTGTGGGTTCTGTGATGTTGCAGAGGAATCAGAAAACAGCTGACTGCTGCATCAGTCCCATGCTGTTACATCTGCAGGCAACAGAAAACACTAGTGAGCCAGTAAGGTGAAGAGACAGGTAGAGAGAGAGAGAGTTCTGGCAAACTTTTCTGCAAGTGAATGAAGGACACTAACTACAAAAAACAACATCATGGAGGGAAGACACAGAGGCATAATAAGGAAGATGAAAAGAGACAATGTAGATGAAGAAGCATGGAAGGGAGAAAATAAGGGGATAGAGTGACAAGAAGGGGATGAGGAGGAGGGAAGTTGCAGCATGGTTCAGTCAGAGACTGTGAGACTGATGTCATGAAACAGTAGAATTGCATCCAGACAGTGAAAGACAGTGTGTATGTGTGTTGTCTGTGAAGTGCTGTCTAATTAGGCCTTTGAGAAAAAAAAGAAAAAAAAAGAAAAGAAACTTGGATAGAAAACATGTCTGACTCAGTGATTGTGCTTCTTTATGTGTCATGACTTGAGGCGACCAACCTGCAGTTTACTTTACAATGCATGAAATTTAACTGTGATCAGATTTTGTTTTCTTTTAAGGTAAAATGTTTTAAATGTACTTGTTTGGACAGTCAGGACTGACTCTCATCTTTGTGTGACTGTGATCCAGAGCCTGTTAATAGTTTTGGTCATTTAAAAAAGCCTACAAAATGTATTTGCTGTCTAACCTTACACATATGCAATATATTCACCAGTGATGTGTGTAGCACATGTTTTTATCAAATCCTCCCATCTAAACAACCATATACATACTGTTTGTTCCCAACCTCTCGTACAAACCATAGAAGTGTATCAGCAGCAGGACTTAGTATTGAATCTTAAAAAGGAAAGAAAGACTTCTGTTCACAAAAAAGAAAAAAATACACAGCTTTGCCAATTCAATAATTAATTTTTTATGCAATTTAATATTGACTAATTGACAGACTTACTAATTCTTGCCTCTAGAGCATCTACGCTGTAGCATAACAAAAGAACAAGGACCCTCTTAGGTGAGTTTGTATTTCTAGAATTAGTTCACTATTCACTGTTGTCTGAGACTTCTTGAAAGCAGAGGTGGCACTTGACCAGACAACTGTGGCTGCTTACTGCACATATACTCGTTTGCACACATAAGTTACTAATTGTATTATCCTTACCTAGCTCAGTTTTTTCCTCTTCGCTCTTAGTGCCTGCCTTTTTGTTTGCGATCAGAATTAGAGATTGACAGATGACTAAACTGAAAACATTTGGACAGTTGCCTCTAATAAATATTTATAATAACAATTCCCATCTGCAAAATAACCATTTTTGTGTGTAGTGTGTATCTAACTAGTGCAGCTGGATTTAAAGAAAAGAGACGAGCTGTGAGTTATAAATCAGTGTCAGGAGCTGAGAATCACACAGTGCAATGCTTGTCTCTTCTTGTTAGAAAGAAAGAGCCAGCTTGATATGCTTAATATGAATCACAGCAGGGGCTGTGAAGTGGAATTTGTCTGCTTTTCTGAAATGGTCAGCAATGACTTAAATTACATCCTGAGGCTTTCAAGAAGATTGTTTGGTTTTAACCCTCGGCTGTTTCAACCTGCCGTCAATCCGAATGGCATAGTGTAATGAATGAAAAAATGCAATAATGTAAATGTACAGACTGAGGTTTAGTTGTGTCATCCTTGTGCATAGTCAGAGAAACACAGTGAAGACTATAAAAAATACACCTGATTAAGGTCAATTGATCTTTAGATTATTATGTGTTTTGAGCATTACTGTTGTACACTACTCACAAAAAGTTAGGGATATTTGGCTTTCAGGTGAAATTTAGGGAAAATGTAAAAAGTTCACACTTAAGTGATATTCTATCATGAAAATAGGGCATTTAGGTAGAAGCATGCAATGGTGATTTTCCTAATCTCAAACAATTTATTGAAACAAAAGCCAACAACAGTGGTGAGTATACCACAACAAAATGTGCCCTTGAGCATCAATTACAGCTTGACAACGACATCTCATGCCGTTCACAAGTCGACTTATTGTCTGCTGAGGCATGGCATCCCAAGTGCATTCCAAAGTGCAGGCCACTCCATTCGAGGTACCCCAGTCTCCAGCAGCCGTTCCCTAATGATGCGACCTCGATGAGCTGGA
>JAUMHL010000008.1:4540342-4565514 GCA_032362345.1 Sandelia bainsii | reverse complement strand
CGCCCGATGACAGCTGGGATAGGCTCCAGCACCCCCCGTGACCCTTACGAGGACAAGTGGTTAAGAAAATGGATGGAAGTTTGGAATGAGAAGAATCTACCTTTAGACTGTTGATATACAATAAAGAGATGCTTAATTCATCCAAATTGAAAAACTTTTGAGACAATATACATTCATCAACCATCAAAATCTGTATTCACTGTATTACTGCTTCATTGTCACCAGCATCTACTTGGACAAAGGATTCAAAGTACTCATAACTTCATCTCTCAGCAGTATTATTGAAAGGTTTGCTGTGCAGTGATGTGCACCACCCACTTATTACCCATTTAACTGCCACCACATTTTCTTGAATTGAGCACAAAAATGTTTAAAGTACCTGTGTGACACTTAAGTATGCTGGGCTGAAGTTCCAGATTGATGTGCCTACAGGCTTATAAGATGGGAAAACACTGCACATTATTCTGTAATACTCAAAGACAGACATTTACTCAGAAGACATTATCATGACAGATAATATTTTCTGCTTCGCTCCAGAGATTGCAACGTGCGCAATAGAGATATTGAATGTGTGTGAATGTGACCAGGGACATCCTGCAAAAAAGAGATGAAGCCTCTCAGTGAATAAAATAAAGGTTAAAATAGTGTGCTTGCATTTTGTAAGCAAGAGCATGCATGTGATTAAGTCAAAACCTCTCTTTGTTTGACCTTGTTGTATGAAATGTACTCTCAGAAAAACAACACTCAGACAGAAACCTGAACAAACAAAACTGGAAGAAGGTTTTTATCAGCTCTGGCTGAGGGAAAGGCATCAAGTGGAGAAAGAAGGTGACTACGGAAGAGAAACAGGGATAAAGAACTGACATAGGACAATACAGTAAATAAAATTTGGACCAGATTTTGCTGGGAGCTGGATTCTGAAACAAGGTTGTAAAATTACTAAACTAACATTGATGATGTCAGAGACAGAGTGAAAGGAAATGTAGACATCAATAGATTTACCACCCACTTAACATCAGCTATAATCCCTTTTCATTAAAAAAAAAAAGAAGCTCCAACAGAACATACTCACTATTCCTCTTGGCTAGAGCTGCTTAAATCGGTCAGCTCCGTTTGCTGAGGGAGTGTTTAGAAAGTGTAGTGTAGGTTTGAATTTTACATCACAACACTGGTTCCTTCTGGAACTTCCAGTCTCAGCAACAATGTTAATGTTGTCTTCTTCATATATTACATTTGACCACTTTTCTAAACATTTGCTTTCTCTAGAGAAGAGATACATACTTTGATCCATTAGTTAATGTTTTTGCTTTAATAATGTGTGAAAATACAACATGTAATGTAAAAGATGTTGTTAGTAGTGAGGAACTTATCTCCCCTGACCCCACTTACCACAATTCTGCAAAGCATTTCAGCATTTTTCAGTTAAATGGCCTGCAACTTTGCTAACCTGGTTCCCTCTCACTGCTTTAAATAAAACGCTCTGATGAAGTCAAAATGGCTGACAAACATGGCAAAATTGATTTTCAAGACCACAAACAAACTGAGATCTGTTCTGTTTTACTGTCAAACTTTGACTCAAAAACAGAGGCAGAGTTGGAGGCAGACAAGATAGCTGGTAACCGTTTACAGATGAGTATGGCTGGTAGGCTGGTGGGGGTGTAGGGGCGACTGCACAGGTGAGTGTAAATAAATGAGCAGCAGGCTGAACAGGTAAGTGCAGGTGAGTGTAGGCCAGATAAACAACAAGCAGTCTCTTCATAGTCCTGTCATACTAGCTGATCAGGGAAGCTAACAGGCAAACCAGGCAGGGAAGAGGTCCAGTCCATAGAAACACGCAAAGGTCCATACTAGGAACTTCCATACTTACTAAGAAATGGGTACTATGACAAACATGGAAACTGGCTAATTTAGAGACCATACAGCGGGCAGGTCAGACAGAAGTGGAGGGAAAATACAACAGAGGAATGTGGAGGTGTGGGTGTGTGGAACTGAATCTGTTGAAGAGACACTAAAAGACACCAAACCTTGAGTTCCTTAAATGAAGCAGTCTGTCCATTACAATTTCCCCATTGGAATAAATAAAGTGAATCCAAACAAAACAAACAAACTGCAGAGCCAGATATTTCCCTGAGTGGATATTGAGTTTCAGTATTCATTGATATTTATATTCTTCTACAGTTTTTGGTGAAACCAACAGGAAAATTTCAATAATGTAGTTATGTACAACATATATGAGGAACCCATACTTTGTCCTGGTAACCACTTTCACAAAGTACAACTCTTTATGAGTGTGTTTGTGTTTTTACGACCCAGAAAAGTAGTCAGAAATGAAAAGAACAGACTATCTGGCAAACAGAGGGTGTGAGAGGTGCTGCTTTTATAGGGAGAGGCACAGGTGAATTAATCAGACTGATTAATGTAAGGTGGAGGGGAATGACAACTCATGACATGTTGTCATACTCAGTTTCTGTGCTTTCAAGGTGAACTTGCCACAGATGTAACAAAACATATCAGGGCTATTGTGATATCGCTGCGACATTCTGAAATCAAATTTGCGACCTTTGAACTCCTCTCAGCTAGCAGGACCTGTGTTCAAATCCACCGGTTGGCTGGGTGCCTTTCTGTGCAGAGCTTGCATGTTCTGCCCTTGCATGGGCTTTCTCAGGGTAATCCTACTTCCTCCCACAGTCCAAAGACATGCAGTTAGGTCCAAAGACATGCAGTTAGGTCCAAAGACATGCAGTTAGGTTAGGCTAACTGGTCACTCTAAATTGCCCACAGGTGTGAATGATTGTCTGCCTGATAGACTGGCAACCTGTCCAGGGAGTACTCTGCCTCTTACCCAATGATTGTCTAAATTGCTGTGGTTATGTCTGTAAAATATATTTATTTTGACCGAGTCAGCTAAACCCGAGCACCCATGACTATGTGAAACAACCCGATTCCATTTTCTCAATTTGCATTACAAAATTAGCCATATCTCAAAAACCTTCCATGATGGGAAATTTCTAAAGTTATTTCTGTGATCCGCATCACAAAAACTCTGGCAGACAGGAAATTATGAAGGAAACTAAAACCTTGTGAACCAAAGTTTCCTGGTTGAACTGTCTATTTGGGAGTTAGACAGAACCAGTGCTACGAAGCAGAAATAAAAATAAAAAGACAGTGAAACACTTGACTGGCTTTTGGTGAGATTTTTTAGTTCGGTCAAAGCTCGAAGACAAATACTGTGAAGAAAATGTGGGGAAACAAGGGGAACAGGTTAAAAAATAGACCATGTTTTGTTATTGCCCTCTGTGCCTTTTCCATATTGCTGTCAGTTGCTATCAGATCTGACTTTAATCCAAGAATAGACACAACACACAAGACACAGTCCTCCAGAAAAATCTAATATGAGCAGATATTCAGGAATGAAGACCTGCAGTGTGGAGAGCCTCTGTCTTCAAATCAGATCAGATTGTCTTATTAGTCCTGGCTTCAGCTGAAATTGGCACAGCAAGACATTTAGAAAGCAGAGCCTTCACACTATAACAGTCTGTCAGTACCTGTTCATAAACATTACTATGGTAATAACTGTATTATGACATGGATTCAGATTTGTAAAATCCTTTTTAACTTTGCAGTCAACCAACATCAGCGCTGATGTTTCCTACTTTTATTTTTCAGTACTCAGTCTGACAGGATGTAGAATATTTTAGAAATATGCCGGAAAAATGAAATGTACAGTTAACATTAATTATTGAGAAACAAATTAGCTTCTATCCGCATTATCCCAATGCAAATTTAAAATTTTACAGAGAATCTAATTATTATTTGTGTCTCTTTATTTATTTAGTTTTTATATTTTTATTCCAAAATTAAATGTTTTCTTTTTTTATGGCATATTGTACAAATAAAGAAATGACCGAATTACAAGTTCAGCAAAATGAATAGTAGTAGTATCTCATAAGGTCAGTTGATTTTATTCCAAAACAGTAGGAAGTGCAAATCTGTTTAAAGTGTTCTATAATTAATGACATGAGGGAGAAACTGAAAACGTGCTTTGTGTTTGTGTGTGTGCGTCATGTAAAACTTTGTTAGTAGTTCTTTCTTACTGATGCTGTAAGCAAGTAATTCTCTGATTTAAACACAGAGCTGCTTGAACTGCTGTCCAACATCTATCAGTGCCAGTGTCTGTTTTATGTCTGTTTATTTGTGACTCTTGGAGTGCGTGCACACTCACACGCACCTGCTAAATTATACCACATTAATAGATGTTTTGACAGCCTTTGTCTAAAAGTAGCCAATCATTAATTATTCACAATCCATTCAGAGATATAGAAAGATAGGTCAGCAGGTCACCTACTGTTAGGATTTGTATTATTTAGATCCCATTAAAAATGGAGATGGAAATTATTCTGCTGATGTTTTATCACTGCTGATCTGTTCAATGGGATCCTGTGTTGGCTATACTACTACTACTGGCTATAAAAGCTGTTGTTTGCAGTATAGTTGTGTGTCTCAATAATGTCTTTCTTCCTT
The DNA here is from genome assembly GCA_032362345.1 of Sandelia bainsii. Classification (NCBI taxonomy): domain Eukaryota; kingdom Metazoa; phylum Chordata; class Actinopteri; order Anabantiformes; family Anabantidae; genus Sandelia; species Sandelia bainsii. Next base: position 4,560,993 of record JAUMHL010000008.1, on the reverse strand, counting down.
AGAGGGTTCCAATGTCAATATCAGCATAATTTCAGTTTGTTTAACCACCTAACATCATTTTCCTATTAAGCTGAAATATCATCCACCATGTGGAGTCTACCTTGTCTGTCAGTATCAAAAAATATTGTACGTCTTCTTTCTAGTTAATCATTCCAGCTATGTTTACACTGCCTGAAATAAACCACCTCTTTCTGACTGCTACAGGCCATGAGATATTCAGCATGTATTATTTTATTTTCCTCCAATTCAGACTGTCAGATGCTCGTCACTAAAAACACCACCCACTCACTCCAAAAAGGGGGATTGCATGATTTTCACTTTTAGCTTAAACTCTAGTCTGAAATGATGATATGACCTTTCAGTTTCCCTTTTAAAATACTTTAGGAACTCGATTTTTTGAGCTCAGAAAGGCTGATTTTTCACTGGAAACTGTTGGATGACTGTGCAAGACACATATGCATTCAGGGTCAGGCTTGGGCATGCTTTAGACTTGTGATGTGAGCACTACTGGAGTGAAATTGGAGTAGGACAGACAATGACGCTCCGCCTTAAAAAAAGCCACTCTGGGCTCTGTCCAAAATTGGCCCAGTAGCTCACACTCTGCTCTGCTCCACTATGATTTTCTACCATCTGCTACACTCACTCTGCACAGTCCTTCAGGTATCAGCCATTGTCATATTACTGTAAATAAGAAGCTGCAGAACTTACTAATCAAGGAGAAATAATTTCATGGGAGGCATTGACAGAACCTCTTCACATTAAGATGAATGTTCAAACATATTTCTTTCTAAAAATCTTCAAAATAAGCTACAAACAGCAGTTTTAGCAATTAGAATGAAATTAACCACTTTTTTTTATTTTGGGAGCTGAAGTTTTCAAGTAAAACTCATATCTTACAGCAAAAATGTGCTCAGATGGTGCTCTCTTATATTCACTTCTTAACATAAATTCTAAATTTTGCCTTTAGCTGTGTGAGGTAAAAAGGGTTAGAACATACATTTATGCAATTCATCAATATGCATGACACTGATAGTACAAGAAGTCAACAGATCACTGGAATGAAGGTTATTTCATTCTGTTCATTCCACACCAAGATTGCTTCTCACTGGCACCTGCTGTTTGTTCACAAAGTCAAGGATTCACGCATTATTTCTTTTAAGCTGACAAAAGACACTAAGAAAGCAAGGATTAATGTTAAAGCAGCTAACATTCATCAAACAGCGTTTTGAAACTATATGTCTTGCAATAACAAAGATGTGATATGTTTTATAGCAAATGTATTAGAAGACTTGACTTAGCAGTTAGTTATTGGTATCCAACTTCTGCTATGTTTACCAAATAATGTTTCCAACTTGATTTCAGCTTCAAATAAACTGGGCCTTCACGCGTTATGAAATTTTCTGCAAAATCCAATATGCTCATGTATCAGACCCTGCAACCATCCAGGCCTCCAACCAGACTTTCGCTAAATGAGCCTACCAACACAGCAGGCCAGCTGGTCAGCGACAGAGAACTTGCCTGGGTCAGCAGTTTAAGCCAAGAAAAAAAGGGGGAACATGGCAAAAAAAAAAAGAAAACATAAGAGACAAAGTGAGCAAAAAAATGGGACAAAGGCAAAAGAGAGAGAAAAAGAAGAGAAAGATGACAGCGTAAGGAAGAAGGAAACGATGTAGGAGTGTGTCTGTGCCTTTGGGACAGTCTGTCAGCAGTCACTTGTCAATGTGTGACAGGATTTAGGCCCTCAGGGGCCCATGTCATTGGCCCAGAGAACCTTGGGGTGATGGTGTAGGACAGAAGGAAGCGATGGGAAGGAGAGAGATATAGGAAAAAAGAGAAAGAGCTTTGCTTGCACCCTGTCACTGACCCTAAGCACCTCTCCGTTACTCTGTGTATCTGTGTTTGAGTGTTGAGTGTGTGTGTGTGTGTGTGTATGTTTGAGTGATAGAGAACAAGAGAGCAGTTGTAAAGATGGCTTGGCTTGGACTGAACAAAACTGTCACTAACGTTAAGCACTAACAACTTTGCCTGCAGTGGCTGTCAAAGATCTGGGCGTATGTGTGCTTTTATGCTTCTATTCTTGTGGGAGTCAATTTGAGATTTACATCCTACCTGTTATATCTGTGCACATTTCCTTTATTCAGGCTTCCTCATGCAGAGCAGGATCAGGATCCCTGAATGAAGGGATCTTCATCGCCAACGTATTCAGAGAAGATGAACATTTTATACATAATGGGCCTATGTATATTGAAAATTTTGGGAGACATGCTGTGTTATTGTAATGTAGAAAATCTCCGACACTACTGTTCCTCTCCGTCTTTGTTTCCTGTTTTCCTCTCAAACACATCAAGAAAGCACCAAACAACCAATGACACCATGTTTTTATTTTATTTTGTGTACAAAAAAATATTTGTTGGGTTATTTCTGCTATCTCTAATGGAAAAAGTTTTGACAAAGGTATAAATTATATATTAATCTTATATTATATTGCATTTCCTTTTTTATCAATTCCAACAAATACAGACTATATATTATACTATTATTATATAACACTGACTCTATAGAGAATTAATTTGGTATTACAAAAAAATTGCTGTCAGCCTTTTTATGATAAAATCAAGACTAAAACTAAATAAAAAGTTTGAAACATTTGAAAATGAGAACTATTATGAAATGTGTTTGATTTTTTTCCCCAACAAATAAAATCTAAACTAAAAAGTTAAAGTTAAAGATAAATGGACAGGAAGTAATTCCTTAAGGCAAAGTCTTATTTAACGACCTGCAGCATCTATGGAATCAAAAACTGTAGTAAGTAAAGCGAGTAAAACTCTGTCACTAATATATCTCTTGTTCAAAAGTCAGTTTAACCACTTTACCTGACTACTTTGATCAAGAAGCATTTAAAGTTTTTATTTAAATGTTTTTTTAAACTAAATTGCTCTACAATCTTCTTAAAATTATAAAAGAGGATGCAGCAGAAGTAGTTGAGTAATTTATAAGCAGTTTATAAGTTAGCATAAGTGCTGTAGATGTTAATGTTATGTGCAGTTGTTTTTGTGTTGCTATCAAGAAGTGAAAGTTCCACTATTAAGGTTGGCAATGCAACCTCTAAATCTAAATGTCTCTGTGTTAATGTTCCCCAGTGACGTATCTTCCCTTTTCAAGTGGAACCTAATGAACAGTGTTTTAATATCTATTAAACTGACCTCACAGTAGATGAAAACAGCCCCTGTAGCCACGTAATCTGTCCACAGCTGCTGTAGCCTCAAAATGTTGAGAAGATATTCAGTATAATGTGACTAACAAAAACTAGACTACACCAACTTCTCACATTCCTGCAAGTTATTGCAGACAACAGCATTCTGTTGATGAGTTATTTTTGGATTTGCTAACACCAATAAATTATAATCATTGATTTTAAAAACAGTAAAATTACCACAAGCAAATATGATCAGCCCTGAGAAGCCTCGTCCTCTAACAACCACTGGATTTTAATTAATGAGCCACCAGGGAAATGTTTGTAGGAGCTCAGCTGGATTGATCTATGTAGCACAAACAAACTTCACTTACAACTTGAAATTAATCTTCTTCATCTAAAACCAAATAATAATTTGAAGAAGAAAATGCTCTTTATCGAAAAATAAAAATAAATAAACAAAGTGTGAAAGAAAAACAAAAGATCTTATCAACCATAACTTACTGATTTTAACTCACAGAGTTTTAAAGTATCACATACTGTACCAGACTTTTTTCTTTGAGACAGATCAACTGACTTCAGGGCTTAAATTATTTTTTTCACTGTGTGGTAAGAAGCACCAAGGTTAGCAGACTGATCTTACAGGTGCCCTCACCATCTACTGTACCAGAGTGCGTAGCATCATATTTCTATAAAGAATACTGATTATTACTGCCTCCAAAAGAAATGTACCAAAAATCTAATGTTAATTAATTAATAGTAATAATTCTAATTATTTTTTAGGTGTGCTTGAACACCCCCAGAAATGCTCTAAAATCGCCACTGCTGTAAACATGTGATGGTAAATATCTTAGTATACAAGTCACACTCACATGTTTCAAACACAGAAACTGCTACCAACCACGTGTAAGGAGTGCACACACACTCACAAGCAGAAAGACAATAGTGTGACAACATTCACACATATTTAAAAATATTTTTTCAGTCTTTTAAAAATGTTATGTGCACATGGTAACTAAGATGGTGAGGTTAATGAAACAGTGGACATAATGTTTTTCAAAAAGTGTAGTAAATGAATAAATAAATAATATAATTATCACAGAGCTGGCTATGTAATAATAAAATCGAACTGAATGATTCTGGGTTTATTAGGTGAAGATCAGTTCAGCGCGGCAAAAAAGACAAAAAGATGCGATATCCAAATAAAAAAAAATGAAAGAAAAGAAAAATACAAAAAAACAGGCAAGAGTGAGGCATACTGTGCTGGTACACGTGGAGTCACATGGAGCAGCATTCATGAACAGAGTGACATTTACAACACAAAAGGGCAGGGAAAAAGAGATGAATTACAACATTTTTGGCTTTTGTTATCACTAAGCATAAGTAAGCAGCAAGCAACACTCGTGTCATTGTACATATTGTAGTTTTCAGCTACATCAGTAACAAGAAAACTGACCAAAAAACTGATGCAGCGTGTCTGTAATTGGTTGTAGCCATAACACCTTACCTGTACAGCTGTATAGATATGAGTGGATGTTATTAGCAGGTACTGGACAAGATGATGCATCAAATGGCCAATGATACTACATATGAATTAAAAGGCTGTTAGCTAATGCGAGTGTGACCGCAGCACTCTGCCTGAACTAACGTGATAATCACTAATCAAATAGTGACAGGTATGATTGACAAGATTTTAAGTGCATAAATATACAGTATCTAAAGCATCTCAAGTGTCCAATGCATGTGCAATGCGATGACTGTGTACAGTGTGTGTGTGTGTATGTGCACATGCTATCTGTGCTATCTGTAGTATCTGTGCGTTTGCTTGCTCACTAACTGCTTTCATGGCTTCCAAAGATGCTTCACTTTCTGCAGCTGGTCCCAGCGCTTCTCCATGTTCATTCTCACGCAAATGTGTGCAAGTTGCACATGATTTGCTGCAGAGCGCACACCCATTTATAATTCACCTGACATATTGTGACATTTCTGTCATTGCTCCTTCAGCACAAGAAGCCGCGTTGACTCACTGCACATGGAAAGACTCATTAATAAAAGGGATTTTCGATCTTTCTTGCTCCTTCTCTCTTACACACAGACACACATACACACATTTAAACAATCTGTAGCGCTGCACATTTCACTGCCAGAAAGATTTTTTTTCATTCAAGCTTTAATGCATCCCCTGGGTGCTGAGGAAATTGTTTGACTGAGGCTGACCTTCCACCTGTTAATGAATTTTGATAATCTAATCTAAGATTAACACAGGCAGATGTTTGCTGTTGTGCAGAAGTTCCTCACTTATAAAAACAGATTTAATCTTAGCTCAGAACAACCACTACCTATCAACATTTTGCCCTGCATCACTTACAGCACTGTCACACTGTATGAGGATGATCATCTACATACTACAGTTAAAATGAGATTTTTAGCTCTGATAGATGCAGAGGAAGGCCATATTGTAGTATTTGTCAAGAATTTTTACCCACAATTTGCTGTTTTTCACTCAGAAAACAGTGAGGAAGACAGATGGTAGGTAGGCAGGCAAGAAGAAGAAGAAATTGGCAGAATATAGAGAAGTCTGCCAGCCAGGGAACCAGTCGAATAACCACTCAGGCAGGCCAGCAGAGAACTTGACAGTCTTTAATTCAAGTCAAACGATGAGAAAAAAAAATAAGTTGAGAGGGTGGTTTCAGAAGACAACTGAACCATTGTAAAAGGTGGAACCACTGTGATGTCTTGAGAGAAAGTCAGAGGTGACAGAGCTTTTGCAACATCAGGGAACATACTATTGGTCTATCTTAAGTTAAATTTAAAGTGGTGAAATTGTGTAGAACATGTAAACAAATTTGCTTTTCTACCTCTGACTTGTTTTTGTAGTACCATAAGAGTCAAACACCAAACAGAATAATAACTTGTACTTTCTAGACAAAGCCAACGTCATAACTTGACTATTTGAAAACTGTAATTCATTTTGAGGAGGAACATTTAGGACCTCTTACAATTCAGCTACCAGCTGCCATATTTCTCCACCATCTGCATTTCATTTGTCTTTTTTATTGTTCACCTCAGTCCAGGTCTCATCACATGTAAAAAATCTTTTTCAAAACAGCACCTGCTCTTCTTTACTGCACGTGAAATCAGCTACAAGGCACACAAAAGACATGTGCAACAAACAAGCACTGCACCAGGAAGCTGTTTCACCAAACCAAAGTGCTTTCAAACACTCAGGCAGGTTGAACTTTTCACACTAAATAAATAAAATACGGTGCCACTTTTTTTTCTCCAGTAAAGAAGAATGAAGGAGGTGTACCATGCTGTGTGGGAGGCTGGTTCTTTTCCACAGCAATGACAAAGATGGACAGTTACTAAAGAAATTCTTTGATAATCTTGTAAGAATCAGTTTCTACTGGCTCAATCAGAAGTAAGCTGACTTAATCAGCTTTATTTCCTTATTTCTAGTGCAAAATAAAATACACTTCGGATAATCTATAAATCTTATAGTATGCATAGTGTAGAGAGTTAACATAGTTTAAAAAGGTGGATATAAAATGAGTAAGTGGAAGACAGTACAACAGAGATAAAAAATAAAGTGTTAGACAAAGAAATTCCCACCTGTGTGATTCCACTGGCCGCACATCACATTTACTCCTTCACTACAAAATGAAAATGTAAAAAAAGTTACTAAAACATGAATGTAAAAGCAGCTTTCTTGTCTCCTCTCAGGAATTTTTGATAGAATGTGACAGAATTTGAGTCTCACAAAGTATGAAAAGTGACTAAACTCTGGAGGTTAATTTCAACAGGATTCAGGTGTGTGGAGCGTGTCACGGAGAGTGGAACCAGGTGAGAGTGTGTGTATGGGCTGTGTTAGGAATGCACTGATAGTGATCGATATAGAATAATAATTTTGCCAATACCTGATACCTTTTTTTTTGGGGGGGTTTGTTTTGCTTGTTTTTTTTGTTATTTATTACTGTGTGGCAGGGAACAAAGCGACCTTCATTATAAAAAACTTCAGTCCTTCATCACGCTAACACTGGGCACAAATTCAATACAAATTTATGAACAAAACTTTATTTAACCTTTAATTGTATCACTGACTGTGCCAGAAGGAAGTGGGGGAGTTGTTGAGTGCACCTCCAGTTTCTTAAGTTAATTATTAAACAAATGTAATGATATTATAACAATACAAGTCTCAAAGTGGTTGCTGCCCATCTGGAATGTTTATTTATGTCCTCTTCACCCTTCATTAGCTGCAGCCATCTCATCCTGACCCTCTGAAGCTGTCAAAGCAGCACTAGTTAAAGCCTGGAAGTACTGGACCTTGTTTTCCTAATTCTGCTGTTCCAAACACCCCCTCAGGACAAACCCCAAATGGGAAGACAAGAATAACACAAAACAGAGTCCAACTTACTGCAGAGGTAAATCATAACAGAACAAGGTGACTATAATATGACTGATACTGATGTAAATCAGTGCATCACTAAATGTGTGTGTAAAGCAGGAGGCAAAAATAAACTGCTGACCACCACAAAGCAGAACAGTCAATGTAAAGATGCAAACGAACTTATTACTCAGGTGTTTGTGATCTGCATGATTGAAAGTCAGTCTACTCCAACACTGGACCAGTTAGAGCAGCTACTTCTATCCACATGCTGTTCCCAGTAGACAAGGCAGCAATTGTAAAGCACTTTGTCTGTTAAAAAGAGAAGCATTGGTAAATAAGAAATGTGACAGGATGCTTTTCAGACTACAGAAGCTGCCATAAGATTTGCCATTTGTCAATATAATGCAGCATGACAGAGCAAGAGAGTTTCTAAAAGCACAAAAATACTCAAGAATATTCAATTTCCAGAAATAAATTCCAGATAATAAATAAAAAACTATGAATAATTATTATAAAAACAATATACAGCTCCACAGAAGGTTGTGGTCAGATTATTTTGTGTGTTTTTCAAAGGAAAGAAAAGATTTTTCACTGAATCTTTGTAAGTAATTTTTTTATCCATTAGCTTTAATATAGTAAAAAAGACATTGGTAATGTGAATGTTACTGCAGTTACAAGCTGCAGTTACCACATTTCACATTTCAGGTAAAACAACCAATTGTTTATTTTGTTTATTTTCCTGCTTCGCATGGCTGTTGTTCGACAGTGTGTGGGCGTACCTCTCAATATTTGTTTGTTCTGGATTCTACAGCTTTTATGTCAAAGTGAGGCCAACTCGATCCACCGGTGTATTAGTCTGTTCCTGAATATTTAGTGGGATAAACAGCAGTTAAGCCTTTGCAGCTTCTTACCTTTTCCGTCCTCACTAATGAAGATGATAGTGCCCTAAGTGTGTTTCATAGCCCAGTGAGATAGAAGATAATTAGTGAGCTGGCTTCATTTGTCACTCCCTTCATTGCTTCTCTCTCCCCGTTTCTCACACACACGCACACAGGTGCACATACAGAAGAACAGGCTCAATACATGCATAAAACAAATATAAGATTTTTGAGGTGTTTTTATTTTCCACAAATGATTCCTGTGCTTCTGTGGAGAATAGTGTGTTAAATACAATGTCTGGGTTTTCCTCTGGAGCTGAATGAATTCATTCTTTCACAGTAAAAGTTGCACTGAACAATAATTACATATTATTTTGTGGTATTATTATCATCACTGGGAACAAAATTTAATAGTCCTACAAAAGTTGTTCCCCGAGTTCCCAGTCAGGAGACCAGGCACAATCTCTCAATAATGGTATTAATGACTCATCAAAGAGCAAACAGAGAGAGAGAATGGACAAGTCAAGGGATAGACTCACACTCACAGCAACGTGCTGAGCTGGAGATGTGATGATTTATTTATTTATTTATGAATGATCCAACAATGAGTATCGTCAACAACAAAAAATTATGTACCTACTGAAAAAGAACATGTGATTTAAAAGAGCAGGATACTCTGATAGGACCATGCATCAGAGGGACAAATTGCTCCATATGATAAACTTTTATTCAAATAACAAAGCAGTGTACAGAGTGACATAGGGAGTGGCCCCTCAGCTGCTTAAGTCCCTGTTAAACTGCAGAAAAACACATGAAACGAACGTTTCTTCTATTTGGTGTATACGTCAAAACAAACACAGAAAATATGTGAATCATTTCTTAACAAAAAATAAATACTGCTTTTATTTTGACATCAAAGACCATTGTATTAAAAGAGAAACCATAGAGAAAAAGACAAGTGTTGCTGTATAACACCTTCCCATTTTCAAATAGCACAAGCATCACGCCCTAATCCGCTGAACCAAGGTGCACCCCTACAAGGTCAAGCTTGTGTTTTCCCACTTGAAAGCAGGAGCAGGAAAATGAATGAGTACAATAATACACAACTAATACAACAGCATAATAGGAAGATGCTGAAATAATGCAATTAAATTAGAGCACTCATGTGTGAAATATTATCCAATCCGTTTGGCTGGAGAAGAAACAAGGGTGTAATCAACTGAGACATTACAGAGGTCTAATTAATGGTCTCTATTCTGTGAACTTTATTTTTATTTATAATGAATTTACATTATTAGCTGCGATACCGTGGGGCAGGAAATGAAAGACTGAGGGAGTTATGAGGCAGGTCTGAACCCCTAGCACTGTTTTGTGTTTTCACTAATTCTATTCAACAGAGCTGCTCGCTCACTCAGGTGTGTTACTGCTATGGACACACATGCACAAGGGGGAACGTTGGGGGCTCAAACCGCCGTATTTCCCAACTTAATCAAAGGTGCCCTCTCAACATTACTTAATCTTCTTGGGTCTTAGTCACATTTTTCCTGTTACTGATGCCTCAAATCCTTTGGTATGTTAACATGTGGAATTTTTCAACATTTTATCAATTTCTCATATCACATTTGTAGCTCTCTAAGCTTGTGTATAGCTGTCTTTTTCTGAGCACAAATACTACACAAGTAAAATGTTGAACAGGCTAATTCTTTGATCACTATCTCCAAAAACCTAGTAACTCATCAAAAACAACAGGTGGAGACAAATGAAATAATGCAGGGTTCTACATGTTTGTATCAGTGCTACACCTAAACAGCCCCATTCTGACAGATGGTACCATGCTACGAGGAAGGTTCAGTTCTTTTTTTACTTCTATTTAGTTTTTCTTCTTTTTACGTTGCATTGTGTGTATAAATAGTTCACTGCGTGTCAAGGTATGCTGAAAACTTATGAAAGAAAACTAAAACGTCCTTCACAGTTATTTGAAGTTCACCTGGAGATGCAGGGCCTGCAGGAATTCTGCAGCATCAAACAGTCACATTGAAGAAGACAGGTCATTAGATAGACCGTAGGAATCCAGTGGGAAAAGCACATGTAATGCCTTTCCTTATCTAATCAAAGCCAATATAAATCACAAGGTTGAACTCCCAGATCGCAAAGCGCAGATGCTGGAGTCGTAGGTCTAGGGGAAAAGCAATGATCAGGGATATTTGTGGGATATCGTTACTCTCTTTCCCTTAATTTCCTATTATCCTACTGCTGTCAGTCTAATAAAGACATATGAAGTCTGAAAGTACCTTTAAAAACCTTGTTTACATGATGTGCTTTCTCAGTCTGCACAATAAATAACGTAAAGTCTTTAACACAGGTCCGAAACACATAAAGCTCCTCACATGTGGAGGGCAATTGTGGAATAATTATTCAAAAACACCCTGTCTCAGCACCATCTCACATGAGATGATGTTGAGACTTCACCCCCTAACAATAAAAGTACAACACTGTAGATGATGTAGTGTCATTTACAAATACTTTTTCTTCCTGGAAATAACTATGTATTAATTACAGAGAAAATACGTCCTTGGATGCATATAACTTTTCTACTTATTCCATAATAGCAACTACTGTTCTAAAAATAATTAATCATAAGAAGAATCCAACATGACTAAAGACTGACTCAGCAGTTTGGAGTCTGTGTCATCATAGCTGACCAAACTCGAATAACTTCTTGATAAAAATGTATATTTTTAAACCTCTAGTTTCAGATGGTGTTTTCAGGTTCACATATTTTGAATAATTTCAAAAGACGTGTCTAATTAAAAAGAAAAAAGTTTAATTATGTCACAGATTTTTGCCAGTTTGCTTCACTTGAGCAGCCCACCCTGTGTTGATAAATGTGTGTTGTCCAGAGCTATTTGTATGCATCAGCTTAATGTGACATTTGGATCAATGGAGACCTGAGTCCATCAGGTCAGATAGTGACCTTTGTTAATTGAATGCACAATAATTATCTGACATGTTGATGTCGATGTAGCTGATGTTGTGTTAAAAATACAAAGTGAATGCCCACACCTGCTTGTCTAGTGAAGATACCTGAGGGAAGAGTAATGAAAAATTATCTGATGTTTGGTATGATTTTATGTTCTCCTGTTGCCTGTGATGTGTGTGTATTTGTGGTGTGTACATAAATGCCTGCAGCACCCAGGGATAAACTATGTAACTTCAAGTTTCACTACCTGCTAATTTCAATTTGTGTCTTGGCTTTGATGTCACTGGAGAGCATACAAAACCCTGAACAACATGGAGAATGAATTACGAAGAACCAGGAAGAAGGAGATTAACAGACGTATTGTGAGTGGATGGGAGAATTGGTGACCTTGGCAACTACCCATTATCAGGAGCTGCCAAGGTAGAGGAGGGGGGACTTCAGCAATCTGAGGTCCATGGAGGGAGAAGCATTGACACAGAGAAGGATAACTAGAGGGAGGGCTTCTTCAATCCTTTCAGGAATCTCCCAGCTTCCAGCCTCTTGCTCCCATCCCTCCGGCTGTCACGGTAACCGTTACCATGGCGCTGAGTGGGCAGGATCTGTTGTCACCTCTTGTTCTCCCTCTCACTCTCTCTTTTTCTATGTTACCCCCCCCCAATAACACCAATGAACAGAAGTCTGGAATCTTCATAGCAGGTGCAGGAGAGAAAATCTATCATTGCCATTTAGTGTAGGCATAAACATCTGTTTTACAAAAGGTTCCTTTGCATCTATCTGTCATGCATTCTGCTGCGAGATGCACAAATCAATCAGACCTCTAAATGGAAGTCACAGAGTGAATGGAAAAGAACATGTCAACATGATGAGTTTGTGTGTACAAGACATTTGACATTTGAAGTGTATGATCAGAGCTAACCTAGATTAAGCACATAGAGGAGTCTGAAACTACTGAGTCTTACATTGTTAAATCATTACACAGTCCTGACCTGGACAGATATCCTCGTCTCCAATCCATCCAATCCGGTGTATCCATGTACAGTGTATAAGAGCTGTGAGGCATGTTTCATTGTTTCAAATACTAAAGGAAATACCTGAAGTAAATCACAAAACAGTACAATACATTACATTAAGAAGAGAATAGGAACATCCCCCAGTGCAGAGGGGAGAGATGGTTGAAGATGTGTATGGAGTAGATGTAGGCTGAACCAATAAAGGACCTGTGTGATGATGATGTAAAGGTGATGGCTGAAGATGTGAGCAGAAGTCTGATGAGTCAGCGAAGGACCTCAGGAGAGCTGATCTAATGAAAACTGGTGCTGAATGGGGTGGAGGAGGGTTTTATCAATCCAAACCTGAAATGACAGCTGACAGGGCAGAGATGAACACATTTATAAGTTGACAGCTATGGGACGATTGGATCATGGAGACCATCATGGCAGAACCTGACAGGTTAACAGAAGTAAAATGCCCTCGGCCCGCTGGTGCTGATTGAGTTTGGAGGTGGAGAGGAAGAAGGAGATGCAGATGGGTGAAAGAGGGAAGATGATTGTTCATAGAAGACTGTTTTTCTCATTGAACTTTCACTTAATTTCATTTATGTTGAAATGCGAATGAAATAACTATAAGAAACGTTCTGCAACATAAAACATACACAGACCAGTGGACATCACTATATTCACGTTTTTACACTGCAGGTGCATTGGTCACAAACACTGGGAATTAAACAGTCATCTGTGAGCAAGAATCTTATTTCCAATCAAAGCTTCACAGTAGTGTGCTAAATAGTGATGGGTAGTCTGGCTCTTTGCAAAGCTTCGGCTCTTACGGCTCCCAAATGGCTCTTCATTTAGCATCACTTGGAGCCTTATATTTTAGACTAATTTAACAATTATGGATGGTTTGTGTGCTGGTAAGCAATTTTTATTCAGTGTTTTCATAAAAGCCTTATTTTTTATGCATTTGTTTTATATTTTACAAAACAAAACCAAGTTACTATTTAACATTTTAATCAAACCTTTAACCGAACAACTTAACACAGAACCACAGCAAACAAATTAAATAAATAAAGGCCAAAGTCTTAACATTATGACTCTTTATATAAAAATCTTTACTGCGGGTTGGCATTCAGAAATTTTTACTCATTTATTCACTTTTTCCCAATGCACTTGCATTTAAGTCTCTCCGTCACTCCGTGTACCTGGCCTGTACCACTACACTGTCCTCAGAGTGTCTGCCCCCCTTCCTTCTTTCACATAATGATATGATCCTAGTCTGTCTTTGCATGTGATTAGCTGCATAATGTGCCCATCAAAATAAAGTCCCATCCCTGTCTGCATGGATTCTCAGCAGAGCTGAGCAGAGTGGCTGAAGATTCGTCTCTCCCCGACGGGAGTCGGCTCTTCCGGCTCTCTACAAAGCATCGGCTCTTAGAGCTGGCTCGTTCGCGAACGACACATCACTAGTGCTAAAAAATCTTTCCATCTGCATATACACAGTATCAATGCAACACACTGTCCAGAATGTTTGAGTTAAATCAGCACCAACTGGATTAAAAACTGTATTATGTACAGTATGTTTGTGTGCGCGTACAACTATAACAACATAGTTTGTTTGTGCCACAAATAATACAACACACTTAAAGTAATAAATGTATATTTTTGCTCAATTATGTGTTTGGCCATGACGCTCAAATAGGTGTAACAGCCTTTTACACCCTGGAATTTAATAGTACTGAACATTTTATTGGTGTGTTTATTCATGTCTAGACTTCACACCCACAGCAAATTCACATCAATAACCCTATTGCAAAAAATGTTTACATTAATGCAATACAAACTGAATATGAATGCATTCAAATGGAAATACACGTCTAAACAGTGACTCCAGCAATGCTTCTCACTGAATGCTAAATGCAACAACCTGCACACATACAGTAAACACTGTACATGTGGTAGATTTAACATCTATCTTTTTCTAGTTCACTGACTTTCCTTGAAAAGTGTATTAGACATAAAAACTTCTAAAAACTGTGGTGTAATAAATAGAAATTACATTCAATTAAAATAAAACCTATTCCCCAACAACATCCACTGGTGTCCGAAACACCTTAATTCTCTGGAGTGTTTAATTTGATGTTAAAAATAAAAGAGGTACTGAGTAGACAACAGTTGAGAAGCTGTCACCACACAGCCTGCAGCAGAGAAAAATGCTGACTAAAGAAAATTAAATGAAAAAACTGTATGGTAGAAAAGCATAGGGATGTTGTTGTTGATGTTTTGCCTAATCTAAATCTCCCACTGTTTATGACAATGAACCAACATAATAAAACATAATAACATTTGCTCTTAATAAAAATAAAATGCGACCAAATATAATGAAGAGAATCCAATTTTTTTAAATAAAACAAAGCATTTGCTGAAGTATAACTACTTTTATTTCCTATTAATTGCTGGACAGAACAAGTGTTTCCCTTGAAAATTTGCAAAGATGATTAAAATACTATAATATTTTTGTGGTTTACATTCAGGTTTACTTACTGGCAGTCATTTTCCCAAGCATCCAGCTACTGTAGGTTGTAAAGTAGGTGACACTAAATATTGGCATACTGGCATAAAAAGTATTTTTTCCAGATACATACATTGGAAATGTCTTTTAACAGTTAACACAGTTTCCTCATCCATTGGAATTAATATAGAAAACCTGTTTCATGAATTAAGATACTTTTCTCTGAAGTACAGGAGCAGGACCACACCTCAAACCCACACCTAACGATCATATATCTATATCTTCCTGCCTTGTTTTTCAAACACCACCCACCCTTCTGTCTTACTCTTTATTTTATCATCTGTTACAGGGTCTCGGTGTCGTCCAAGCATAGAAGCTACAACGGACTCAGCCTAAAGCTGACCTCACACCACAGCCGTCATTCCTTCCCATCTATTGTTCCATGCTGCAGCTGTCATCCTGTATCAATGGAGTGTAGCATGGATGGTGAAATCCATGCTACACATTTGTTTTATTTTTCAATAAACAATTTGTTCATATGTTGTTTGATTAGGTGGTCCTTTGTATACCATACATGTATGTGAGGAGCCAGCAGGAAGTCGACCAGCTTGACCAGGGGACGTCTTGGATGCACATGCCGGCTAATTTACAGGAGACTGTGTTGTTAAATGGAGAGCTATCCATAAATGGCATCCACGTCTGGTTAATCCATACTAGCTTTTGCTTTGCCACAGTTGAGACACTGCAACAAACACACAAACGCTGCTGATCAATGGAATAGCCTAACCTGTACCTGCTTACGTGCATAATGCAAAGAAAACCAGGGAATCAATGCAATTCCACAGACAATAGGTGCATGCTGGGTCAACCAGTTGTTTATTAACAAGTGGTACTCTGTTGTATGCATAAACTGCTGAGTGCCCAATTATAATAATTTATGAAATTAAGGAATGAACATAACATTGGACAAAGAGCCCAGTGTTGTGGTTTACATCCATTGTGACACTGTTAGTGGAGACATTAAACCACACGCAAAACAAACTGAAATACTTGATAACTTAACAGGTTTGGTTATGAACACAAAAGGTTTTAGGCAAAGAGGACAATAGCTTTCTGTTGGAAGCACAAAATGAAAAATGCAACCCATGGTTCTCCACTCCTTTTCCCTCCCCTTCCTGCATTTTATAATCCTTTATTCTCTATGTATATCCATTTGGGTCATGGCTCAACACTCCACATGTCTATCTCATAAGACGGTTTAAGGCAAAAGAAATGTCTGAGATTTCTGTGTTATGCTTGCCATTATTTAAAATGGTAGGGGATTTTATGGTGAGAGGGAAGGAAGTTCAGAGAAAGGAGAAAGAAATCAAAGAAGCAGAACAGAAAAGAGAGAAAATGATGAAAACTGAAAACTTTGAGTTTATCATCGGGTGTCTTAAGAATACTAGGTTTAGAACAGAAGCTAGGATGCGAAGAAATCTTTCACCCTGGAGCCAAAGTATAAAGAAAGAAAAAGAGATATTGAATTCACTGTTAGTTTTATACTGTATCTCTGAATACAGGAGATGGAACAGTGCAATAGAAGCAAAGGATGGACACGAGTGGAATAATGATGGGTTAAATTTGTACATATTCAAATAATGGACAGATGAAATGATACATTGATGAGTCAACAAACTGATGAATGAAACAGATGAATTCATGTTAAGGCTTTGCAAATGTATAGATATTTGGTGGGTAAATTGAAGCAGGAGTATGTAGTGGTACAGTCGAATGGACTGATGTGTTGGCACAGTGATGATCCAACACACCCACATACCTGCTGAAACCAAGCCACATAAAAAATAAAATAACATTCCTGTTTGTATGACAAGACACCTGCTGTTTCCTCAAGTCCTTCCAAACCTCCTGCTGCTGCAGAAGAGCCATTATGCAATGATTTCACACACAGAGGCTGATATATTGGAGCGGGGTGGCAAAACGCCTCACATAGTAGATAAATGCTGTGTGCTGCAGCGGTGTGTGGAAAGAGATACAGACAGCTGGAGGGAGGGAAGAGATGAGGGAGGGGAAGGATGGAGAGATGAATTAACAGAAAACGTGCAAACAGTGTGTGGAGAAGAGAGTGTGCACTTGAGGTGCACACATACACAGAGGTTAGCTCAAACAGACCCTTGGCAGACAGTCTAACATGAGGGGGGTCCTCTTATCGCCTGTGCCAATAATTTGCTTGAAGAGATAATCTGTGACATTTTTATATAACTAGATGCCTGTTTTGCTCCTTTCCATCATCATCTGATATCACACAATAGTGATTCAACGTACCCCACGGTTGATCAGAGATTTTCCATTTGGTCTTCTAAACATGCAGTATTTTGAATAAATCAAAGTTATTTGTCCTTGCACTCTGGAATAATACACAGAAATGTTTCTATTCGATGCCACATCATTTCGTTCCAAAACCATCACAAATCACTGCAGGGAAAAAAGTGCTACGGTTCAGGTTTGGTTAGGTTTAGGCACAAAAGCAGCTGGTTTTATTACAATACTGACATCTTTATATACGCGTCACAGTGGCTCTTGGATGCTACAGATGCCTGTTTTCATTAAACACCCGAAACAGAAGTATATCTTAAGAAATCTATAGGAAATATACAGCCCTCGTTCTAAGCAAAGATTCACCCCGAACTTCTGCTGAGAAGAAGCACTTTTTTGTTCCTCTGAAAGTAGTTCCTTGTAAGATGTGGCGTAGGAATATCTTGTGCCAGTCGCTTCAAGGTTTGTTGTAACATTTATTCTTTCCTTCAAGTTGTAAGCTAAATTAATTTGGACAGCAGTTTATCATTTTGTCAATAGAGAAAAATATGTAAATACAAAAATTTAGAAAAAAAAGGACTAAAAAATAAAAGCTAACTTAGTTAGTTAGATATTTGAAAGGTTTGAAAGAATTTTCAAGAATTTACTTTTCTTCTATTTATAGCCACTCTACAACATGGCTGTAGGTATGGTAATAACAAGTCAGTCAGCTTGTCATTTTGGTCTGGACTTAATTATCTCATTCACAATGGACATACTGTCATTAAAGTTTGTACAGACATTCAAAGGACCACCACCAGCGTATCAAAACTCAACAACTGTTGGATGGATTGGTGGATAGTCATGGTCCATAGACAATGTATCTTAATGGCTTTGATGACACTTATTCCAACATGAGACTGAAATTTGTGGGTTGAGTGAAATGTTGTGACAATTATGTGATGGACTACAGTTCTTATTTCCTTAAGGATGAACTTTAATAACTTTTGTTTCCAAACCTTTCATCTTCCACCATCATCAGGACAAATTTGTTGAGACATTTATGACCAAATGTCATGCAACATACGATGCTCTCAACAGTATCACCTCTACTTTGTGTTCAGTGTAAATGAATAAATGTTACAGTGTTATCATGGTCTGTGGATATTCTTCTATATAGTGCCACTTCACAAACACATGGCACAACACAGGGCAAGACTTAGAAGTCCATATGAAAGGACAAGGGACACTCCTTTAGAGACAGCCATGTCCACATTCTGACCAGAGAAGACAAAACAGCAGTAAAGGAGGTCATCTACATCAAACTGAATGGGCCATCACTGAACAGATGGGGTGGTCTATGACATCCCATAGGTTAACTTCCTGGGACTCACAACCAGTCAGTTATAACTGAAGAAGCCTTTTAGATGAGAGGCGAAATGTCTTAAAGAACCTCAAGCAAATCCAGTTGCCACTGAGTAGCACCTTTGGCTAACACGGCAACCTAAGATGCTGAACATAGTAAACGTTGACTGCTGAACGGAATTGTTGTGGAACCATGTTACCATCTACCTCAAAGCTTTAATACTTATAAAGCAACTAGCATTGCACTGTAGACGCTTATGTTTTCCTTTTGTTTCCTTTCTCCAGTTCTCCCGCCCTCCTTCTCTGTTTTTTCTTTTCTCCCTGGAAGACACTTCACGGTGTGAAAATGATGAATAAATCAGCAGGAACAGAGCATCTGTACCTGCACAGTTAGTGTATGTGTGTTGGCAAATCTTATGTTTTCAGCTATGCTATTTTTGTAAAACAGTATCTAGATGTGAAGGCAGGTTTGTGTACATGCACGTGTTGAGATGATGATTTTTTTTTTAAATGAAAATGTTACTATCACTAGCACTATCAATTTACTCCAGCTTCCTCCCACAGTCCAGAAACATGCAGTTAGGTTCACTGGTGACTCTAACTTGCTCATAGGTGTAAATGTTGATGTTTATCTGTCTCAGTATGTCAGCCCAGTGATAGACTGGTGATTTGTCCAGGACGTAGCCTACCTCTCGCCCAGCAGCAGTTGTATGACCCTTAACAAGAAAAGCGAATAAGATAATAGGTGGATGGATGAATTTGTGCCACCCACAGTAGTTTGATTGTATTAAAACATGCACAGTCTCTGCATGGACAGATGGCCATTCTGATGATGTGAATTAAGTGCTTCCAATAATGGTGAAGCAGAGGAGTGCTTGTGACACATTGATCCTATTTACATTTTGTGCTCAGCCAACATCACGAAGCATGCAGCCTTTCGGAATACAACAAGCAAGCTGAGAGTGCAAATTTACTGTGTATGGTCTTGAATATAAAAACCTATTGGTGTTTTATTTTAGGCAAATGTTTCTAATGTAACTTGAGGATTTTTCAAAAATGATACTAATAAAAATGTACGTGGTTAAGGAAGGATGGAAGATTGTATGAAACAAATCAAAGAAACCAATTACAAATATGCTTTTAAAAGGATTAAGAGATTGATTCTCAGTAGTAACAGTGAGCAAAAAAAATATTTTGATTGTTTATATGAATGTTTTTCTCTTCCCTACAGTGTAGTCAAACCCTTAAAAATGGAATCTGTACAGTTCTTTCTGTACTTTTCCATGATGAGGACAAGTATGTACAGTAAGTGGTCACTTAATCAGCTTTGTTGTCAGTCCCAGAAGCTGATTTAGTGAAACCATTGATAAGGGAACTCTGATAAACCTCTGGCTTCACACCATCAATCATCACTTATAAAACGTGAAAGGAAAAAAAGCTGATAGCAGGACTGCTAAATGAATTGTTTGATGATCAAGCGACACGTGGATAGCTCTAGTGGAGAAAACAGAAAAACAACACTTGTGCCGGATTTAGTTTGTGACTCAAGCTCTTGTCATGAAATACCAATAACACTGTGCGTTACATCATGTACAATATGTTCCCAATTGAGAAAACATCAGAACGAGAGGATGTGAACACCCAGTGACCTTGAAAGGAGACATGCTGACAGAAGGCCTGTACTTAGTGAGAGAAAGAGGAGAGTGGAAACAACCTTCTTTTTGTCTCTTGTCTCCTCCAGATACTGTAGCTGAAGGGTCATGGTTTGTCAGTGACAGCTGGCCTCATGAACGCCTGCAGAGAAATGCCAAGATGGATCAACAGCAGAGCAACTGAAAGGACGGGAAGGGTTTCATCTGCACAAGAACATTATTCATCAAGAAGAAGAGGCAACAAGGATTTCAACTCATACAAGAAATGTTAGTTAGACAGTATAAAGTATATAAAAAACACAGTCTCTGTAATACTTTTATTTACTCTGGTTAACTAAAACACATTGACCAGAGAATGTTCAGTACATACAGTACAGACCATTTAACTTTGACCTCG
>JAUMHL010000008.1:4515342-4535342 GCA_032362345.1 Sandelia bainsii | reverse complement strand
TCGACAAATAAATCATGACATGAAGCATGTAGCTTAAACATTCATTGAAATAAAAAAAGATCTGTGCGA
This sequence comes from Sandelia bainsii, assembly GCA_032362345.1. Lineage (NCBI taxonomy): Eukaryota > Metazoa > Chordata > Actinopteri > Anabantiformes > Anabantidae > Sandelia > Sandelia bainsii. The sequence goes on along the minus strand of JAUMHL010000008.1, from coordinate 4,535,273 downwards.
AGCCAACAAGGAGATTGTAAGTCCTCAAATTAATATACGAATTAATGCATAATCCATATTTCCATCATATTTCATGATGTGTTCTTTTAAGTATGTCATCTTGTTGCTCCCTCTTCCTCTGCAATGGTTTAATGACTCTTGACTAGAAATGAGCACTGTCAGCAGTTTCCTGATGAACCAGTGATGGCCGTGGATGGAAACCCGCATTCATTTTCTTGAAATTCAGTTAAAATTTGTGTTACATTTGTATGGAAACTTGCTGCACTTACTGACAGTGTTTCTCGCTGTTGGTCGTGCTGAACACACTGGAAGAGACACAGTGGGGTTTGTCTATTCATCGGCTCCTCTCCATGACACCAATGAGGCAGAAATGCCTCAGGACAGATAAGGGAAAGACCAGAGAAGATTAAATTGATGTTCCTGTTATTTCATTAGTCTTCTCACTTTGTCCATAATTTATGGGCAAGACTTTATTAGAAAAAAGGCATTAATGTGTGTGGAACATGTAACACTTGATGATCGGTTTGTCTTCTTTTTTTTCTCTTTATTTGATGCTAAGTAATGCTAATGAAATCTGGCGATGTGCATAGGTGGGGAAACAGCTATAGCTCCATAACGGAACCAGAGTGGTACCAATCTTCTCGGAAGAAATAAAGATATTTACCACAAACATGAAAAAGTTTTGCTAAATACATTGGTTAGAGTAGAATATGACTGAGTAACATTCACTGTTTGACAAAATTTCTGCAGTAAAATGATGCAACAGGTTGTGTGAGGACATGCATAATGATTTCTAATCAGAACTGCAAGACTGCAGGACTGCAGTTCTGCAAAGTTCATCAAAACTTATTTGCTTTGCTTTGAACTTGTGGAAATAGTAGTGTACAACAATTATTCATAATATCTGAAGCACCAAACTCTATGTTGACACTTCAGACATTCAGTGAGAGTCATGTTCTGTTGGTGGATGCAATTTTGGCTCCCCTGCTGTGCCAGCCCAGCCCAGCCCAGTGGTCTCATTGAAATGAAGAAGCAAGTCTGCTGAGGTGCTCGTGTGTGTGTGTGTGTGTGTGTGTGTGATCGGACCCCTACTCTGTGTGTACACAGAGCTGTCACTGAAACTATATTGCTGTGAATAAAACAAAGTCCCATTTCAGTGAAACTTTATTGCCTTGATCCTCTTTAAGCATCCGACTTTAGACTGGATCCATGTTCCTCATTAGCGGGGGTTTGTGTGTGTGTTTGCGTGTGTGTGTGTCTGTGCGTGACCAACCCTACTAAACAGGACAGAGAGTGTCATTAGCCAAAGTGTCATGTCAGCCCTCTTCTCACTGTGGCTCAGGTCCAATTAAAGTGTCAGTTTGGGAAAAGGTCTTGAAGATATGCGTGTGTGTCAAGGGCATGAGACGACTGGCAACTCCAAGGACTTAGGAAACTATTGCAGGCATAATTGGGAAGTACAAGGGTCTGTGTCTGGCATATTTTTTCTCGTATGGGACGGTTCCCAATACCACAGCCGCATAAGGTTGCCTCATTTTAGCAGCTATTCATTAAATTTATTACCCAGTTGATAGTTTAGGGAAACTGGTCATTTATTGCTCATTATACCTCACTGGCATAATGTATGTTTTAAAATTCAGCAGTAATGCGAAAGTCTATTATTACAGAACTAAATGTGCTTCTCATCCACTTGTCCTCCTCACACTATGGACATTTCCATAATCCGTTTGTTTTTTAAAAGTCTGAAACAGAGTAGTCCCTGCTCCCTTCAACACTGCTGCTCTGCTTTCAGACATGTTTATTGCTGCGCTGAGCTGCAGCCAGTTTGTGAATCTCTGGCCTGGTCTTCATGTAAATCTGCAGGGAAGAAGAAATTAAGAAAATAGGAAGCAAGATTATTTTGGTTTTTAAGATAGAATAGGAACATTTGTGTGATCAGCACAACAGACTAAAGAAGACGAAACTGACAAAAGAGTCACTTTGCAAGTGCTGCAAGCTTATTCTGAGATGTGTTCCATTACTTAAGTACTCACACTGGGTACTGGAAATACATCTTCCTGATACTGAGACGATCTTCGTCACAGCCTCTTATCCTCTTTAAATTTTGTCTCAGTACAGATGGAATGGGGAGAAATCAGCATGGCATCACCTGCATCCACCAAATCAATGCACTTCATGGGAGAATGTCTGAAATATGTTGATACATTTAGCAAGATCTGATGCAGCTGCAAAGCTATCAGCAGCTCAGCAGCTCCTCGTTATTGCCTGGGGCTGAGTTTTATATTTCATCTGCGCCTCTATATTAGGCAGTGTGTTCAGGGATAGCATCTAAATTCACACAGGCACAGAGACCTTTTTACTGCACTCTGTTTGCATGCTGTGTTGTATAGTGGTACTAGGGTGGAAAATGATGTGTACTTATTTTCCAAAATATATTCCAGTTTTCTGTGTGTGTTTTTTAAACGTTCTGATATTTTCCAGGAGATAGTGGTTTGTCTTTATGTCAACTTGCAGTGTGTTCCGCTGTTTTATATTATGGGGTCAGTTATTATGAACTATTCATGGCATACTGTAAATATGCAGCAGAAGAAATGAGAAAACAGCAATTTGAATAAGAGATTTTACCCTCTACACAGGATTTTTACTTTTTAAATGATGCTTAAGTGTCTTCCACAAGCATATTTTGCACAGAGACTCACTTTGGTGTATCCCTACAGCAGTAAAATAAAACATTTTCGTAAAACCCCGACATTCTTTTTGGTCTGGATGAAGCCAGTCACAAAGTACATTAGCGATGCAAAAGAGATAAAGGAGAAGGAGTGGGAGGACAGTAATAAGGGCACAGATTTAGATGAATCCATTGGAAAGGCAATGACATTTTCAGGCCAAGTATGGACACCATGAGACATCTCAAAACATTAGGCTCTAATGATCAGATTACACTCAGTGTTTCTCAATGGCTCCTCTTCATTAACAAATGTTTTCAAATAGCTTTTTTTTGTCTTCTTCTCTGTCATCCTCCTTTTCCCCTGCTATCAAATGTTTTTTTTTCTTCTTTCCCCCTGCCCCTATTTCTGTTGATATGTTTTCAAGTTAATTTTCTCTTTTTGGTCTGACAGTTCACATTTTCTGAGTCTTTGTTCTCCATTTTCCTCATACCTCTCCTTTCCCTACAGTACAACTCCAGCATTGCTTTAATATCTTTACTTTCCCTCGAGGTCCTCTAACCCACTCTCTCCTTCTTACAGTATTTATTTTGTTTTCTCAGCCTGTGCCTCCACCCATCTACCAGCACCCACCCCCACCCTATAGACATTAGTTTAAGGTGTTTGATGTCAGTCAGTTGTGTCCGTAATAGATTAAAACAAAGAGGAGTTGAGCACAGAAAGCTTTTAATCTGTAGAGTGGAGTCAGAACTGCTCAGCTCAGCATTCGAGTGCACGCTAGACACAGTACTGTAGTGTGTGCATGTGTGTGTTTGTGCCTGTCCAAAATACAACAGTTAGTGACAAAAAAGTAGACCAGTGCACCAACTTTTTTTTTTTAACAGGTTATTTTTTCACTTTTGCTTGTGGAGCAATACGCTGCTCCAGTGGAGCTGCGCTGTGGTCATCAGATCTGACTGATCCAGGTGTTAAGGTTAAAAAAAAGAAAACTGATACATGTTGATGCAACAACTTGACCGAGCAAGAGGAGAAAACTCAGGAGTCTCATTACACTTCACCTCACCTCCTCAAATTTGCTGTAATTTACTTCGAGAACATGACGATAAATAAAACCTGTTTAAGACATGACGCACTGCTATAATGACAAATGCCATAATACCCTCAATGCAGCAAAATCAAGAACAACCTATTAAAAGCTGTCAATACTAGTCTTTAGGTGTGCTATGCTGCTGAACTGTTACTTTGCCCCCTGCTGCTGCTCTTTTAGCATTTAAATCATGCCCATCTCCACCACACCATCCACCAAAAGTTCTGTTTTTGTCAGGTTTGTGCTTACAATGAGTGACAAACTCATATTTGCCAAATTTACATTCTCTGTATATACACTGTATTAACATAAACTCCACTGGAGTTAGCTAGCTAAAATAACAAATGGTTCAGACACTCATACTGAGAAAAGTCATAATAATACAATAACAATGGAAGTCAAATGTATAAAAAAAAGATGCAAAATATGTATGAGGGTATAAGGGCACAGAATGAAATTAACTGTTTGAAAAAAAATTCAATTTGGTTTCCCTTTCAGTTTTAAGAAAAAAGTGCAACCAAAGGTTTGAGGAAAGTGCTTTGATTGATGGGTGTTAAAAAAAAAATCTCATTCAGCCATGTCTTCTGCAGAGGCTGCTGCAGAACTGGGGGATGATAGCTGCAGGAAAAAATACAGAATTTTTATGGCTGCTACTATACAGTGAAAGAGCATTGCAGCTCTAGCGGATCACACACTATATGTGTTTGTGTTGTGGAGGTTGAGGAAAAGATTAGAAAGTGAATCTGTCACCCAGAGAAGTCCTGCTTTTATGAAAAAAGGATCAATCTCCTTTCCTTTCCTCCTGCTTTCTGTTTATTGCCTTATCTTTGTCTGTTTTATTTACAAAAGTCTACCATATCTCACTATTCCCAGTTTCTCCACCTGTCTCATATCATGTTAACTCTTGTGTATTGCCTCTGTCTGTCTTTATGTGTCTGTCTCTAGTCAAGAGGAGCCTGTTTGGTACAAATGTGAACTGGTGTCGTTCAAGTTACTTCTTTGTAACTTCACAAAGGTCAGTTTTTATTCAACCTTTTACCATACCATGCTGACTAGCCTGAGCACTGTGCACCTTTCAACTCTGATGTGCTTAGATTCTCACATATATCCTTAGAAGCTGCACAGCTTGAAATGCATTAAAAAAATATGTTGTTTCTTCATGCCACTAGTGCTCTACACTGGTCTCAGTCACAGATCAGTTTACATAGCACTGTGGACATGTTACCTTAGTTTGCTGCTTATTGCTTACGCGTGACCAAAGGCTGTGTAAGCTAATGAAATGAATTTGAAAGTACATGTGATAAATTTAATTGCATTGATTCCTTAAGAGGAGGTTTATATTACTCTTTCTTCCCCTTTAATGCATGACAATAATCAATACACCTTGCAGCTAAACAAATCACATGGTAGAGCTGTTTTAAAAAAAAGGAAGGTTGAGGTTATTTATTTGTGAACCAAATGCTACATAAGATTTAAAACAATAAACAACACAAAGATGATTTTTTTTTTTAGGATTATTTTACTTTATTCATTAATGATTTATTTCAGATGCTGTAACTTCTAGGGTTGCAAAAATGTCTTTAACATGATAACTGGAAATATACATCTGAGGTTTAGTTTCAAACAATTCTATTAAAAGAACAAAGAGAATACTGTATATTCACTGAGAACTACTGAGACCATTCATGAGAACAAGAACAAAAGTAACAAAAGAAAGAAATGAAGGGAGAAAGAAACCTTGGAAGCAGCAAAGAGATTCTGAAAATATAAAATGTCAAAGAAGAACAGTAGTACCAAAATTAAAGTCAACTAATTTCTGTAAGTCTTATAAGGATAAAGTGAGCCCAGTCTGGATTTTTACTGTGGTATTGATCTTGAACTTTCAGTGAATTTCATCAGAACTTTCCAGTGGCCTTAAAAACTAAATGTTCTCTTTTTATGCCAAAGTTTATTTAGTTGTGATACTATACAAGAGACAACGGGATGAATCTTTAGGGGTATTGTTTCTTGCACTAAAAATGTAAAAAGTGGAGACATTTCCTGAAACCTCCGGTATATTTAACAACACAGTGATCAAGGCTGATTATATCTCTGTCTTTGCATCATTTTGTAATAATTTCCACCATGATACATTTCTTTGTAATTCAGTTCATAATTCAAAAACATCAATTAAGTAAAACCCATGATTTAATTAAGCAAAGAACATACTATAATGTGTCCTATAAAGCACACATATTGTATTTCAGCAGTTAATTTGGATGGTTGAGCTTCATGAAAACACAAACCTGTGATAAAATCCAGTAACTGGATACACATCAATACCAGCTGTAGCAACGCAAAAGAATAAACTGAGGCAGAGCTGCAGAAACATACATAATGCTCATAATTACAGCAAGGTCAGTCATATCCTTGTCAAACATAGGGTTATTACACAAGTTGTTCATGTGTCTTTGTTTGTACTGGTATCACCAAGTAAGTTTCCATTCTTGAGCATTGTCAAACTCTGTGCCCCTTTATCATTTTGATGAATCAATGTCAAACATGCTACAGCAGGCGCCCACCCACCTTATTGGTGTCTTTCTTTCTATTCCTGTTTCCTATTTTAACCAGAATTGCAGTGTTGCACTGCTGCTGGAGGTTAAAATCTTCTTAGAGAAATGTATAATCTTTTTGACTGATGGTATGATAAAGGGACAAAAAGTTGCCAAACAGCTACTCCAGTTTTTAGTGATATCTGTAAATTACCAAGTGGAAGGCGTCATAACAATCACATATGTATATATATACATGTATATTTGTCCATGTCTGTGCGCCTGAAGCTGCAAAATCAGAGGGCTGAAAACAACAATGGTGCAACTGTCAGCATCATTGCATTGACATGCATGTACGCACACAGACACATAATGGAATAGTGAGTGATGTTTACCCGGCAGAGTACCAGCACTCGAGTGTGACTTCTCAGAAACAAAAAACGTCCCTCCAAAGCAGCTTGCTGCTAAGCTACTAATTATTATGTAGGATTATCCCATAAACTCTGAAACTTTGGCTTACATTTTTGTTTTGAGCTGAGGAATAAGAAAGAGGGGATATGAGAAGGCGGAAGATCAATGCCACTTGAAAGTCAAGAACCTGTGTAAGTAAGGTAGGAGTACATCAGAGTGTGGGAGTATAGGGAGACACAGACCACGTAGTCAGTGACGACAAGATGCCAGGTCATGCAGACGTGCAAAAACTATCTGGATAAAATGTATACAATCGTAGACTTTGGTTCAAACTTTCACGTGTAAAAACGGAATTTCAAATGAGTGCAAAAGTTTAGCCAAATTCAGTTTCCCATTAGTAAAGTGCCACATCCACAGCATCCTGACAATATTCCTGTGACCCTTCAAATATCGTGTTCATGAAAGGGCCAAGAAAAGTTCAGAAATAAGAGCTGCGGTTAAGGTGGAATGAAATTTTTATTATAGCAAATTACACCAAGTTGATATAAGTCATGGTGATATTTTTAGTTCCATGTCAATGTCATTGCTGCCACATCAGGACTGTGAAACATTTCCAACACAACCGAGTCCTTTGTAGAACAAGAACATTTCAGAGTTACAGATTAGATGTTTTGTCTCAACTTAGACAATATGCAATCAACAGCTTGTAAAAAAAGTCATTAAAGCCTTTGTCAACTCAGAGCTACAGGGAACAGTTTGGTGTGTGTGTGTGTGTGTGTGTGTTAAAGGAGGTGTAATTAATCACAGTGTATGCCAAAATGTTGCTTTCATGTTTGGCAGACTTGTAAAAACTTCGCACTGCATAATCGAGCATTTGTAATATGAAATTTAATTTTTTTTGTTTAAATTTGTTTACATTTTCTCATATCACCAGAACTGTTGTAGCTCAATTTGCTTCCATCTGCCAACACTTGAGGCACAGCTTCACATTAAGTGAACAAGTGGAATTGCTGTCATACTGGACATACAGAGGTTTTAAGCACTACTATGATGTCTGACCTTTTTTTTCATCTGACTTAGCTGCTTATCAATTTGAAGATCCAAGAAGAGAAGTTAATTTCGCTGCTGTAAGCTTGTAGGTGGTCAAGTCGCTCACAGAGCGGTACAAAACATGCACCCTTAGATGCATAGTAAGCAAGATCTAATCTCAGACTGTTGACACAGACATGGCTCCACTGACCTTCACAAAACACACTTCTGAGGTTAAGTTATCTGCCTCTTTCACACTACATGGGAATCCTGGATGTGTGTGACATACAGAAAAGCTGTGGCACTGACAAGTTTGCCTTGTGCCAACCTGCCACGAAGAGTTCTTGTAGTGCTTTGAAGGTGTTTTGTTTCTCAAGGTGAGTGAATTTATCCTCTAAACACAGTTACAGCCTGTGTCTCTCTTGTCCTTATTTATAAAGTAAAAGTCAAAATTAATATTAATGTATATAATTAATAAATGTACTGTAGTATTACTGTAAAAATGGCTTGAACTGTAAATCCTCCCACCTTAGCTGTGATTTTTATCCCCCATAATACCTGCTGTGTGCAAATGAGTTTCAGTGACATTGAAGACTACACACTCCTGTTGACATTGCCACATTAACAGAACGCAGACCTCATGATTCAAATTAATCACGTTGACAATAACGCTGTTATTTTGTCTAACGCCTGTATAGAATTGGATTTTATAATAAAGTGCACTGCTTGTAAGCATTTCATATTAAGTAGTCATCCCACTGTCATATTAAAAAATGTAAATATATTACAGTATACAGTACAGTATGATGTATTAGGATAGGCGACAATATTCTCTCTTTGTCTCTCAATGACTCTCTGTCTTTACTGGTGCGCTTGACTTCTAAATGTGTGTGATTTAATTATCTTGCAGTGCTTCGTGGCTTGTACTGAACACAGGGTGAGACACTTCAGCATGTCACACTGCCGTCAGCGAATGTCACTCTGAGCTCTTTGTGTGAGCTGCGTGTTATCGAGCACGGCAGTGTGATTTTCTGTGTGTGTGTGTGTATATATGTGTGTGTTCTCTGTGTGTGTGCCCGCATCTTCTTTCCCAGGAGGAGGGCCTGTTGGTTGGCAGAGTTGCCCAGTTGTCATCACACTGCCTGGGGCAGCCTCTGGGACAATCTGGCCTCCTCCACTGGAGCCACATCAGAGCAGGCATGCAGGAGGAAAACCAAAGAGACGAGGATGCTTTAAGAACAGCCAGAGCTGGCATAACAAGACGCCGCAGAGCACGGAAACGGGCAGCACGTCCTGGTAGAGGGCTGGAGGCACATAAATCCAGCAGCGTAACAGCAGTGTAAAAGCAGTCTGAATGGTTAAGATATGTACAAACAACACAAATAAAATCTATGCTTCACTGGGTGCTCCTGCAGAGAAAAAATAAGCTAATCAAGGACATTTCCCTATGTTTAAGAACGGTAAGAAAACCGTTTATTACATAGGATGTGTTCTCAGTACAACTGGTGATATACTACAGCTCAAACCTGTTGCATGATTACAGTGACAAACAACCTCTGCATACTGCTACTGAATATAGGCACCATTTCCACTATAAACAAGTTAATGACCCAGCATTGTATTATTATGCAAGAGATTATCAAGGTATTCTTTAATGATATGACATAAGATAGAGTGTCAGGGGTGATATGTGACAGAAGAAGCAGCAAGAGAGAAAGGGAATATTTACAAAGCTGTAGTGAGACCTGCTATGATGTATGGTTTGGAGACGGTGGCACTAACAAAGAGACAGGAGGCTGAGTTGGAGGCAGTGGAGTTGAAGATGTTAAGATTTTCATTGGGAGTGACCAGGAAGGATAGAATAAGTAATCAGTACATCAGAGGGACAGTTCATGTTGAGCAGTTTGGAGAGAAAGTTAGAGAGGCAAAGTTGAGATGGTTTGGACATGTGCAGAGGAGGGATAGTGAATATATTGGACAAAGGATGTTGAGTATGGAGCTGCCAGGCAGCAGGAAAAGAGGAAGACCTCAAAGGAGGTTCATGTTCTGAAGGAGGACATGCAGACGGTTGGTCTGACAGAGCAGGATGCTAGGGATAGGGTGAGATGGAGGCAGATGATCTGCTGTGGCGACCCCTAAAGGGAGCAGCCCAAAGAAGAAGAAGAAGAAGAGTACATACCTGTTGCTTTCACTGATTGCGCTGTAAATATTAGTGTTATTCCTCACTGGAGGAGTCATACAGGCATAAGCACATTTGGACTGTCATAAAAAGAATGCCATATCCTTCTCCAGTCAATATAACCAAGACCTCTGGGAAATAACCAGCCTCGTAAAAGTCATGTGTTTGTGCTTTCAGTCACCCACAGATTAATGAGATGTGATAAAATGACTCATAATTATTGTCTCATTACTAACTCAGGAAGAGGCTGCTTTAAATGGTCAGTACAAGTAGATGTCAGAATGGTTTTGAACTTTCTGAAAAGTTAGTTTGGATGGATGGAGTGGTTGTATATTGAAAGACCCCAGAGGCTTGTGACTACATGTCACAAGCTTCAGACAGAAAACAGGCACTACGGTAGAACTGACTTGCCCAGACAATAGTGTCAGATCAGTCAGCAAAGGAGCATTTGAATTATTACATGACTTTTCTCTTAAACAATGATACAAAATTATGAAACTAAAGCTGAAACTGCATTCATTTCCATATTTGAAATGAAGCAGAGTTGCAGTGCTTTATTTGAATGCTTTTCTGCTGCCATTTCTCAAATTTTGAAGGTAACACAGAGTTTTTCTCATCTACACTGGCAAGAAAAGTTTGAAAACGCAGAGACATTATTGTACTTTTACACAGAAACCACAGAAAACATACTCCATCATTCATCTGTGACAATTTAATCAGTGGTTAAACCATCTAAAACTTACAAAGATTACCTTTTACAAAACAGCTAACACTCAATCACTGTCAAACTTGAAGGCTTTGCAACTATCTGTCTTTTCCAGAAATTCAAGTGTGTGTGGTCTTAAATTAATTATGCAAGCTCTCACAGGTGTTAATCCATCTTGTCCAGTAAACTTGTCATTTTCAGTGTAAATCAGAACAGAAAATGGCCTAACAAAACACGCCAGTCTATATGTAGCTCTCCCGCAAGGACCATGCTATAAAGAGCTCAGACACAGAGCTCATGAAAAGATGATAGATGCCTGCCTAACACCATCAGTAAAGCATGGATGAGGGAAACGTGATGATCTGGGGATGTTTTGATGTTTTGGCCATAGGAGAGTGGGCGATCTGCATCGTGTGCAAGTCATCCTCAATCAGCATGGATACCATTTCATACTCAAAAGACATGCCATACCCTCTGGGCAACAACAGATTGGGGATAATTTCACTGTGCAGCAAGACAATGACCCCAGGCATTCTTAATGGCTGTGCAAGAATGATTTGGAGAAGAAAGTAGCTATTGGAAAAATCACCACATCTCACCCCATTGAGCTGATGTGCTGGAAGCTGGAAAAGTGGTGCAGAAAACCTGGGAGGGAATCACACCTGAATATCTGCAAACACTTATCAGTAGCCGGCCACAGATTTTGTCATGAAGTTATTGCTGCAAAGGGCTTTTTTGTTTCATTTTTTGTGTTTTGTGATGCATTTACAACTATTTGGTTGAATAAAATCAACAAAACATAATAAGAATATATAAGTATGCAGGTATTTTCAGATTTTTTTCTGGCTAGTGTATGTCACTTTCGTTTTTCCTTATTCTTTCTCTCTATTCGTCTTTCACGTTATGTGGTATATCTACTCCTTTGTCTTCAGTATTCACCCTAATTCATTTCTAAGCATGATGCTTATGAGTGTGTATGTGTCACAGCTCAGCAGTATACATTGGACCTGGTGGCCTCACAAAGTGGGAGTGATGATGGGGAAAAGAGAAACAGATGAAGGTGAAACAGGGAGAAGGTTGCACGCAAGAAGGAAACATGTTAGAAAGGAGTTGTGAGGGGGATGTGATGTAAGAGAGTAAGGTATGGAAAAGGGATGGAAAGAAGAAAGAAGAATGAAAAGAAGATGAAAAGAGTGGAGAGACAGAGAGACTGGAGAAACAAAAAGCAATACAATTTAGTAATAACAAACTGCCATTGAATGAAAAATTACAGGAACATACTATACAACTTCAATAATTTACAAAGCTATTGTCACTTAGTCATCATTAATGATTTTTTTCCCAGGGAAAACAACTGCGTGGAAGTGTAATGGAAAAGAAAAATGGCTCAAAGAAACAGGATGAAGGGAGGAGATTAAAATCTGCATCTGTCAGAAAGTCAAGACAAAGGATTTACTGTGGGAAATTATACACCAATTCCCTGAGTCATCACATTCGACACAGACACACACACACAGAGTATGCAATGACATCATTTAAGCCCAAGGCAACAGCCCATATTTTCTAAGCTTCATCTGAGCATACGACATGTGTGTATGCACGTGTATCCATGCTGACAGTACATGAAAGCTAATATGGTCTATCTATAAACAATTCACATACGTTGTGTCACTTTGACTATACACACAGACACACACACACACACACACACACACAGAATGCCATGAGCTAAAGTTTGTGCTGACTAACTTTGGCTTGTCATGGTTGCTGTTAGCCTAAACAGAGGAACCTCTATCTCTCTCTCACACATACACACAGCCTAGATTGCATGACATTGGTGTTACACGTGTCATTGCTGTTTCTCTATCACAGTATGTAGTGTGAACCACCCTGACAAGAGACAATGATGATGATTGAGTTAGAATACCCAGCCACACACACACCCTCTCTCTCTCCCTCACTGTGACCATCATTCATGCTGTATATACATCCACATGTACAATATAACCCCTAAGCATTCATGTATGCACTAACACTAACACTCATGATATTGCCTTGACAAACGTTACTCCAGAGGTTTTAATTCAGATGTGAATGTATAGACAGCCACTTTTTTTCCACAATGTGTTGAAAAAGAAGACATTCATTATTCGAGACAGCATCCTCTGGTTTATTGACTGCTTTTTACTTTGATCATTCATTCCTTGATTATCAAAAGGTGCAATCTGCTTTGCTTGTTATTTCTTTATAGATCAAAAGTGTTGCTGCATCTAAAGATTGTAATCATTAGTCTGAAACAGTGTTGTTATCAGTTACGTGGTCCATTTACTGTATAGGTAAAGGTACCAGTTAACTAAACAAGAGTGTAACAGCTTAATGAGGATGCACAACAGCAGGACTCTGCATGCAGAGTCTATACCAGCAGTTTATGTAAGCACACTTTGTGCTTCTGATTTACAGTATGAAACAGTGCACATGCATGAATCCATGCAAACTCCCTGTACAAATCACTATGAACGACCATAATCAAACATAAATGATAAGTGCTAAACACTCATAAATACTAATATACATATTGTTACCATGGTGAGTGTGAGTGGTGTTACAAACCAGAAAAACTCTGTAGAAAAAGAGGCCGTTTGCTACAGCAGATGTTAATGCAACAAACAGGATGCAGGTATTCATGAATCAGGGGGTGGAGATGTGAAGAACGCATGTGACAGGAGAAGGCACTTAAAACTTATTCCTATTCTATTAAGAAATCACTTAATTGTTCAGAAAGATTTGTCTTTCCTGACTTTACCAGCTACATCCTGGTATCATCCTCTGCATTTTAGCCACATGATCTGCTCCAAACCTGACTGGGACAAGTCCCAGGCTCCTCTGAGCTCTGTGGGTTTGGGAGTGTGGTGGTGAGCTGATACCAGGTGCTCAAGGGTTTAATAACAGTAAATATTAACCACTGATGCAAATGGTTACGATTTGGATTGGATTTTATCTTTTACAATAGAAAGGTGCTAATTGAATAAGTACAGACACAATAGGCTATAGCACAGCAGGTCCAAATGTTTGTCAGATTATTATCGGTTTGATATGAAGTGAAATTAAACCCGTCAGAATAATCATAATGAAATCTGGCTTCAGTTCACCCCTTTACATTCTGTGCCACCAGTTTCTCCAGTCTCTAAAATCTTTGTATGTGTGTGTCAGCATTTCCATGTAAGTATGTCCATTCTCCCAGCAAAGTTTGTTTTTATAATTCTCAACTTTTTTGTGGACACTAACGTAGGCATGTTTCAAGCCCTATCTTGTGCATATGCAACGATTATAAATGAGGCCCTAGGTGTCTCGCAGGTCTCTGTTATGTGTGTGCTCCCCTTGGTCATCAAGTCCCTTATCAGATTCAGATAACTCTAAATTTAGGAGGATTTTCATACAATTTCTAGAGTGCCTAACATCATGAAATGTAATATTGACAGTAATATGACAGATGTAAATTCAGTGTTAGTTCATTTCTAATTCAATTGCTTATTTAACATCAAATCAACACTGATACAATATCACATCAATCCTTATATGCACAGCAGGATCCTATGCAATTTGCCAGTAAAAAAAATATATTTTTGACTTATTTCAATCAGAGGTTGGAAATTATTATGTGATTTTAAACCAAAGGTCACAGAATATATAAAAACTCTTTCAATGAGACATCATTTTACATTAAATTTTATTTATTTACACTACTTATTCACTATGAAGTTCTTTTTGCCAGGAAAAGAGCCTGGAAAACTATGACAACATATAACAAATGCAACCTGGCAACCTTTTCTGGGACTGAATGACTCCTGAGTAAGGGTGGTCTCACTCCTGATTAAATATTGGATACTGAAGAAGCCTTTCAGAAAAATCTGCATGGACGATAAGTCCATGATTTTCACATTGATGTGGGAAATAGCTGCATCACTAAGTGCAATGTGAATTAAGTTGTCAGGACTCAATAAGATCAAGTCACGTTAACCTTAGATTAACCTTATTCTTGCCTAGAAGCAACATAAGGAAAAATGATCCAGGCCTGTCTGCACTGGAATTTTAACATTAACATTAGGCAAAACACTGGAAGAGCTTTTTACCCTAAGTAACTCAGCATTTAAAGCCCAGGAATGGTCACATTCTGTGACCCACTAAAACCATAGCTATTTTCCCACTCAAAAAAAAAAGCTAGAGCTACGTAGGGAATAAGCCAGCATTTCACTCTCACTATGGTCAATGCTCATTCTGACCAAATATCTATATTAATTCAGGGTTCATCTTTTCAACGTTGGAAAAAGTTCTTGTCAACGCTGACATCTCAGTGTGCCTGCTTGTTTTTTCAAGCCATCTTCAGAAATTACTTTTTTTGTTTCCAACTTCATGTCAAACAGTTAATTTTCTATTCCTGCTGTGGTATGAAACTCTGCTGACTCAACTGTTACCCCTTCTCATTCTCCCTTTCTACTGCACTGCCTATTTTATCTCCAACACCAAACTGTTCGGAGATGTACACTTGCGCTGAGAGTTACGTTGACTTGTATGTATGTGCAACCAGTTGGGTAGGATGACACTGCCCTCGGGTCAAAAGTTGGCAGGGTGCTGAAGGTCCACAATTCATCCTCAAATAAATGTATATGGCTGTACAAACTTTCATGCCTGTCCATCCATAGCTTGGTTTTAATTCCTCTAGTTTAGCTTCTGTGTCTGTGCATCACTGCTCCATGTGCCTTAAAGTGCCCCTCGGGGGACAAATAAAGTTCTTAAATTGAATTGTACTGAAAAAGAATATAATTGTAATAAATACAATAATTGCCACAGACAAAGTTGAATCTAAATTACTTTAGAAAATAAACCAGTTTAATTTTGCCCCAGGAATGTAGACTGTAGACCAGAAACCCTGGCAAAAGTAAGGCTGTGAAGAATTTAGAGAAATGTCAACAACAAAACGTCTAACTTACTTAAAACTGTAATACAAGTAGCAGAAGAACTATTATGAACCCTGAAAAATGCTGAAAATGACAGCCAGTTGATAAAGCACTTACCCAGGAGGGATTTAATATGAACAAACACAGGCAGAATGACATCACATCTGACTGATTCAGTAGCTGAGGGGTTTGCGCTGATGAGGTCTGTGATGTCTCTAAAGTCTGTAAAGTTCTGATATACTGCACCATCACATTACCTCCCACACAGTCAGACAATGAGCAGTTTCGTCACTTTAACCTAAGGCTTTTAGTTGGAACATATTCACTTACACAGCAGCAAAAGACTGAGCAGTTCACGTCCACACAAGGATTCTTCAATTACTGAGACAATAAGAACTTTATTAACACTCATTCACTGGTTCTTATGTAAGTTAGATCTGAACTTAGTGTCAAGGTTAAGCAAAAAGGTTTCTTTAATACAAAATAGAAAAAAACTATGGTATGCCTCTACTAACCAGTGATATTGTGGTTTGCACACATTTGTCCAGACTCGTATTCTAGTAATTTCATGCATGAATCCAAGAGGATGATTGTGCCAGATGTAATGAAATTCCTTCCAGGTGTTTTTGAGATATAGCATTAACGCGAATGGGACATACATGAGGTCACAGTGACCTTGACCTTTGAGTTCCAAAATCTAATCAGTTTGATCTTGGCCCTAAGTGACAATCTGTGCTCAATTTACAGAAATTCCCTCCAGGCGTTCCTGAGACATCACATTCACAACAAGAATTGGATGAACATGTGATTACACACAACACAAAATCAACTGGCATCAACACAACTGAAGTAACTAATGGTTGTGCAGTTTGCCAGAGGCTGTCATGAAGCCACTAATCCCCATCTACAGGTGACTGTGACCTTGACCTTTGGCCACAAAAATCAACACAGTTCATCACGGAGTCAAAGCGGACAGTTGAGGAAAATTTGAAGAAATTTACGCATTGCATTCCTGACATTCCCGTCAGTTCACGAGGAGAGGATGAAGGTGTACCACCTTGATCTTTGTCCACCAAAAACTAACCAGTTTGGGCTGCAAGAACTGGATGAATGTGAAGTCAATGTGACCTTGACCTTTGACCTTTGGCCAAAACCTAATGAGTTCATTCTTGATCCCAAGTGACAATTTATGCCAGGAATTCCCTCCTGAGAAATCACATTCACAACAAACACTGGGTGAGCAGATGGATGAACAGCCAACCCAAAAACATAATCCCTCCGGCCCTGGATATCACCGTCACAGGAGCATAATAGGGTTGACACAAGGAAAAGCAAGTAGGAAAACAAACAAAAAGCAAAACCAAGGAGCCTGAAGCAAACCATAAACACACAAAACTCAGTCCAAGGGCCAACTTAGATAATAAGCGAGATACAAGCAGAGTCCAGAACAAACAAGCGCTCAAGAATGAGGAGTGTGAACACAGGTGAGGCTCTGATGATCATCTGGCAACAGGTGAGTGTGAGTGAGGAGTATTTATAGTGACCTGCGTCCAGAGTGGCAGCAGCTGGTCATGGGTGTGGCTTGTGGCAAAGGAAGCGTGTGTGTGTGCGTGTGTGCGCGTGCGTATGAGAGCAGAGCAGCAGGTGTGTGGTCAGTTGTCAACACCTCCCCAGAGCTACAGCTTTACCAGAGCCCAGCAATTTGTTGTTGATCGTGTGAACATAGTGTTAGGCTACGTCTTTACTTCAGTAATGGCGGGCGCTGGAGATGCAAATAGAGCAACACAGTGGTTGTATAGCAGTCTGACCCTGACAGTGGAGGGGAAGAGACTGATGAAACTGAGACTTCAACAAGATGTTTCAGAACAAGTTTCTTCTTGACAGGTTTGGGTCTTATCAGGGCTCTTAGTTTGTAGTAACTCATAATTTACAGAACCCAAATGGTAATTGCTTGTGTCTTCTCCTTGTAAGTCGCTTTGGATAAAAGCGTCTGCCAAGTAAAGTAAAAGTAAAGTAAAGTAAACAGTAGGATTGTGTATACATTTTCTAACAAAGTAACTCATTTTGTAGCTGGAGGCAGTTAGCTTTAGCACAGAGATACTGTATTCCTTTAGGTAACAGAAACTCATCATGTGGCTGGAAATTCAAATGTCTACAGAAGTTAGGTATGATCTGTACTGCTCCACACGGCTTCAATGTCGCACTGAGCAAAATGTAAAAAATCTAAAAAACAACTTAAAAAGACAACAGAGACAGAGTTGATAGCAAAGGGAGACCACAGCCATGACGTTACTCCACACCAAAGCTCACTTATCTTGTTTTGCATAATACCAGCTCTTTAATGTGCATATATTCGTACACTATCAATCATCTTATCATGCTCTACGCAACAATGCAAGTGCAGTCTATTTAAGTTATGGTTAGGTTAGGTTTTTATAGCAGAATACAAGTATTTTGATAAAAACTAAAATCACATCATCATCATCAGTAGCAGCGGTGTAATCTTTATTCTTTTAAATTGAAATTAGTGTATGTAAAAAATGAAGAAAGAAGTGCTATCACCTATTCTTTGCTCCCTTCTTTCTCTTTCCCTGTCTGTGTGTAAAGTAGGCTTTTGTGGGTTAAATAATACAAATGTAACATTAACCCTGCAAAGAGGAACCTAATTAGACTCCTGGCGAGAGTAAAGCTAGCTTCAGGCTAAAGTCAGGGTTATTCAGTTTACTCTGACAGACTGTGAGCACAATTTGTTAGAGGCTGAGAGCTTTTCAGAATAATGTTGCCTCGGGATAAAAAAAATCTTTTGGGTAGTCATAAAGGAACCGTTTAATAAATATAACCAAATATGTGCACTTTTACAACATTATTGAACTGATTCACATCATAGTTAAGTCTATAAATTGTCTATACATACAGTTCGAGTTATGAAGAATAATTAAATACCATTATATAGGACTCAAACACACATTTATAATAAGACTAATGCTAATAGCATGATAATCTATAGGGACGAGCATACTGCAACTGAGCAAACAATAGCTGCCAAAAGCAAATGTATGCCAAACATGTGGAGACTGTGTGTCACGATGGGGATGGAAGATATCTTCAATAAATAGCTTGTGTGTTTATGGTGTATGTGTGCATTTATAAAAGGCATAGACAGGCTGTTTGTTCCTGTGTGATGTATGAGAGGGAGACTGCTTCTGTCAGATGTGAAAATGAATGTATGTTTGTGCTTTCAGTCTTCCTGCAATGCATAAAGTGAGCAACAAAATTGGCTGATATGATCAATGTTTGTGTGTATTGTGTAACATGGAAAGTATTCTACATTATATACACTGCAACACTGCTGACTGGGATCTATATGCATGCTGTGAGTATAACACTCCTATTACCATATAATTTGGTGTGAACTGAATGCATGCGTGTCATTTTCTGCTGTTTGTAACCCTGACTTCAGCCTGAAGTTAGCTTTACTCTCATCAGTAGGGTTTGTGTGTCCAAAGCACACATCATGCTGAGTCAGTAGAAAAAGGCCAAGTAGGCAGACTTAGGAGTTGTTGAATGATCAGACACCCATAGCTGAGTTATGGAATGGTTTTGCTGAGAAAAAAAAAAAACTGTATCAGCCATTTTCACAGCTGTTCAATTCAGCACTGCTGATGTGATATTGCACATGTTTAATAACGACTGAGAGCAACACTGAATATTTAGGCTTAGAGCCAGTTGGGGGCCATCAAACTGTTTGAAGATGTGTATTACAGGTGTTAAAAGAAGAAGCTTATGTTTAAGCTGTCAGACACAGAAGGTTGTCGAGGATAAATGAGGTGAATGTAGCAGCATCAGGACATGAAGGCTTTGACAATGAACTGGTAACACACATTCAGAGCTTTGGACAGTGAAAAATAGTGAAAAACACTCAAACACACAAACACATGCATAACCAACAAAAGGTACAATACAGAGCACATGTATGTACAGACATAATCTCAGTCGAAAAGTTTGTTGTCTATGTCTCAAGTTGTGTGCAAACCACAGGAATCAGTTGTTTTGATTTGTCAACAGCTTTGTGAGTTAGAGCATAGAAAAGCAATTCAATTCGCTAGTTAGTGGCATAAAATCCGAGCTAGTTATAAACATACCGTAAGACTGGCAGAGTAACTTTTAGAAAGTACAACTGTTATTTTTACATTAATTCGTCATAAAATGTGATCTTCATATAAGTCAGAGGCAGTGTTGGGAAGACATCTTTTCAAATATAACATGTGACTGCTTACATTTAACCCACTAGCAGAGGTGGGTAGTAATGAGTTACATTTACTCCGTTACATTTACTTAAGTAAGTTTTTGAAAAAAATGTACTTCTA